>KB663610.1:4974065-5278250 GCA_000349025.1 Anopheles minimus
ACTGTGGTCCATAAATAAAGTCCACCAAAGCGCAAGAATTATTGTAAATCAATTTCTTCCGCTCAATAAATTCCACCATTCAGTGTCATGTGTGGTTTACCGAATGTTGAAGTTATGGTTTGCCGAACGTTTTCAGGTTCATTTTTTTCCATTTCGATTGTGCTTCTCGTTTTGATTGGGAGTTCTTTACTGTATCCGACCTTTTGGATGGGGACACGCAACAAAAAGTACAAACATTCGGGATTGCTTTTGCGGCGACAACAACAGTATCACTTCCGTGGAAAGGAATGTCGGTCGCTTGTTTCGATTACGATTAAATCATGCGAATAGATCAAACGACAGACGGGAATTCTTTAAATATTCTCCCCCCATTCGTCCCCGTAACAAAACTCCTACTTCCACGCACAGATTCGCAGTCACAATGCATCCATCGGAATGTCTGTGTTCTTTCCGAAAAAAAACGAATAAATAACTGCCAAACATCTGTAAGATGTGTCGCAATCCCGGCAACATACATCCGGAAGATCCGCATTGTCACGTGCTCCACGTACTGACGATAAATTTCCATACAGCACACATTTTTCTTCCGTCTACAAGATCGCAAGGTCGAATCTCTTCAACGGTCCCCGCCCTACGTCCGGCCCAGAGGCAGCGGCCCAGAGGGAAGATTAATTAGAATGCACAATGGTATAATCCGACGGGAATGTGTTACACAAATTGATTCCTGTTTTATCTTACTCAGACACCGGTGTATCACCACCTACTACGACACGGATATACGCTACGATCGGATATGGTGTCCAAAAGTTTGTCTTCCTTCCTGCCGAGCGTCCAACATACCTGAGACAAGGGTTGTGCGACTCCTCCATGCTACCGAGTTGGGATAAAGTTTTCACCATATCTGCCGTTGGAATAGTTCTACACTAATATATTAAATTGTTTGCACATTTGCCTACTCTTAACCGGGGAAACCCCCTGTTGTTATCCAGTCAACTAATCTTCGACCTCCGAGACACCGGAGCAACAGCACCGATTTGTGCGTGTGTTGTCTTTATCGTACGGTTGAACCTCCTATTTGCAAGGTTCCTGCAGGATAGTCATAAAGTTGCTGCTAGTTACCAATTGGTAAGGGTTCTGTTTAATCTTTCAGGCCAAATTTACATATCAAAAACTAATGCCACACAAAACAATGGGTGTCACTTTCAAACAAACCTAACGCTCAAAGGTTACCCACGCAAAAGGGTAAGTGTGGTGCGTGATGGCCCATAACAATATCGGTGACTTCGTTCACATTTTTTTGGACTTAATTTAATATTGTCCTCCATCCCCCGATTTTCCCCGTCGAGAAGGTGTTACACTAACCTCTGTCCATGTTCCATTGTTCTGCACCATCCCGTTCGCAACCTTGTGAGAGGGGTTCTCCAATTTCCCCGGGAAATGTCAATTTCCTGTACATCGACGCTGACATTTTCGACAACCCGAATCCCAATCCGTTTGGGTGGAAGAGAGGTTGAGTGAATCGCAATCTTCTTCCCCGTTATTGTTACGTCTGCTGACCGTATCGAAATGCTTTTGACACTTCCTTTAGGAGCAATAACAAGAAACAGTGACATTTGCGATTGGTTACGCTCAGTTGAAAGAGCAACAGAAACGTTGGGAAATGAGTCCAGAAGAGTGCCGGCGGGGCAAAACTGATCCACCGAGTGTTTTTTTTAATCAACAAAAATATTCCACACCGAAAACGACAACTCCCAACGCCGTTCTAGCTCAATTTAATTCACGCATTTGCTATCTGGCATAAAAATTGCACGTTCATTAAGACTTCACTTCACGCTTATACACCAACTCCAATCTCCTAAAACCACAACAACACCACCAGGAAAAAAAGGCAACCTTTACAACTTAACCCAACCCGAGAGATGATCCGATTCACCATCAACGATTAATGGCATAAATAATCAACCCTAAGCAAACCTCTCTTTTTTAGTCGGGTTTTGCCAGCTGCGGCTACTCGGCTTCCGAGCATGGGTTTCCCCCTCACCGGAATTATGTGGGACACACGGCCACTGCCCAAAATACGCACACATACAGAACAACAACAATCAACATTTATCTCTTGCCAACCCTTTTGCGTGCAACATAATTTACATACTTCCCAAAAAACCGCCCACTCCTCCCTAGAGATTCGCCACCCCTTCTCCAGTGGTTTCGGTGTGGAAAAGCATCCGGTACAAATGGCTGGCACACGACCAAACACTTGCTACCATTTAGCACCTTCCGCCGTGCGGTTTCCTATCGCATTTCACCACCCAGGGACAGGCTGCGATAAGGTATCCTACCCAGCCCAGAGACTTTTTTCTTCACACTGCGGGCAAACAGTCCGAATGACCGCAAAAAGGATAATATGATTTAGCACGAGCGCGGATCAAACCGAATGCGCGTGAATTCTAGCGACTTTTCGCGTAGCAGCAGTCAGTGTCTAGATTTTAATTACAATTTCATTCATTCTGCACAATGAAAAGGTTAATTATCACTTGCTAAACTCTCGCCACAGTGTATCATGGGGATGTGGTGTCTTTCCGAGAGCAATTGAAAACCTCTCCTGGTCGCCTGGTGTTATTTGGTGACACGTGCGAAGGCAGGACTGTGGTCTATTGTTTGTTCAGCTCCAGTCCTTCTTGCTGCAATCACACGGCACTTAGAGGACTCGTGCGACATGCGAGCTATTGACACGCGAGCTGAACCTTGGTTATAACACTCCTCAACCCACATCACTGCTAACCTCGAGAGGAAGGATCCAGCAGTGCTGCATCGTGTGCAATGTGTTGATATCGAGGTGTGCCTATTGAGATTATTCACATCTACATCCAAGAATTCTTGCCACAACTTGCATTCGCGCTCTCTCGCTCTCTTCCATCGTCAACTCTGGAAGAATGCAGTGGATAAAATTGCACATCAAATTACGCAAAAAATAGGAGCGAAAGGTCGGACGGGATTAAAGCCCACCGTTTCCATCGTGGCGTGTTGCATACACAAATACGCATCGAAGGGAACCGCTCCGGAGCACCTTCCGATGCGCGACTTCATGCGAACACGGAGCCCCAACACATTAACGCCATAAAACATAATCATCATCATAACAATAAAGCAGCCAGCAAATTATAAATACAATAAATTTCTGCGTAGATAATAAAATCTGCTATTTTATCGCACCGGGTTGCGCTTGAACGGGCATTGGGATGTTGGAGGATGAAGCTGTGTGAAGGTATAAAGAGTAGAGGAGTGCGTGTTGGTCCATTTCAATATGCGCTCGGCAGAATATCCGCCAGGAAATGTGCTAATCAGTTGGAAACTTCATGCGATATTGCAGGAATCGTTGCCTCATTACGACGATTTGACCCATTTACAATAAAACATCAGCTATTTCTAGAACTAACTTTAAAGTTTTTAATCCTACTTAACTGGCAGAAGAGATGTCTCCCGAGCTACATCTAGTACTTCCGGTGGCACAACCATACTATGTAATGTGTACTAAATCCTTCGAATTACACACTACAAGCGGTTCCTTTTCACGGCATGGAACTACAATGTCTAACCCGGAAGTAACCTATTTACACGAGAGAGGTCACGAGCGGGTCTTCCAATACAACCAAGGAAGCACCGATTGCGTAACCCGACACGATCGATTTTAATCCATGAAAATATCTCACACAGAGTGGATAGGGAGAGTTCGCTGTTGTAAAGCTCACGCGCGACCATCCATTGCCAACCAATCGATCGTTGTATTTCCGCTTTTCGAGTGGCTTAGATTGAGAATTGAAAACTTTGTTTTTATAAGCTTAAAACCGACTAATCACATTAGAGAGGTGATGGTGTACTCAACAAAGCATTGGAACTACGTTCAAGTACTTCCTTCCTGTCTTCGCAGGGTGGCGGGTCTTGTCGGACCAGTGCACACCCAACCAAGCAAGCCCCAACCAGACTTTCGAAACCCGTGGTCGGCGTTGACCAAACAGGTTCGCCCCAAAACACAATACTTTGCCAAGGGTCAGTGCATCGGGGTGTATGCGTCCGCGACAATCGACGCCACACTAGTACACCGCGTCCAAAACCATCGCCCTCTAACCTAACCTTAATCACCTTAAATATAATAAAATAGAATAATCCACCGATGCGCCAGTGGTCTCGTCGGGCTGTGCGGACACTAGATGACGGGATTTTCCCGATCGCGCCTCTATCAGTTGGTGCGAGAAGGACAAAAACACTCGGCTAAGCTCTTTAGCGCACCGGTGAACAACAACCGGAATAGTTCCCGACTGGTAGTGTATCCCGCTTTTCAATGAAGGTTGGACGGGCAAAATCTACCAAATCTCCTCATCCCACTGCACTGTGCAAGTAACAAAAAAACAACAACATACACGCACGTAATACGCGCTCAAATTTCGGTAGTAAGTTCACTCGTTTATTTACCGGTCGTCGGCATCCGGTATCTCTGGACTAAACTTTCAACTTTCCGGTCTGGCCGGTCATTTTGCCTGCGCGTTCTACATACACCAGCGTATTGATGTCTCGCCGCCTGCGAAGGCCACCGAATTGGCTAGACCAAAAAGCTAACAATAAACACAACCCGGGCAGCGAAGAATTTGAGCACAACGGAAATCGCGCCCATCGGAACATCGGCGTGTTGTTTGCATTTGGCGCCTACCCTGACTCGCGACCTCTCTACACGCACCGGTGTCATGAACTGTGCCACAAACACCTTCGACACCTACGAAATATACGAACGACAGTCATCGGCGCGCCATTTCCCAATCACGGGGATATGCGCCAAAAACCAGGAACACCGAGCAGAGTGTCTGGTTTTTCGGAGGAAGAAAAAAAAGGCGGACGGGGAAAAAATAATCCTTCGTAAGCCATATTATTAATTTTTCTGTGAGGTTTTCCGTTACACACCGCCGATACACAAAGTGATGGCGGGATGACCATGGACAAGTTCAGTTCCGGTATGAAAAAACAATAGAAACCGGTCGGTGAGGGTAAGGTACCTCCAACCAGCGGACTTTCCTTTACAGTAGGGGATTTTCCACCCAAAAATAACAATGCGATGGAGGTGATTGGAAAAGCGTATTTTCGTGTAGAGAGCCTACGCTGTTCCAGCTCATCGATTATGATCATCGTCCAGAACACGAAGAATTCTTTTTTGTACAATGCCGCGCATTTGTATTCTACTTTAGTTGAGCATTAAATTGTTTTAATATCCTATTTAAAATATATATAAATATATGGTAGGAATAATTCTGATACAGCTACAAAAGTATCTTCTCCCCACGAAAAGCAGCAATCCCACTGTTGTTCTCGCACTCAAAAACATCAGCCCACCGCAAATAGAATACAACGAAAATCAAATTAAGAAGATAAATATACAACAATACACCACAATTTCCTCCGAGTGGGTGATGAAAGTTAACCCCTTTTTCCCATTTTCGCTAGGAATTCTACCGGGGAATATTACGTCCCTTCAAATGCCATAGGCCAGCGGTCCTGGCGTTATAACACTCAACAAATCGGTTTCTTCCTGGCGGTTTAACAAATACAAACGAACCAGGAATAAAAAGCCATCCACTGATCAGAAAAATCAGCGAAATGGAATGGAGTTTCCGATCTTTCACGCCATCCTACGGCAGAGTACGCAATATGACCAGCCTGTTTGGGTTAAGTGCAACCGCCAGAATGAGAAGATTTTGTCATTTCCTGCATTTGTCTTCCACCGTGGGGTTTTTCCTCACATTTTTTTTTGTACTCTCCGTGGAGTTGATATTTTTATTTAATTTTCAACGAGGATATTATTATCGCCCATCGCACGCAGTACAAATGTAACCCTTCTTCCACAGTGTAGCGCGTTTTTTGCGCTTTTTCGCTTATGCCGAGTGAAATTTCATTTTTATCATTATGATTACACTTTACCATTATTTCCATCATGCGTGCAACATTATCCTGTGTTTGCGGGAGCGTGAAGTGTTCCGGTAAAAAATCATGCCCGAGAACCGCTGTGGCTGTGGGTTCTCCTTTCCCGTAGATAGGTGCAAATGTTTGTATTTACACGAGCTCGATTCCCTGCTCGAGCGCACACACATCAACATGGGAAGCTGGCTGGTTGGGTTTTCCGTTGTTTAACGAAACGATTTTCTGCCATGATGCGCGGTGGAAGAAAAACATTCACTCCGCCCGAGTTTCGGTATACAGATATTTGCTTCAGTTTTTCATTTCCATTTGGTTGGATGGATGGGAGATAGAGGTGAAGGAACTCATTCACAATTAAATTAAAATCCGCGTTTTGCGAAGCATGTTTGCTGTTTTATGCAGTATTGCGTGTACTTAATCATCAGTGACTCATAATATCAAATTCTGAGCTTGTCCCACCAAAAGTACTGTGTAATCTTCTTAATCATGGATATTGCAAGCTACTTAGGTCAAAGCTAGTGTCACTGGCAGTGGGAATTCTAGAACATGACCAAAGTCGTGGCAATCTTTCTAGCCGATTTTATTCTCCAACAATTGTCCAAGAATGACTCCTTATCCTCTTGGTCCAAGGTCAAGGTCCACTGTCATCCAGTTTTAATGCATCTTTAAAGCTTGTTTGAAGTGGTTTACGACACCAATCTCATCCAACACATATGGTCATGGACACATCGATATAACGACGTTGTAAAATCAGTTTCTTGGTATGCCCATTCCGAGTTTAGCATCTCAACTGGTACACCTAATAAATACATTAATCTGGCAATCGAAAACCAAAACATGAGCATTAAAGAACAAGTCCAGATGTTACTCTGACGACCAGAGCTGCTGCATCATAAACATGCAAATCATGCATAAATAGATCTATCTCTTGTGCAATAAAATCCCGGTGCAATAAAACATTTAACCTTAACTTTTCTTACACCCAACCAAAACTCAAACTGGAGTAGGAACATAAATTATTTTCCAGTACATCTTCTTTACCAGCATCAATTGAATTGTCTCGTAAAACGGTTCCAATTTTATGGGATCCGCTACATCATCTCGAAGATGCTTAAGCTTCCTGGGACATACGTTAGTCTGCAACCTGGCTTGAGGTGTAAAAATAAAACTGTATTGCATTCCGCTCCGTGCACCGAGGTTGGATAGGAATTTCTTGTCATTCCTTCACCCAACTGTCCGTCATGTGATTGATATCGCTGATCTTCAGGTCGCTCGGATGTCACCTTTACCCGCCCGGTCACGGAGAAAGTAAAGGCGTTTTCCGACAAATGTGCGTTAAGCTTATCAAAACTGCCAGGGATAACCCACAACAAAGCCACAAGCAGGATGACTCAGCATGACTCTTGTCCCTACCGATGGTGAGACAGCGGTGCGTTGCTTCGAAGGTGCAAAATTGAATAAATCATTAATAATTAACTAATCGCGCAATATTTACACTTCATTTCGATGCTGATTTATGACGGCACGCCGCAGGTATCGCTCGCATACACACGCAAAGCGCACTTGGCAAATGATGTTGCGCTCGTTGATAGATACCGGTGCCGGTGGTCAGGGTTTTGGGTTTGTCGACTGGAAGCAAAACGATCGGCGGCAAACAGAGAAGAAGGCACAACAAGCTGCTAAAGTCATTGGACGTCAGGAGGTAAATCGAAATCAGATAAAGCACACGTTTGGGGAAAAGCCCTTCCACCGTACGACCAGGAAACGAAACTCCTGCTGGGGACACAGCTCCAAACAACGAACAACAGCAGCTGTGGAACTTGGCTGAGAAAAGCAGACTACAAAGCTGCGCGGTGTTGGAATCGATTTGGATCGATCGGGAACCGTTTCAGTTCTGTTGCTGCCTTTAAACGGTCGATCCCATTTCCAAACGGCTGAGCAGGGAAGAAAGAGTTACTCAAATATTTATTATTGAATAAATGAAAATGACAAAAACTCCCGCTGGGCCGTTCAGGAAGACATAATAACTTTTTCCCCTTTTTCTCAATCACCGTGTACGATCGCGGGTACTTTTAAGATGGTTTCAGACTTCCAAAACCACCCATCCTGGGAAGGTGTGTGTAGATGTACAACACCGTGTTCTCTCACGAAGTTTGAAAGTGCAATTTATAAATTTTACACCTCGAACACACGGTTCAAATAAACTCACCCGTATCGATCCGTATCTCGCACTTTTGCTTCAGTGTGGAGGTTTTTTACGAACCTCGCGATTACTGCTCGATTCAAAACTCACGAGGAATATGGCTCACAAGCGCACCACCAGGGCGATCATAAATCATACTGGTTTCGTCGGTGCTCTCGGTGCTTTACGATTGCTCCTTTTTGTGGTTCCGGGTTGGAGATAAAGCCAAACTGCCCAAGGAGAGGATTACCAACCAGGGGGCTCCGGGTGGGGAGCGATAAGACACAAAACGATTCCGGCATTATCGCGCCGGATCCCGCGCACATTCCGGCAGTATCCTCGGCGCTGCTGGGCCAGAACAATAAAAGATTCGCTAAACAACAGCCCATCGGCCGTGGCCAGGGGCCTATCGGGTTTGAGAAAGCATACCAACCCTCAAGAAGACCCAATATCAAAGTTGGAGATACACGGGAAACGGGCGTTGGGTCATAAATCGTTGCCCTATCGAGCCGTTGTGCAGAGCCCGGTGCAAACATTGCGAGATCTCGAGATCTTCCCTCCGAAAGGTACTGACGGGAGGATCGCATTGCTAGCGTTAAGACTAGAAACCACCGCTCGTCCCGTACGATACGAACCCGGTGGCTCATTTGTACTACCATTCATCGCCAAAAACAGAACAACAGCCAGAACAAAATCATCGCATGTTTTGACATTGTGTTATGATCGTACGATATCTATGCCATTATGCTCTCCTGCCACGGCGGGTGGTGGCACGCGTGTGCGTGCTGGCAACGGTAAAGATTTATTGGAAAACAAACCCAAACACAACATCTCAGCCCCGGTGCGTTATTGTAGGGTCTGCCGTACTATTATGTGCCACTTCAACGGCAGCCCGGGACACTGTTACACACTCTGTCCCACACATAACACGCATCATCACCCGCAAGCGTCGAAGAGCATCTATTAAGACCCGGCAGAAGGTACACCGTAGGGTAGCCGGAGAGGATCATAAATTAGGTGTTTACCTTGTCGTCCTATTGATGATGAGCTGCTACCTCGAAATTACCACGCGCGTCCCAGTTGCCTGGCAGGCACTGTGTGTGTACAAGTCTTTTTAATGGCTTCAATTATCGAAAGTCATTCAAGTCGATTAGATAAATGGACTCCTGGACGCTCGACACTCGACAGTGAAGAAACAAAGCCGCGTCGGATGCGTCCGGGATAATTCCGGGACACTTGAGGACCCCGAGAAGGTGTCAAAACATCAAAAACGCCTGATGTACGGTAGGGGCACAATAATAAATCTACAAATTGAATAGAGCGTGCAATGTGTGTTTGGAAGTTCATCATGGAAAATCGTTCCAAAGTTTGAAAAAGATTTATTTTGTAATAAACTCCGAGGCACCATCGGGCAGATTGGAAAAACGCTCTGAAAAAAAATGCAACCAGGAAATGTCACACCACACCAAAGTGTCAATGTTTTATGTCAAAAAAACATAAGCAAAGAATATTCATGACAGTTAAACAACAACCAATGATCCGATTTTAGTACGGCGATTGAATTCTTCTCCATCCCCTGAAATGCTACCGCGCAGGTTGGATTACGGGCGTGTGTTTACAAATTTCCCGCCAGGTGCTCATAAAATGGGACACCCCATCGGGCTCTTAAAAGCGAGTGTATAGGTCAGATGCGACCCACGCCTTCGTGTCCAGCACACTTAATGAGTTTATCGAACTGGGAGCGATTTTTACGACCAGCGCGCGCGGTACAAATATCGCTCGTTAAACCACGCAGCGTCATCCCAAAAGCTGTCGAATGAGTTGCGTCGCTTTGAAAATTCCGCTCGTACGCTTACGCAGCATTCCGTCGGTTCGATTCGATCGATCGTCCTGTAACAGGCGTGGAGATCATTGAGAATCTGCTTTTATTACCCCCCAAGTGACATCGCGATTAAAGTCATTCCGGTGCGTGGATGGAGCGAGAAAGCGATTGCTGGGCGCACTGGGACTGGGTTAGTCTCCATAATGAGAACCATAAAAACGCGGGACCCACCGCAGTTTGCGCGTTGCACCGATATCGTTGGTGGGTCAAGTGTGAGCCCATTCGGCGCATATGCAACGCATAAAGAAGTGTTAATGTCCTCCCCAGCTCCACGGCTGCAGCCCAACGAAGAAAGTGACACAGCCATTGGTGGAGTCACGGTGGAGACCTCATCAAACTGCAAGACACTCTTGGGTGGGTTTTTTTGGCGGCATTTCCAATGCCAAATGAAGCAACACACTACACCCAATAAGCTATCGAGTGTGCATTTTTACGATCTACACAAATAATGCCAGCGCATCTTGAAGGCCGAAAATTGAAAAAAGAAGCCCATTTAGACTTCTTCTCTCTTTAGGATCTCTTCTGACCGCGGTTCCTAATTAGAGCGGACCACCGGACACGTCCAGCCAACCATTTGACAGTGCTCGTTCCATTTAATTTCAATTTCGCACCATACCATAAATATCGGCACACGATGTCCCGTTCAGGTACGTTCCATCGTCCTCCAAAAACCGCTCCACACTAAACCGATTTACCATAAATCACCCAACCAAACACACTGCTTTCGCCTATTCCCCGGCCACCTTTAATCGATTTAATCAGCCATATAGTGGGCAATTTGTACGCTCGTAAAACCGAACCCCAGCCACGTTTGGGGAAGGCACGACGATGACATTGACATTAAAAATCAGCCCCGCGTGATCGTCATAAGCGAACGGGTGATGCTACATCCCGAACGTCTCATAGAATAGGCGAGAACACATGTTGGCCCAACACCTTGTCTATCGGCAATCAGGACATACCCGTGTCTGCTGGTCAATAGTTTCGTTTTATCCATCCCAACTCCATCTCGTTCGGTATGTCATCGGTTGTGACAGCGACATGATCAGCCAAATGGAATGGACGCACCTTCTTCGAACGCCGACGACCACAAAAAGATGATATGACATCTGAAAAAAGGCATCAAAGCATCGTTTATTAGGTCGTAAAAGTTAGACCGCATCGTATTGCCCATCAACGGGGCGATCGCGATCGGATTGAACTAAATCCTCGCGCCCGATCGAAGATCGCACCGTATCCGCCGATATCTCGTGGCCTTTACGTCGCCCACCGCAAAGGCGGAGAGAGAAAGAGCCCCCAATAATTGTCAACGGTTATGCGTCGTTTTATTACACTTAGCATAAATTATAATCTCATTAAACTTCGGTACTCCTCACTCCACAACGAAAGATTTCCCCTTTCTCTCTAACTATCGTCACACCAACACGGTACCACTAGGCCACAGGTGGAGCGGAAGGTGACGGCACAATGGTGGTGCCGAAAATAAAAATCAATCTGACACCGCAAGTCGTATTAAATCGAACCCCTAGCCTCGGGCCACAGATTGGTCGTAAACCGCGGACCCTGACCGTTCAGTGCATGCCGTTTTAGCATTATTATTGTTATTAACATTATTATTATTACGCATATTATTGGTATTATCGGTCTCTTACCACCTTCCCCCCCTGGGAGGATGGGTGTTGGTGGAGAGAGTGCGGATTTGCATGCACCGGTGTGCGAGCCGAAAACGCTATCTCCATCACCATTCCTTGTGTTATCTCCAGAACCCAACCCAGTTCTTTGACTCGTAGACGGAGACGCTAATCCCCGGCGTGGCCAGTGCGCCGGTCCAGGTCGTTGCCGCTATCCAAAACCAAAGAACGTCATAAACGTAAAAACATCGAAATAAAAGCGAAATTTGAATAATTCTACCATAACATAAAATCGATTAAACGTTGAACCTGTTTGTTTTTAATTGAAAATTAATATCAAAATCCCATTCCACACGGCTGGTCGGTATGTGTCGGCGACTTTTTCGGTACTCCAGCCTGCGGATAGGCTGGAGGTGAAGGTTTTTGGACCGCTCAAACTGAATTCGAGTTTTGTTCGATGTGGCGTTTAAATTTAGTTTGGGTGGGTTGAGTTCATATGGATGTCCGCTATGTCAATGTGCTTAACAGTTAATCGTTGAATTTCTGCAGAATACAAGGCTATATTAGCGATATGGAACTTGTGAAGTTTGTCCGTGGTTCATGTACACATATGTATAAACACAAGACGTAATAAAAATGTTACAGTCTTCAACCTTTTTTGCCATCTTCTCTGTTCCTACCTTCTCTGCGTAGCGTGACAACGCACACACCTGGTGGTCTTATTCAAATGACACCCATCTGTCAAATGTAATCCCGAAGCTACCTACCCGAAGAAACCTAGCTGCCTAAACGCCACCTGAACAGCGTGTTTCAAATTCCCACCAAAAGGTCACAAGCTGCCTTCCCGACATTAAAAATTGACCTGGTACCATGCAGAAAGAAAGCACCGCTGCGGGAACGATGGGAATAGCCGGGAAATGTGTAAAGTCACATCCTATTGCCATCATTAGCCTCCTACGGGTATGCCTTTAGCAAGCTTACCGCAAGCCACAAAAGTCCCTGGATGCAACGGAGTTTACCACACACCAAATAGGTCACCAATTGGTTACATTGGGAAGCAAAAGTCATAACCATTACCAGAACCGAACCGCTTCCCTACATCTCTCTAGACGCACTCTTGACCTCGCACTGCCTAAGCTACCGGGTGTGATTTACGGCTCGCGTACCAATAAAAGTCAGATTTTGTGGTCATGCTGTAAATGTTCCGGGTAAATGGCGGATCTACAAACGGTCATAGTCCATTTCTTCGCGTCTCCAGGAACGGATCTAGGCGCGAAAGCGCGAAACCAAAAACCCCGTTAGTGCCCCTGCCGTACCGGTTAGATACGACCGCCGGCCAGCGTCAGAACTTGAAGATGCCTCCACTTCTTCGACATCTTCGACCAATCGAGCCACAGCTTGCATATCTCGGCGTAAGAATCTTCCAACCAAAGCAAAAGAAACAACACTACGGAACTTACTTGCGTACAGTGCTGCAAATAAAGAACAAAACGTTTAGCTTTATGTCAGTCCGTTGCCTTCCCGTATCACAGATAATCGATGGCATTGTATAGACGCTACTGTTTCGAGGTTTGGGTCCAAGATTTTGGGATTGGCTTGACAGATGGCACCGGCTGAGCTGGCTCACAGTGCTCGAGAACAGTAGAGCGGCAAAGAATGCCTCAGCAAACAGGATTAGGA
Source organism: Anopheles minimus (assembly GCA_000349025.1). NCBI lineage: Eukaryota > Metazoa > Arthropoda > Insecta > Diptera > Culicidae > Anopheles > Anopheles minimus. The sequence continues at coordinate 4,987,402 of KB663610.1, forward strand.
TCAGCTGAAGCTATAGTAAACAAACCGCTCTCGGTTGCGGCAGCTGTACAACACCATAGTTGGACGCAATCTCGCATATCAACCTTCTGACCTTCTTCCTACCGGTCAAAACAAGCACTCCAGTGCGCATCTTTTATCTAATTGAAATGAGAAATTTCATTACAATCTAACAGTTAGTATCGCGTACATTAAAGACAGTACCGCCCGATGGAGAAAGCCGCACGGCCATGACGGTTCAAGGTTCTCTAAGGTAATACTGAAACCCGGGTACTTGTTAATTTTCTCACGCATCTTCGTCATCGCCGACGCGGCGATATGGTTCCACCTTTCCCGGCATTCGTCGAGAAGTCCGCACACAAAAATCCACACCGACGCACAATGCACTTTTGCCATACAGATCGCGTTCCATCTTCCGTTCGGAGTTTTGCATAATTTCTGAACGCACGCTACAATATGCGCACATGTTGTTCGCGACCACGATCCACGGTCCCCTCTCTATAATCGCAAGGTCTCCGTGCGCGCGCGTTGGCCATTATTACATTATGCAAATTAATCATATTTGCAAGATTTATTTCTGTTCTCCTTGCGCTCTGTTCCGACCGCACTCTCTCTGAATCAACCGACCCGGTTAACAATACGTTTGCGGAACTTGGGGAAATCTTACAAGGCTCCGGTGTAAGTCTTTTCGCACTACCTCTTGCACAGCATCTTGCCGGGTAAGGTCTCAACGGTTGGATATGCGGATCCGTGCATAAAAATTCGCAAGAAAAACAATGCAATGATCGATATAAGAGTGTACCAGTGATAGGAATGCCCAACCAGAGACGTTGGGATGAAGATTTTCTTTTCTTTTACGGCATGCCACGACCGGAATGTCTAACGAGACTTGAGTATGACATTGCACACCGAAGACTTCTACTCTACGACCGGTGTACCGATGCACACATAACGCAACACCGCCAGGATTGGTATGAAAATTAATTTTCCTCCCTGTTCCATCACAACCCCTCGCAAGGGTGTAACAACGCAAAACAGAGAGATCAAGAATTTAATCCGGCTCATGACCTGTCGCAGAGCTGATCATGAAACCCCGCACTCGTCCTTTTCACTTTCGTCTCCCCAGGAAGAAAAAAAACCTCTTCTAATCATGAATTTTTAAAAACATGCTCAGCACAAAATCACAACCTTTTGGCACGGGGTTTAGGTTTAATGTGACCTCTTCCACCCACCCCGATAAAACCCGATGGACATCCGAGCGTCGAAAGGTTGACCCCTCCTCCAAAGGAGGCACCACTAAGGCCATCGTTTTACTGCTTTATTACACCAATCGTTTGCAAAACCTCGTTGCTACGCTCAATATCACCATAATTTACGGTGGTTTTATGACCCACGAAGACGTCCCTCTAGACATGTACGTTTTTTAAGCACATCACAGGGGTGGACGGAGGCCCGTTGATTTGGATGATTTTGGTAAACCGATGAAACCAACCCTCCATGAACCGGGGCTCACCCTTCGCGCTAGGTTGAATTTAGATTCCTTGCCATTTTCCTAGCGATGGTCAACAAAACAGGACGTATCACTTGTTTTGTCCTTCTGTTTTGTATTTTTTTACGGTCCTCTTCGTTTATTTACAACCATCCGGCATGGTAATAGATTTTTCAATCCTCACCATCCATACCTAGGCTAGTTCCGTCTGGTACTGTATATCTCCGCAACTGAAATTGCATTCGATTCCCATCCCAACTCGGGGATTGTCAAACAATAGCATTCTCTACGTACGTACCATTTTGGAGGATGGAAATATGGACACGCAGCTTGCAAAACCCACAAACGCCAAGTGAGACCGTCCCTAAATATGTTTGTTTTAGTGAAAGGGAGAAAAAGAGTGCTCAACGTCCGTTTCGTAACATACCCTCAGAATTGTGTATAGATGTCTAAGCGTGCCCTAAAGAATTACGAGGCTCCAACGTTTTGGCTACTGATGTTCAAAGTGTTTCAAAAACTCAAATAAATCGAATAAGTTAAACCGGTTGGATGAATCAAAACGCCCGATGAATGTCTAAGGTATTCTCACAGTACCAAAGACCAACGAGACACAACAAGATCTCCCTATTTAGAGCCTGTTCATGGTGACGAAGCGCATCAAGCACCATCGACACATTCGCGTACAGGTTATAGCGGCTGCACCGTATAGCCTGACCTCTTCAGGCGTTACAAGCCACAACCTCGACAGTGAGTGGAATGTGAACGCGCGCGCACCCGGTCCAACCCACCCAGCCTGTCAGTGTCCATTACGTTAGATTATTGTTATTTTTATTACATTACCCCGCGGTACCTCATTTATTCGATTTTTGCGTGCAAAATTCACAAACACACACACAGAGGCAAACGGTCTTCCCTTCCTCGCGCCTGATGACGATCGTTGGATTGATTTCTTCCCAATACATCCTAACGAACCGTACAGGTATTGATCGCTAATGATAGCCTCTAGCCGCAGCTGGCCCAGAGCTGCGACCTGCCCATTTCATCCTAGCGCATTCTTCGCGCTGCAAATTCCAGGGTCATGTGCTTTGCGTCGTTTCATATTCACCCATGTTTTACGGCCGTTACTAAACCGTTTTGGCGATGGTGCCCGCGGTACAACAGTATTGTGCTGCTTGCACTCCACACGTTACGAAGGTCCGGGTTTTATAGCTCTGACCTCCTTACCGCGCGCAAGGTGTCGGACACGGCACGATCAAGCGCGGATCTGCTCTCTCTCTTTTGCTCTTTCCCATATTTTTCCCGTGATACTGATAGCAATATGCGTTAGAAAATTGATCTCATGCGATTCAATTTGGCCTGCTTCATACGTGACATTAGTGATGGATACATCAGCGCACCAGGCATCGGTAGAGATGAATGTGGCCGGATAAATGTGGGACACGGGTAAATGGGTTTGCATAAAAGTTGCGTCTTGTTCGTTTGCCTATTCGATTGTTCGTTTGAAATGGAAAAAAAACCTCTCGGATGATCGATGCACGACGCTTTTGATGGCTGATGAAAAAGAGATTGCGCGGTCCGGTTCGTCCCGCTGAAAGCCGCTGATGAATGTTTTCATCGACGCATTGTGTGCACGCTGCTGCTGTCTGGAAAGAAGAGGAGAGTGATGTTATTGAAAATATACTTTCCATTCCGTTGTCACAAGGATGATCATGTCGTGTTACTTACCCCTTGATAAGAACTAGTACGCTCTCAGGAAAATTGCGGGTTGCTTCCAAAGTGACAGTTTCAATGTCAAGTTCTCGCTCACTGCACTGTGACTGTATGACCTTCAACTTCATCCGCATGCCAGAGATCGATGTGGAACAGTGTCGCGTCTAAAACGCAAAAACCCACCAAGCGAAAACAAACAACTTCATTCCTATTGCCCAGTGTACAGACGCAAATTTTGACGGTCGATACAGCGTTACCCGTGCTATGTGGCTATTCCTTCTAAAAAGCATGCCAGAAGGATGCAGACCAGCATTCATTTTTCCTATTTTTGGTTCCGGTAACGCCACAGCATTGCGTCTAGCCGAAATATACACCTTCTCTCCAACCCAGACACAACGATCCGGGTGTTGCCTTTCGACCGCAGCACTAAGCCAATAATCACCCCAATAAAAAGTGGCGAATAAAACAAAAAAAAACCCTGGCAAGCAAATTTTCCACCCTCGGTTAGCTCGGCTGTCACCGAAAACTGGCAAGGGTGTTGCCCGACAGTGCAAATACCCGAAAAAATAGACATCACACACATACACAGCGAGGAAAAACCAGAAGCTCACCACCAGAACGAATTAAAATAATTTCATTTAACGGCCAACCGCCCAGCATCCGTTCCCCAACCAAACGGGGACTTGCGAGTGCGTTCGGTCAGCAGACCTGCCGGCTCATCTGCTGGATGCAACCGCTATCAGCCAGGGGTTTGAAAACCGTCACCTTCCGGTGGCCCTTGATGGTGGCGTTACGGGGAAAACATGTGTTTCGCTGCCCGTTGTCCGGGGCGCTAAAAGGACGAAGGACGAAAAGGGAACAGAAATGGTGAAACAGAAAAAAAGAAATGAAGTGACAAAATGTGGTGCGGAAAATCGTGTGCCACCTTTCTGCCTGGTGCCACCGCGACCGTGAATCTCTTTCCGACTGTCGATGGTATTGTCTGTCGGACGCAGATTAATGACTTGTAACGCCAAACGGCACCGAATCGACGATGTGGTTTTGGTATTTTATTTTTTTGTTTTTCTCTCTTTTACCACTAAAGTATCGCGCGTATTTACACTATGCTTGCCGTGTGTCGCGACACTGTTTGCGAACTTCTCTTTTTTATAATACCACCAGTACCACATATCCCATCATTGTTCCTGTTGGAAGTTTACACCAAATATAATTCGTACTCGGTGAGATTAGATTTTTGGCATGTATCTTTTTTTGCAAACGGAGAACACACATTCGACAATGACTAATGGTTGTATGTGTACGTTTGCTTGCGTGTTGATCTAGCCGATCCAATCAACTCGTAAAGGAGTAACATTTTACGCGATTTTCATTGACAAAAGGACACTTTACACCACACGGTATCGAATGATACATTCAATTGCTGTTTGAGCTATAAAAAGGTAGCCCATCCTCCAATAAGTTTCAGAACAAAAAAATCTTCATCTCCCTTCGGTCTATTCGAAATTTTTCACAATTCTGTCTCCAGGGAGTAATTGCAAGCAGTCCTTCCGAGTGCACTAACCTGGAAAGCCTTTTGCGGGTAAGATAAGCGCGGCAAAACTTTCACCAATGCTTGTCGACTTACGAAAATGCAAACGACAAAAGTCGCTACCACCTTTCCTTCCCCGATATCAAAACCCATTACGGTCGATTTAACGTATCGGAATGAAAACGCTCATGAATGACTCTTGTACGCAAACGAGTGAGGTTCCGTTCCTATTGTGACCGGTGTCAAAATGTAGCAGGAAGCTAGAATTTAAAAAAACAAGTTAACAAAAGATGAAAAATGGGGAAAAGTCCCCATACAACCTACCGTCCGATAAGAGGATGCGCGGACCTATCATACCCCCTTTTTCCAGGTGACAGGTGTTAACATTTTCACATTATCGTACACCTCTATTCCCAGTGAAAGTAGAAAGTTCTTCCTTTCTGTTCAACACACACTCTTTCACACTATCAGAGGGGAATATTCACCAAATGCCAACCACAAATGTCGCCCTTTTGATGGCTGATGCTATCACTGCTTGGGTGTTGTTCCGCCGGCTGTGTTATCAACCGCTCCAACACTCCACAGCTTTTTGTGTGAGAAACCAGGGACAACTAATTAAATATTTTAATTTGATTTTAATTGTTTTGTCAACCTCCATGCTCCGAAAACGTTTGCTCCTTCCATGTCCCTCCAAACCCCCTAACCGGACCCAAACTGTAAAACAAGCAACTTGAGCACGTTTTATGAGATTCTTTTCAAACATGAAACTTTAAAGGACACACGCTTGGCACTTGAAAAACGTTGGGCTCGGCACGTCTTTACACACGTCTCTGTGGCAAGTGGTGTGTAGACATATGGTTTACACCCGATTACCATCATTATGATTAGCAATTTGCCCGTGATTAAAATTATTGTTTTACGACATTTGTTCACCCATGCCCGGATCCCCGTAAACCTTCTTAATGAAGGCTCGTCTTTGCCGGGTAAAAGGGTATGGCGAAAGAATGGCACTTCGACATGTTTCCTCAAGAGAGCAGTCTTCCAGCGATGGAAACACCCGTCCTCTTACTACTCCGGATATGTGCCGATGATGTTGCGGATGCCATTAAACTGTTAGTGCTAGAGCTCCTGCAGTTGTCGCTTCGGAAGCTGAAGAGCATTATCTCATATTAGCATCATTTATGTAACCTCTTCCGGAAGCAACCATGCGGCCCCTGACACGAGATGATGAGCTAAGTGCCCAACGTTTAGTGGCACTTGCTTCAGTTGAGGTGTCAAGGACTTTCATCGGAGGGGGATGCATTTTTGGGTTTCGGCAAGGCAAACAACAACCTACGCCAAAGCGTAACGTTTGCTTCGAGATGTGCGATGGATGAGATATTCCAGAGCATCGCATCGTATCAGTTCAAATGCCACATCTCCTTGTGGACATGCGTGACTTTTCGGGCAGGAAAGGGTGCGTCGTGTGTAATTTGCCACAACGTGTTTAACTTGAGCCAACACAGTACAGTGTACGATAGTACGTGACAGTTTGTGCATAGTTCGTTGCAGTGCGGGAGTAATTATGGCACATCTGGCATATTGTCCTGACTAAAATCATCGATCCATGTTGACTAAGTACAGAGCGTCTGGATGCATGCACTAGAAGCATATTGGGGTTTTGCTAATGGAACTTTGCCTCTGATAGTAGAACATAAAGCAGAAGAACGGTCTGCATTGTTAGTATTAGTTGTACTTAACCCATCTTCAGGGATTTTGTTGACTTTCGAGGAACTAAGAGCTGGGTTTTGATACAAGACATGTGATTTGATCTTTTGTACGTACTTGTAGAAGATGTTTGCTAAAAAATAAAAGAAATTTGAAACAAAAACCTCATTAGAACAAAATATATATTGTTGGTGTGGAAATAAGGAAATTACCTCAAACCAACCGGTGTTATCCACTCAGTCTTCAGTGGATAATCAGCTGCAGTAAAAGAGTATCATTTCGATCCATAAATCACACATTAGCACGCACTACGCACATCACATCACTCCCTTTGATACCGGGCCTGATCGGTCACAACACTAATCACATTAATAAATCATCCAAGTAGTGCCCCAGGCACTAACCACAAAACGACAAATGTCAAACGTCGAACAAGGAACCACCGTAACGGAACCGGAAAGGAAATCCGCAATCAGATGAACTTACAACGAAATACACTTGGTGGCTTCATAAAAAATGCACCCCTGAGGGAGGCACCATCGAATACACAAGCGCGAGTGGGAAATAATAGTTTTCCACGTAACATTTCACCACCGAATAGAACGATTTTCCAACGTAAACAAAACCTTTCCGGAAGGTACAACGATGCGTGTTTGCGTGTTTCCGTGGTCAGTGCGAAAACCTCAAGCGAGCTGCACTTTAACCAGTGAAAACAATCCTTTTACCGACGTGCAAGTTGATTGAAATTACGTGAAAATTGGTTCCTATGCACACTCGCCACTCTACACCACTGAATACACCTGCTTTTTTGTTTCACCGGCTTGCTTTGTTTTGTTGTCGAACCAAAGCATCGTGAGTTGGAAACAAAATAAAAAGTGTTGAAGAGAAATGGATCCGTTTGGAGGGGCGGAAGGGGATGACAAACCATTTGACGTTTGATCATTTGATGAACAACTGTCACTTGGAATTCAAGCGCTAATGGCCCGTAACGGCTTTTGCCGTATCGACATCAACATCAAAGCGTACAAACTTCCACGGCATAATGTCGATTATTTCATCTCGCATCATCCATATCCGCGTCACATTATCAACCGGCAATGCGGACAGCTTTAGTTTAATGTACCCTTCAATTGCACCGACTGGCTGTGTGCGTGTAGATAAAGGCGGTTACAAAAAGGATGGATAAAAACAAAACCCCCATCGACATTAGGCCACAGCCCACACCATCATCATCACGGTGGTGTTGCTGGTGGTGGGTTTTATGCTTCCTGTAACAATACCCCATGGCATAAAGCGTCGCGGGTGGTCGTAGGTAGATTAAAAAGTCAAAATCATCCTTTGTCGCTGTTTTATGAGCGTACCCTTTTTTGTTCGAAAATCGGGTTTTTTGCAAAGGAACCGGGTTCCTAGTGCGCCAGTCGTCAATTTGCTGAGCAGCTTAGTTATTGAGTAATTTGTGAAGTTGGTGTGGTTTTATCCCGGGAAGCAGACGATTTTTCTAATGGCTTATGATTCCTTCCTGTCTCAGAAGTTCCTGGGGAGTAATCAATGTTTAAGGATGTATTGTGACCACAATTAATCAGTTTTCTTTGTTTGATCTGATTGATCAAGTCACTGAAGTCTGCTGGAAAAGTTACAAATCTAGACTACCTCGGAAACTCTTCCTTTAAAAATTCCACAATGGCTGGAATGTAAAAATATCCAAAAGGGCAGCGCACTTGTTCGGCAAAACGGATTGTGACGGCACTTGGCCGGCACCACTAACAGCATGTTCTTGCTCGCAGTAGTAGAAAACGTTTACATGTAATGAACGGCCATATATCACTGATGGGAATCTACTGGTTCGTGTTTCCACGACCACAATGCGGGCGAAATATACGATGTGCAGTGCGCGAGATCGGCCCCAAAAACGAAGAAACAAACATTCCTCCCAAGGTGCGCACCGGTCTGGGCAGGGGGTGGAATGGCGCTGGACCTGCGAGTGCAAGTGCGACATGGAAATGTCAGCCTGTCGGCAGTTTGGCAAGCACGCTCTCTTCTACACCCGGGATGGAACGATCATCCGGAAGGTTAACGACGGCGAAGAGCGCATCATCAGCAACACCAAGAGGGCGTTTACAATCACAATGTTTACCGCCGCATGTTTCGACCTCGCGTTTCCCTTTCGAATGGCGACGCGACGACCGTACACGTGCACTATGCAGGGGCTAGTAAACGCCCATCGGTCCTTGAACAACTTTTGGGCATTCCACACCCAAACATTTGTTGTCTCAATGTGTTCTCCCTCTCTGTGTTGATTTTTCAACAAAACAGTGCAAAGAACCCAATCGAAGTAGCCATCCCAGGGACTTTCAAACGAGCTGACAGCTGTCTTGAAGTTCTCTAGTCTCCGAAGTCAAGTCCGCAACACAATAGGATGTGAAGGTTTCCTATCGGGTGTTTTTCACCAAAAACTTAAAGATCTAACTTCCAGCATAGAGTAGACACCCCTTACCAAAGCGAAGACGTTCGCCCGTCCTGAGTCACCGACGACACCCGGCCACAAAGCAGGAATCCCTTGGAAAAGACCGAGTGAAAGCACAAGCGTACAAGATAACCCGCACGCCTGGCAAAGTTTATAAATGGCAGTTGTGCAATCAGCACCGGGGCAAACAATAAAACATTTCAAATATTTGTTTTTACGATCATCGCGGTCATTGTATGGTGGAGACGCCCGCTGAAGTGACTGGGAAGCGTGTGCAAAAGAATTGCGCACCCCACCCCAAACCTGGCAGAACCGACTCATCATGCCAATGAAATTTAATAAAGTGCGCTATCTTTTATTGGTTGATTCAGCCCAACCGGCAACAGAGTGGAAAACAAAAATTTATACAAAACAACAACAACAACGAGCTTTGCAATGGTTCCGACCCGGTACATCCCATGCCGCACTGGAAGGTGGACCCGAGACGACCAGCATTCACAACGCAAACGTTTATCGATTGATGATTAATTGATGGATAAATGTACGGGATCGGTCCAGTGGGTAGTGGACTCAATGGTAAAGATTTACTTTTCGGTTTGCGTGAGATTTTTGTCCGTTTTCTTGGTTGCGCGTCTGTTCATACTCATACACACACAAACACACACATACACATTGCATACCCCTTGGCTCCCCTGAAGCCATCACGAACTATGGACAACCTTTTTTGCCAATTACGGCAAGTGCATTCGGTTAGCCTCCAGGACGAGGAAAGGAAGAGGTGCAGATGGACAAAAGAGGACTGTTTGTTTGCACACGGAATTAATATTGCCGCCACAAAATGGCGATTGATGGTTGGGCAATTTTTGGGGAGGGAAACTGTGGGCCGATATTGGTTAAGGGAAATTAATTATAAATTAAGTACCGAACCGTCGATGCATCGACAGATCCTCCCATAATATTTTTGGTGCCAACAATCAGAATATCTTTGTGGAAGTAAATTAGAGTATTTTTTATAGTTTTTGCTTTACTATTTTTTTAATGAATATAGAATTTCGTTTCAGAATATTATTCAATCTTTAATATACTAGCCGGTACTCAAACCATGTTACTAAGAATATGTATAAAGAATTGCATAAGCACAGGCGCATAAGCAATGACACTAGTAGAGTCAACCTTATTTTTCCACGCTCGTTTTGTAATGAATGACGTTTTAATGTCCATTTCTTTGTTTGCATTCCACTTTTCACCCGAAGCTATATGCTTCACCGTCCCAGTGCGGGTTGATTAACAGGCAGGCTCCCATGCTTTATTAGTGAAGTGCAATGAGCGTCGCCCGCCTAGCACTACGAAGTCACCGCCACTGGGAAACATCCAATTACAAACAACTCTAATAGTATTAATTTAAACCATTCTCCATCGATAACACTATCCCACCACCAACAGGCACTCTTGTTCTCGAGAAAAAGAGCTCCAAACGCCACGGACACCCCTTGCTTATGCTGTCCTGCCGTGACGCATTTTCCCAAAGAAAAGACCAGTTGAAGAGCTGGTACGCTTTATGCATATGGCCAAGACACAAAACGCGCATAAAGAACAAACGCGCATCAATGCGTGGCATTTAATTTACCATCATTAAGCTGAACCCGATCCGGGTGGGGTGTTACACTGGAAGGCAACCCGTAAACACCCATTCACCACGTGTCGCGTGTCGTGTCGCACCAGCTGAAGCTGAAGTGTTCCCTGTGATCTATCGAGGGTGAAATGTTCCCGCATACGGGGGAAGAAAGTGGCAATAAAAGCATAATAAATATTTCGCTGACACCGTGCTTAATGACTCGATCGAGCCTTTTGGATGAGTCTAGCATGTCGATCGGGATGTCGTCGACGTTTTCGTCGGGGACTTGTTTTGGGGGGCATGTAAGCTAATTTACGATGTTCCCGGCATTCCCGTCGATGCACGACATGTTAAAACAGATCATGCATCAAAGAAAGGCAATTTTGACGGCTTAAAATCTCCCAACTCCCGCCCAATCGCTCGCTTTCTGGGATGGGGAGTGGAAATTCATCATCATGGGATTATTACCGTACATTATTTAATGGATTGCCTAATCCGACTTGTATGCGGAACTGCGAAATGTCTTTGATGTGAGTGTTCTACCGTAAATGCAGCCCGTCCATCATTCTTCCCAAGATTGGCCACAGAGCGCTGGAAAGTAATAGTACCAAAATTTTATATTGCTCAGCATATTACTTTTTTCTTCCGTTTTACATTAAGACAACTTTTTTAATACTTTTCGCAAGCAAACCCAAGCACTGCCATTTCTGAGGTCCGCCCGTCCATAAATCCGGGAAGGTTGCAAAATTTGCTCATTAAAAATGGCGTACACCGCAACAAAAGGGATCCCGGCTCGTCTGATTGCGTCTAAGGAGAGGTATCAGTTACATCATTAAGATGTTTTCTTATCGGGCTTCGAGGATGTTTGGGTCGTTTCTTGGGATTTTGGGGCCGTCTCAGAAATAGTGTTGCTGAAGATGGGGTAGTAAGACGATAGTTTTAGATGGATGATGTCTCAACCAAGAACTTCTACCTTTTGTACGAACAGGTCGGCAAGCTTTTATGATGCACACCACAAATCAATTCCCCTCATCTCATCTCGTAAGCATCAGTACATCAGTAACTCGCCACCAAACTCGTCGACCCGGGAGATGGGGGGGGAGACACCAGCTCCCCAAAGATTCTGGCAGCCCACCCGTTGTTCGGTTGTCAATCGACCTACATAAAGTGTTTGTAATCAGTAGCAATTTGCGCTAATTGGTCCGAATGGAGTGAAGAATGCTATGTTTGTCAGGCAGGGAGTACTGTCCCATCGGCGAAACAACGAAACATAAGAACGATCGTCTCCAACGATCCCCACACCCCCGATCTACCCGGCATCGAGATGATGGAAAATAAAGATTATTGTCTTTAATTTGGTACCCACACTCGGTTCGGTTGCCTTTTCCATCTCGGAGCACACTGGAAAAGGCGAAACGGCACAATGGGTTCCCTATTGTATCTCTATACGCGCCCCGGCATAGATCATCGTCACCGACTTCCTACGATCGGGCTGGGCGGGTGCGTGATATGTCGCATTCTAGGTTCATCAAATTGAAGGCAGTTTAATTGAATTTCATCACCCCTGTGTGCGGTTGCCTGCCACTAGCCGATCGTCGATCGACGATCGTTCTAAGTATAGTTTACGTAACCAGTTGTTACGCATCATGTTACTCTTCTGTGTCTCTCTCCTCTTCATAGACCAACAAAAAAATCAACTTGTTTCTTATTGCAGCAGAAGGAAAAAACAATCTGACAATTTAAGGAAAACTCTCTTACTTAACCCTTTAGCTTCCGATACAAGCTTCCCGTTGACCTTTGGAGGCGTGATCGAAAGCATGTGTTGCATTTCATCCAATCCGTTATCCGGATCTTCCCCAAAGTTCCATGTTCCAATGGTGAGATTTGTGTTTTTAGGAACCTCGAAAAAAAAGGACCAAAAAAAAAACACGAAAGCATTAATCAAGCCCAATTAAATAGTGACATCCACATCATGTTCACACTGAGCTCCCACACCGCTCGTTGACACGAAACAGGTGAGCGAAAGGCGAATTCCTACAGCTGTAGGCGAGCTGCTCAAGCACGTTCCAACATTGCGTTCATCGCGAGGGAATTATGGGTTCCCGTGCTCCACACATCATCACATCATCATCTCGTGTCCTCGGCAAACTCAAGTAAGGCAGAAGAGTGACAAAAAAAACACGAGGGGGAAACACGAGGAATGACAAACAGATGTTATCGGAGCAGCTTCAAGATCGGTCCCGGCACTATTGGTTAACCCATTAACGAACGCGGGAGTCAAGTGCCCCTTTTACAGAAGTAGGGGTCCCACTCGTCAAAATCCAACCGTCGGAATTTGTTCCACGAGTGCGTGCGCGCGTCAGCGACGGCGATGAATAAATTTTAATTACCCATGCGCTACTTGATTAGCAGTCGCTCTTTAACACAGGACAGGATCGCCTGCTCCACGGCTTTGAACGGGGTTGAGACAGTGGCGCACGCGACTTGGTACTTCGCACACTAGCACGATTGTGCCTTCTGCTGGCCGAATGGAATCCGAATCCGTTTATTAGTATTTATGCTTCTGGGACATTAGCGTGCAGCATCGGTTCAATTGACCTACAGCCGATGGTACTTGGAATCGGGAAGACCCCTGTAGGAAACCTTGATACAATCGGGAGCAAACTGGAGTCATTTTGCATCCGAAACTCTAAGCAGTATACTATCAAACTTAATAATTAAAACATAACCTCCACAAAAGGCAGCCACGGTTCCAAAATCCGAAAAATCTCTCAAACCTTGGAAAATCTCTGGGAAAGAACACAACAAAACATACCCAAAAAAACAAGAGGTATCTTCGTTTTGGTGTCGCATTTTTACGCAAGGAGATGATCACGGTTAGGATGGGGATGATGACGCGTCAACTGTACCGTGATTTATGGGATTCCCTAGTCTTGTGGTATGTGCGAGATTAGGGCAAAAGGAATTAAGACAGCATTGACGGTGTCTCGAGTGGATTTTTGTTGTGATGGGGAGTTGTCTCCGTATGTCTCGTTCGTGGTAGTGCGTTGTTAAGTATCTCCAGTAGTCGGTAGTAAGTAATTTATGCCACTGCTAATGGCACTCTCTCCTCAGTGTAGTGCACACGTTCTCACACTTGAGTGCGAAGGTTTTCCATTCTCTTTCTTTCCTAACTGTTCTGTTCGTTACATTAATCGTTTCATTTTTCTTTCTTCCAGCCAGCTCCATTCACACTGTTCTGTTTCACCTTTCACCTCTTCCTTTGACTTATGCTTTTCTTTACTAATGTGTATCTTAAGTTTTTTTTTTATTTCCATTGCGTATAAGATTTCTTCCCGAATTAACCCAAGCTTTAACCCGAACGTCCAGACACGATATGCAAAAAACAAAAAACGAACTCGCACACAGCAACGCAGCGTTGCACATTTGCACCATTAATTGAATGATTTGTTTTCTTCTAACAATCAGTTAACACAAAGCACGCACACGGTAAAAGGTGGATATGATTTTTTTTTTTCATTCTTATCATTTATCACTTCCTATACCATTATCAACCCCTATCAATTCCGTAGCTCCTTGAAAGATTTCCCTTTGCCTCTGCTATATGAATGTTGAGAAACACGATTGAAGATATGATCAATCTCTGGCCTTTTTTGTACTTCCAGATGCTTGTGGGCTTTCGGACGTGGCACACATCGAGTCGCTGCAGGAAAAGTCCCAGTGCGCGTTGGAGGAGTATTGCCGGTCCCAGTATCCCAACCAACCGACCCGTTTCGGCAAGCTTCTGTTACGTCTTCCCTCCCTAAGAACCGTGTCTTCACAGGTATGTTGCGATCAAAAGCGTGATCGATTCTTTTTTAAAACAATCCATATGTTATTTCCTACCCAAATTGCAGGTTATAGAGCAACTGTTCTTCGTCCGACTGGTAGGCAAAACGCCTATAGAAACCCTCATCCGTGACATGCTGCTATCGGGCAGTAGTTTCTCCTGGCCCTACCTTCCTTCGATGTGACACACGGCCGTGTGGCGCCAACTGACAACGACATGATCTTCACTGATGATGGGAGGTGCGTCCTCTACCGCGGTAGCGGCGGCCACCCTTCAACATCAGCAACAACAACAACAGCAACAACAGCAGCAGCAGCAACAACAGCAACATCTGGAAGAGTTGCAGCAGCAACAAGCCCATTCGAATCAGCAACTGCAGCAGCAACAGCAACACCATCAACAGCAACTTGCCCACCATCTTCAAGCGCAGCAACACCTGCACGAACAACACGATCACCAGCAACAGCTCCAACAGCAGCAGCAGCAACAGCAAACCCATCAGCATACGCTCGGTATGGCGCTTGGTCAAACAAACTCACAGGCGTTGGCGTTATCGCCATCATCCAGCTCGTACTATAGTAGCTGCTGTTCGGATATGGCGGCAGCTGCTCTATCCTCACTGATGGCCAGTACCAGCCAGTTCACGCAGTTCCAGAACACGCTCAACTTTGTCAGCGGTGGAGCGATCGTGGCGGGAAACGCTACCAGTAGCAGTAGTAGCCACATCAGTACGGGCAGTGCTGCCAGCGTGAGTAGCTCCCGATCGGCAGGTAGTACCGGTGGTGTTGATACGCACACCTCGAGTACGAACAGCGCGGGTAATAGTGCTGGAGCGGGTGGAAGTGGCAGTGATAGTACGGCTAGCTGTACTACAACGATGGATGGCAATGAGGACACTCCCAGCGGTCATGTAAATAGCTTCAATAGTACGCTGGCAGCACTGGCCGGTACATCGACATCGCAGACTACTGACCACGTGGTGGACGAGACGACTCAGCGCAAGATGCGATCCCACCAACCGGATCTACCGGCCATCCTGATGGGAGCCAGCCACGTCGCTAACCTGCATCTCATCGACGACATCGATCGGAGAGGCGGTGACTCGGACAGTAGCAGTGGACAACAGCCACGCCACCATGACGACACGAACGTTTCCGTCGTCGATGATGAGGCTGCATAAAATAACCAACCATCTGGTGGATACGTTTTCTTCAGTTCTTCAGTGATCGTCACCCTTTCCTACATTGAACGTTCAGAAACTCCCTCGGTGTAACTGTACAGCGGTATTCTCCAAGAGAATGTTCCCAGTGCGATGCGAATTAATTATTTATCACGAGCAATCTCCATTTCGATCTAGTTCTATGTTTTATACAGGCTCTTTTTACGTTAAATTATGTTTCGTATACTCTAACACCCAGTGCAATCGGTATAGAACAGTGTTGCGAACGATCGGACCGTCGATCACGCGATCAGATTTTGTGCAAAAAGTGTTTTCGGAAAACAGCAGCTAATCGAATTATATGTGTAATGTATTCGTGTGTGTAATAAGCGCAACTTTAAAACGAAGTTGACGCAAACAAGTTTAAAAGCGCGCGAGCAAAACTGATATTGCAATATATAGATTTAGAGTAACAGAATGTAAAACAATAAACTGTGGCATTTCTCAAGGCAAAATCGGAAAGGGTTAAATGAAGTTTTTCAAGGTGTACGAAAGCAGGACTCATTTTCGCTCGACGCAGAATCACCGTAAATGTGGTAGGGTTTAAACCATGTCCAAAACAGGCTATTTTGTGAATATCCAGTTACGAGTCAGACGAGTTCTGGTACGTACCGTGCAGGAGTCATACAATTTAAACACCTGCAGATGGAGAAGAATAGGAGGCAGAATCATTCTTACGCATTGTGCAGAAGTCTAATCAAAAAACTGTTGGCCGTCCATTATGGTTCTCCTCAGTAGTTCCAATCGATGTTCCCCGTTTCTTCGCTGTCCACTATCGATGCGTCCATTTGTGTTAGCTTCGTTCCATGTTGTACATAGGTTAGTGACGCTGTCTGGCTTTCGTTTAGTATCCTGGCCTCCCCACTCAACAGTAACGCACGTCTCGTTTGTGTGTCTGATCGCCATACTAATGCAAGTTGCTAGAGATGAAACCCGGACAATGTGCTGCTAGTGTTTGTGTTTAGTTTTTGCCAGCAGCTGTTCAGTGACGGACGGGCTTTGAAAAGGACGTTTTGGGTGCAAATGTAGCATACACAAAATATGATTTAAGTTCATCCCACCATCACCTTTTCACACAACGCTACGAAAACGAAACGGTCTATGTACATATACATATAATCATCTACTCAAAACAAACGTTCTTCCGCGGGCAGATCGGAAAACAGTCGGGAGGATATGTGTTAAGCAAGGGAAAACACTACGCTAGCTGTAACGCGGATAGCGTCGGTAGCAGAATCAAAATAGTTTAGTTAATTTAAATATGTGCATTGTTTTGCGTGCGTCAACTAGCAACGTCCACCAGTTCTTCTTCTACTTGTCCCGAGATCTTATTACTAGTAATTTTACTGCTCTCCTTGTAGGGACGGCTGCCACGGTGCCGCCGGTCCTATGAGAAACATATTTCCACTCCGTACGGAGCGAAAACCCCAACCAAGATGGGCCATGTGGTATCGGTTTGTGTTTAAATTATATGTTGCATAATCAACAATTTATTCAAAAAAATGAAATAAAAAAGAGGAAGCAATGAAAAGATCGCTCGCGGACCCGAATGAACAAACTAGTTAAACGAAAGTTACGAAAGTTAAGCAAATGCATGAAAGATGTCTGCAGGAAAGTAGCATTTCACTGTAAACATTGGGAAGGAAAGTGAGCATACTTTTAAAATGAATACAACAGAACACAGACACATACACACGCATATGTAATATTTATATACAACCCTTGATTGATTGAGGAACGTGGGAAAGTGAACGTGGTATGCGCTAGAACAAGAAAATAAACAAAACAATATGTAAACATGAAACAATATGGAAAACGGAACGGACTGTTACTGCCTGTCCAATATCACAATATATTTGTATATTGAAAGGTAACAATAGAAACACCTTTCTTTGGTTTCGATCGTTATCGGTGGATCACACTCTGGACACAAGAAACTTCCCTTATGTGCCCTTTCCGTTCTTACGTCCTCCTTTACCTTCCATCTTTCGGTTGGTTTCTTCAAGAAAATCCCACCCACCCATCGAAAGGCGCTATTCCGTTCGTATGGATTTTCCAATAAAATATCATTAATTATCATTCGAGGTCATTAATCATTTGGACGCCTTTCACGACATCAGTCCCAACTGAGCTTAGTTGAAAATGTAAATTTTTTGATCAATTGAAACCTGGAAACTTTCCTCACGTAATGTCCAACGATCGGAAGTGGGCTGGTCCTTTCTCTGTGGACTTTTTTGAATATTGTCGATCGGTCCTCAGCAAACAATATGATGACACCGTCCTCGAATTGCTCGGTAATGAGAACAATTGGCAACTAGTTTAGCTACGGTGTATTCTGAGGCTATTTCCGCAAGAAAATTCTATAAAACTGATAATTATCTAATAAAATCTGTAAAAGATCCTCACTTTGTACTACAATCAACCGAAATTTGAAGATGGGATCAATAGTATTTTAATCCTATTCACGTTCTCCCTTGTAAATTAAGTTGCCTAGTTGACATTTATAGCATTTCATTGAAATTAAAGAATATTTTGTTAAAAGCTATAAGGTATCTACTAAAAGTAAAAACTAATTAAAAATAAAATTAAGTAGTTTTTATGACCATCGCATCACCACTATGAATAATTATTAATTATTAATAATGAAGAATTAATTCGTCTTGTTGAAGTTCGTTTTATTTACGACAGATGGCGCTGAAGAATTGTATTTATAACTGTCATCTGGAATGATCCACGACACACCCCAGGTGCTTTGTTTACGTTCACGCGATTTGAACGTATTTTAACTTGCAGTGGAAATAAACAGTGAAATAGAATAATTCTACACAAAATTAATCAATTGTGATTGGAAACACATTCAAAGCATTCAATACCATTCCCTAACCGCAACAATGTCGGCTAAAACATATACAACGGTGGAGTGTTTGTTTATACTCTTGCTAACCTCAACCTTCGCCGGGTTATCAGGTTTGCGTACGAGTACGTTTCCAAATCTCGTCGATGCCAAGGATGTTGAGACGGCCCCAGAGCTAGATTTGTCCAAAATGCTCAACGAAAATGTTTGTATCCTTTTCAAAACATAATCCATTCCGCGATGAACGGAGTTTCATTCACGAGGAAAACGACACGTCAGTGCTTTTCGACCATGCGTTATCTATCCGATTCAGCTTATCATATGGCAACGATTGGTTTTCCTTAATGAGCTTAATTAAAGATTCCAAAATTTTCGTCCGGAAACGTGAGGAACATAAGCTGCTGGTAAATCATCTGCAATCCATCGACGATTATGGGAAGCGATATAAGCTGATGAAAATAGGGATTGATGAAATTCTACGCGTAAGTTGTGGATACTGTTAAATTGATTAATCTCTAAGAAAATAACCAAGTTTATATTCCTTACAGATAATCCGAGAAGAAGGAGGAAAGCTGCGTGGGAACAAAATTACATCTGAATCGGAGTTTCCTAAACTTCAGGAATTGATCAATGCCCTTGCACAGTTTCTCGAGAACACATGTCTTTTCGGTGAAATAGTTCTACACTTTCCCGATATGTCCTACCGCATACTGAAGAATGTTTCCGATTGGCGCACGCTGATGACGGACGCACTGAACTACAGCAAAGCGTTCGTACATATTCTAGATGAAAAGTCCATAGAACTGTTAAACCTGCTTAATCAAGAGATTAATGAAGACCAGCGAACGCCAGCGTACGTCAATCCGTACCGGGAGACTGCGTCATCGACCGATACACCGAAGCTCAAATCAAAGAAAAAATCCAAATCGAAAAAAGGCCCATCACTGTCATCAGGCAAAACAGAGCTATAACACACAAACACGCAATTCCGGTTGTAGAAAATGATTCCGTTCACTTAAATATACGCTTATGAGAGAATTACAGTATAGATCAGTTATCCTAACACCGGCTGTTTCGTTGCCGATGAATACAAACCGCGACACTATTCGCGCATGGACGGTGCGCCTAGTTGTCCCATCTGTACCATCTTGCCGTATCCACCGCGACCCAAATCATGATCCTGCCGGTATTCATCACGCACCTGTCCGCCCGTCTTACCGCGTCCATACTGACGGCCCTCGATGAATCCGGCATCCCAATCGACACGCACGATTCGATCGTCCAACCGTGTACCGTTGATGTACCGCATGGCACTTTCAGCATCTAACCGTGAGTAATACTCCACGAAGCAAAATCCACACGGGGTTTTCTTGAATTTATCCAGCCCCATAATGATCCGCCTCACATCCCCACACCGGGAGAAGAGCTCGTGTATCTGTTCTTCTGTGGTGTAGAACGAAAGATTACCCACGTATAGTGTGCAGGAAAGGCGCAGTAGTTTTTCCTGTTCATGCCGTGAGCCCTACAAGTACGGAAAGCAAGAGTAAATATTTACCCACATCTCTCTTGCTCGTCTCTTGATGAAAGACAACACTTGGAATGGGAATGAATCTTACCTTGAAATGTTGGTCGCGATATTTACTCAACGCCACCGATGGTGTATGAACGGATGCGATTTGAGAAGACATTTTCGAATGCTTTTAAAACTAGGTAAAATGCACAGCGCACCAACCAACCAACGCCGATGGCGATCAAAACAAACCCTTTTTGACGGCTTCCCACACCGATGGATGACAGCTAGTTAAATGTCATTGGTGGTTGCAACGCCCTCTATACCTCAATATACAAACTATTAAGTTAGAAAATTGTCTACAGAGTTTGGAGAAAACATCGAATCTTTCGAAATTATTTAAATTTTACCATCAACCGAATAATACCACGTGGTACTAATGAAAACTCAATTTTATAAAATCCCATGAAGTGGACATGAAATAATAATGTAGCAATTTTTAAATCGATACTTTATTGAAAAACTCTATCAATACATCCCTTTCATCAACACTCTATTATATCAAAAAGCGTTTATCAATCAACGTTTTCTTGGCGAGATTATTTTTAAGCACATAATTCATGACCATTTCGAAACACTTGTACACGATGCCAATGACCACGATTGCTAACAGATAGTTTTCGGTCAGCAGCACAACGCAGCAGAACAGCAATAGCTCAACCTGGAAGAAAATGCTCTCGTTGCCGTTGAACAGAATTTGGTCGAACGAATGGCCGTTGTCAATGTAAAAGACTCCTTTATCTGTAGATGGGAGGAAAAATGAAGACATATACTACAACATCACACGCAAAAACATTCACCCTAACTTACTTTCCGTAATGTAGCTCTGGAATTCGCAGTTTAAAATGTTCTCCAGAATGCTGCGCTCTTGAATGATGTAATCCAGATCTTTGAGAGCCTGTACCAAACAGAAACCAAACACAATAAGATTCCAATGTTTTGTTCCACAGCCCATACTTTCTACCAATTCTTACGTGATCAACAAACGCGGCAAAAAAGCGATTCACGTTGTAGTACGTCAGGATCGTCCGTTCAAAGTTGTACTCCAATCGGCCCCCGCCTGGACTTGTGAATACCTCGCTAGTGCTCATCTTAGCACTTCCAATAAGTTGCGGTTGATTCAAATGTTGATGCGGCCCCAAAGAGGACGAATTTCGGAGTGGCGTTATCAGTTTGTCATAAAACAGGCGAAGATTTTTTGGCACCAGAATGGAGTACGTTTGCTGTTCGGAACCGGGCAGAAGGCCCCGATTACCGCACAGGTTATCTTCTTCGCGCTTAAACTGCATAATCATTGAGCACATGTCCGTATCGGAGAAACCGTGCGGTGACCGACCGTGGATGTAATAGCCGTAAGACTCCATGCTCAGTATGAACACCGATATGTTCGCTATCGAAGCGACATCGATGAACTGTTGGATGGCATTTTCTATGAAGCGATCGTGTATTAAGAAATTGTACAACCGTTGGGCGACGTAAACCGTTGTGTAGATGAGTATTCCAACCGCTATGAGAAGCATCTTGTCCGATTTGCCCAGCAGTTCATCGTTTCGATGTAGATGCAGATGGAACGCATTGGAAGCCCAATTCTCGAAGCCCAATATCACAAATGCAAGGGCCAGTGAGATGATGTGTGCAAACATGGAAATTTTGCGCTTTGTCGCCAACTCCTGCCACTCATTCGCGATGAAATAGTTCCGCCAAGCAGATACACTATCATGCGAGCTGGTGGGTTTGGTCTGAAATAGAGTGAACTGGAAATTGAATGAAAACCGCTTAGAATAGTTTCCAATGCAACGTACATTAGTGCTGGACGCAATGGAAGGAGTATCCAGCTGATGCAACCGCTGTCCCATGGTGCTGATGTCAAATATTTTTGGACGTTCCCAATCGATAAAGAAGATGTCCACGTTAGCCATGTAGAAAAAGACTCGCATCAACTTCAGGAGCTACAGAGTAAAGCAGGAGAATTGGATGTATTTGTAAAGGTGATTCCGCATTCTACAACTTATTTCAACTCTCACCTTTAAAGAGAATCCAACATATATGAACACCTCTACAACGTTCTGTACCTCCAGTGGTAACAATAGATGTACCGTACTTTGTGTTTTATAGGTGAAAAAGGCATGCAGCACAATGATCGCTAACACGATCAAAAATGCCGTACCGAGGTACGATCCGAGGTAGATGACAAAGTTCCAAAATACCTCCATATCGTAGTACATCTTGTTCTGGCGCAGTTTGTAGCAGTAAGATTGAAATACACTCATTGAAAATGCCAACAGTATGAAAATTGGTAGAAGAATCTGTAAATGGAGATTCGAATGCAGCATTATATGAAGGAATGATTCCGACTCGCGATGGTTGTGTCCATACCTCCAGTAGAGAAGAATAGCTGTATGTCTTCGTAAACGAGACACTAAACTCGAAATCAATCGTACTTGTCGATTGTGAAAGATGTGCGGACGATGACATGTTTAGCAGTGCGTACTCCATACGCACTAGTGGTATCGAGATCCGGTTCGGGTGTTTACCGTGATCCGGATGGAGCTTAAACTCTAACTCGATCTTTTTCACGTACCGTAAGAAGAAAAATTGATTCTTCACATCTATCTCCCCATAAAGCTTCGGCTTGTGCAACTCATTCAGTCCCGATACAGTATCCACGAGCATGAACCGTTTGACCAATTGCCATCGGTCCGGTTCTGTGTCAGTGTTTTGGCTGAAGGCGTTCCCTATCAGTACCGGCACCGAACGCATAAGACGAACTCTCTGCTCGTAGTAGTTGACGTAAAGCGACAGGAACTCTACCTCACCGAAATCTTCTACGAGTCGGTTCACGTTCAAACCACACTTGCGTTGATAGTTTTGTCCAAAGCGTATCCGCTGCTCCTGGCTCACATCGTACCGCTCGCAAAGGTTCAGATCGGCAAAGCGCATTTCGCGAAATTGTCGCAAATGGCCCTGCAAATCGTAACTTACCAAGGTGAAATTGAGCGTGTTGTTTATCTGAAACGATGGTAATCAATCAGGAAGCGTTAGTGTGCCCTATCGAGTTATTGCAGCAGACCCCTCGGGACAATGTGTGCATGTGCAAATAGTTCGTGGCGGTTTCGTGAGGTGACATTTGCATATTCGTGTTTCAGGATATTAGGGTGCAAGGAAAAAAGTGAGCTACGACACGTAAGGTTCCAAGGTACCGAGAGTGCACTTAAAGACATAAAAGATTACAGCCGAGATTGAATAGGGCTGATAAAAATAGGCTCACAGTCGAGAGACTCAGTGTGGAGGCATTATTGCTTTTCTTTCTTTTCCCTTATTGATCGTTAGTAACCGTAAGTAGGTTGTTTTGAAGTTTGAAGAAAGTTTAAGTATAATTTCCCGGATAATGTATTTTAAAAATAAAATTCAGGACGTCCTTCGCAGAACGTCTAACGTTGATTGGCATATCCGGTACAAATAATCAAACAATCCAACAACATGTTTATCGATGAATGCAATACCCACGACCCCAGCAAACAAATCAAAGCAACCAATGTCAAATATTTGCTCCTAGTAACCGCTGTAACCTGCCGACAGTTCAAGCTACTATGCGGCACGACACCGGGATAGAACTCCCGTCCGACATTGGAACGCACGGTTAGTTTTTCATTGATTAAGGTAGCCATATTGTCATACCCAAGGATGGGGCATGTGACTCGATTAAATATTGAAGAGGATCAGTTAATAGTGACCTTCGGTAGTGGTAAAAACGCTTCCCCACCGGTGAGACAGTATTGTCCGGCCACACGGAATCACGCACTGTTATTTGATTGCACTTGACCGGTTATCCATGGTCGGAAGGAAATTATCGGGGTAACATTCAATATTTGATTCCTTTCCATCTACACGTTAATTCGAAAGATGCAAAGGTGTGCTCAATACTACTAGCCACCAACCCCAACAAGTGGGTCAAAATCAGCCACAGTTTTTTAACCCCAGTGGAAAGTTGTGATAATCTTGTTTCCAGTACATGCTCCACTCTATAAATTCTCCACACGACCCGGTTCCAAAAAGGATCTCACTTTCCACCCTTTCCTGGTGGGTTTTATTTTGACCCACTTCAAACAGTGGTTGGTTCGAGCAAGAGGGAATGCTATCGTTAAAATTAATCATAGCGCATACATTATCGCCCGCAACACTTTTTCTTTCGCTAATGAGTAGCATGTACGTCCCCAAAAACTTATGTCGGCGGCACTGTTGTCCGCGCTGCCCGTATTATGCTTGGGTCCGAAAAAGGTCACGCAACCGACGCGGTCACATAATTTGCCCACAAAAAAAGGTTATTAAAAGCACGATCAATAGGTGGGTTGTTTTTAGTTCCTCCACCGAAAGCCCGGAAGTGGTGGAGGTGCTCAGTCTCCAACGTTTCGTGGAGAAGTATTTATGTCGCTTAAGTAATGGCGTGTTTCAAAAATAGTACAGCAATTTACCTGGTTTGTAGCATCGCTGTTGTAGCTAAAGTCCAGATATTTCTCCAGCAACTCAGCGACGTACTTTCCACGTCGGTAGAACAGTCCCGGTCGAACGACATCGGGTCCCAGCTTCGGCAAGGTTCCTCCAGCACCAACTGTTCCATCGCCGGCCAGATAGCTCTGACTGGCACTAACCACACTGGGCACACTACCAGCACCTCCCGCTCCGGTAGCACCCAACGCGGCCAGGTCGTACGTTTGATAAGTGTAGAAAATGGCACACGGCGAATGTCGCTCCAGGCTGAAGAAGCTTAAAACACACAGATTTGCCAACTGCTGGCAATGTCGCACGCTTCGCATCACATGACAGAACACTACTAGGTACTTCACATTTTTGTACACGTTCACATTCTGCCGGTTCTGGTGCAGGAACCGATTCAGGCTAAAGGCCGGAAAGTGCTGTACGTCCCGTAGCAGTGACAGCGGTATGCAAAAGTTATGAGCACCACGCGGATCACCGGGCCATCCGTCGCGCTCGACGTACAGCACGTTGGCCTTTAGGTCACACTCGCAAACCGAGCGTTCATTGCCGGGCGGAAAGGTACGGCGCCGTTGGTATACACTTCTGGTGGACTTTGTCGTATTGACGATTCCCACCTGGATCGTCTTGCAGAAGTTGACCGTATCGAACCGTTCGCCGGCAGGAAACTGGGCAAAGAAGTCACTCACGTTTTGGCAAACTGGCCGCTGAAGGACACTGTCATGGTCACGAATGGCCACCGCTTGTTCGTTGCACGTGCAGGATAGTTCTGGAAAGAAAGGAATACGCCATACGGTTCCTTTTAGTATGTATGCAAATGCTTCCTCTTATAGAATGAACTTTAGAGCGATGCAGTACTTGGGAGGTTATATTTGTTTAATCGATACGAGGTCGTATAGTTCAAAATTTTAAACTGCTGCCTTTTTTCCTCAACATACTTACTGTCTTTAGCAGAGATCAGATGCAATCCATCGTCACACAGACTACACTTGAAGGCAAACAGATCGTAGTACTCGTTCGACCGACAGTCGTCGGGCGTGGCGTACAATTGCACATCGTTCGAGTTGTAAAAGTCGGCATTAGCTAGGACCAGCAATTCACTAGCCGAGAGCGTTAGCAATAACAGTACGGTTCTAAACATCGCAACGTACTGCACGGGTGAGAGTCCATAAGTAGACAAATCCATCTTGCAAAAGCTCAGGGAACACTCCTACTGGGCATTGTCCGTCCCCTGCACTTCACTAACACTTTCACTTTCACCAGTGTCCCTACGGGTAGTTCAAACAGTTCGAGAGCTCGACGGCATGTATTCACCCTCAAGAACTTTATGCTCGACTGCATCGTACCAAGCAGCTGGAAGGACTTACCAGGTGGAAATCGAACATGTAAACATGGAAACATTTGTTTAGTAGGTATCACCATGGTAACGGTGTGCAAATACGATTGTGGCCACAACCACAAACATCCGCAGGACTGCAACAGATGAAGCTATTAAATTAATGATGGATTAATGTTACTTTTCCTAGAGAATAATCCAAACATGAGATATTTAACAAAACAAACTTGTCCATTCTCTTGTTTTTTTTCTTCCTTTTATAAATGAAAATGTTGGTCATATCACAATTCCATAGAACGTTCAAGTTGTATTTAAATTTTAGTTTAACTTCAGTTTCGTTGTATAATGTGCTAATATAAATTCCATCCTTATTACAAACATTTATCCATATGGCGCGATGTTTTCCATTCGAAACGTTCGATTCAAAATGATATCGGTCACACAACTGTCACCGCACACAGCTGTCAACTTGTTGACGTTTTGGTTCCCCGTTTGCATTTTTCCCTTCCCTATTGGTTTTCATTTGTACGGTCAATTTATACCTGAGTTTTCCTCACGGCACGGGTTTTCTTTCGATCTTTCTTCACTGAAAACGAACAACAACCGGCCGCATTTGGCTTCCAACGTTTTCCGCGAGCGCAGGTTTCTGCTGTGCCGTACTGTACCGTTTACCACCCGTTTCTAATAAGTGCCGAATATAGGTTTCTTTTCCCGGAGCTGACCGCCAGAGTTACGACACTGAAGAGATGTTCGAAGAAGCGGATAACTTTGCGGATCTGTTCCGCGGCGGGCTGCCGTACTATCTGCTGATCACGCTACCAATTTTGATCATCTGCTCGTCTAATCCGGTGCTGGCTGCCAGCGAGTTTGGCGTCCAGCGAATGTCACAGTACGATGTTCACGGTGCCGCATACGGTAAGAAAGGGATTCCCCCCCGTATTCGGTACTGTTGCCCGGTTGAGGTTAGGGGGACTTGGGGATTGTATATTAATGTTTGATTAACGGATGCATTTGTGGTCATTTTGTTGTAGGGTGCCGCGCATCTGCGTTGAATTTGGAAGCCAAATCCCTTTATACCTGGCAGACGTCCCGGCATTGTGTGCTGACCCGGTTGCAGGATATGACCATCGACCATTTTCGAGAAATTCGTGCAAAGGCCGGTGGCCTTGTGGTTCTGCTGCCAGAAGAAACAGCCGCGCTAAGTTTGGAGGACAAACAGGTACATATCATGCTGTGCTTAATTTCGAAGTAGAACAGTTAACTACCGTTCTCTAAGAAAATCCTCCTAAACCAATTAGTCATACAGGGAGCACTTTCACTTTGTGCGTTCAGGAGTACTAATTGAATTAGAAAAAGCTTCTATACAGATTTACGAACACGATTTACCTTTCGTAGCACATTCACCTGCTGGAGCAAGCGATGATGGTGCAAGATGTCCCCATACCGGTGTACTTCTCCAAATACGATACCAAGCTGAACAGCATCATCGATGAAGTGACGCGAACCACCGTACGCAATCCTAAGCAGAGCACCCAAAACCGTGAATCCGCTTTCAGCGAAATATTCGGTTCCATATCTGCCAACGGTTACCAGATCGTGGTATCCGGTGCTTCGCATAGTGCCAACAAGCAGTCCAAAATCCCGATCATTCAGGGTGAGCTCGCTCCGATGAAGCCAAGCAAAGCGCTGGACGGCGATAATAAGCTGCCGCTGATCATTGTAACCGCACACCTCGATACATTCGGTCTGACAAACTCCCGGCAAAGCAATGCGGATGTGGCCGTACTGCTGACGTTGGTGGAGCTTTTCAGCAAACTGCATGCGAGCATCCCGAAATATCGGCTTATATTTTTGGTGTCAGAATCGGGCCTTTTGCTAAACTTCCAGGGCATGAAGAAGTGGCTCGATTCGAACTTGGACGAAAATGTGCAGATACAGCACGCGGAATTTGTCGTCTGTCTGGACACGGTTGGCCAGTTGTTGGCAAACGAGAACATCTACATGCACGTGTCCAAGCCTCCGAAGGAGGGTACATCGATGAATAGCTTCTACAAGACGCTTCGAACCGTTGCCCAGCGGTATGGAAATGTAAGCGTCGAGGGAGTGCACAAGAAGATCAATCTGGCCGACACATTGCTGGCCTGGGAACACGAACGATTCAGCATGAAGCGCATGCCAGCCTTTACGCTGTCGAATGTGAAGGTTGGTAGTGGAAATAGTCGCATCTCTGTCGCTGAGGTCCTATATTACCCTTTACTTTTATTCCAGAGCCATAAAGATCCAATGCGAAACACCATCTTCGATGACGATACCGTGGAGGAGCAGTTGGACGCACTGGAACGTAATGTAAAAATTATCGCCGAAGCACTAGCAAGTCACATCTACAACGTGCCGGCCGAGGACGGTGCGGCTGGAGAAATATTCACTGGCTCGATGGCCATCAGTCGGGAACAAATTAAGCCCTGGTTGCACATTCGTTCCACGCAGCAGAACAATGATCTGAGGTATGCGTTCGAAAAGTACCTGCGCAATGTGAAGGTAACGTACGAGAAGCCGGATGCACGCGAGCCGGATTTCATGCTGTACGACGATCGTGATGCCCTGCTGAACATTTACAACGTAAAGCCGGCCGTTTTCGATCTGTTCCTTACCTTTATGATTGCTGCCTATCTGTCGGCGGTCTACTTTGCCATCTTCCACTTCCCGAGACTGTACGGTATCGTGTGCCGCATGACGGTAGCTAAAACCAAAGTAAACTAAGCGTGGACGAGGGATACCGGGCGCCGTGCGCATTCATCATCAATCGTTCTAGTGCACGGGAAGTAGTGTGTAGCGCGTAGACTGCATTGTTTTGTTTCCGATTCGTTGAAACTCTATCGCATTGGCATTTATTATCGAATCGATCATTTAGGAAAGGAAATATCATTCTATTTGCTTCACCGAACGCTGTCCTTTCATTGTAATTGCCTTCATCATTTCGTTTGGCGTTGGCTGTATATGTTATCATAACACGTTTTGTTACCCAGTACTACGCTAGTCGGTAGAACGTTGAGTACATAAAGCTCGTTTGTTTGATGGTTTTTGAACAAGTTTTCATACATTTCTGTTCCTTTGCGCGTTTTCTTGGATCTAAGCACATTTCATCGTACCCCGAAGATTAGCCTTTGAACGGCCAACATCATGCAAAAATGCGAAAACCGAGTTAAAAGAAATAAAATCATCTAATTGCCAATTGCCTGCGTGTTTGGACTAAAGCATGAAATGTATCCATCGAATGAATATATAGCGCCGGCGAGATATAAATAAATAATTTAATTAAAGACTATTAAATTAAAATTCAATTCGAAATGAGTTTTTGTCCGTGCGTGACGCTTGAAATATTTCAGAGCTGTGTTTATACTCCCTGGTTAAACTTCTTTAATTACCTTTACTTCTACATTTGCACAGGAACTACAACCTTCAAGTGCTGGTACCTAATGTTTAATTGTACAAATTCATTTACCCCACTCTGTTACTACTATCGCACAATAAGTACTTTTGTGATTTCTGTTTTTTTTTTTTTTTTCAAATGGAAAACCTTGATCTTCGAAATTCGAACAACTCTAGGGTTGCAGCTATACCTGTGTTTGACACAAGCTCACCCCACCTTGTCAGTTTGCATTTTCGTAACGACAATTTCCAACGAACGCAGCAAGCCGAGCAACGCTTGCATACAGTGTGCCGCTTGTGTTTATTTCGGAGAAAGGAAACAAACGCGCTGTGAGGTAATCTAGTTTTCATGGCTAAAAATCATTGGTTTGGTGTTCGTGACTGGAGAAAACGCGCGAAAAGCTTGGCACAGACGACATAATTACGTATTATTTTGGAAAGCGATACCGTAAACTGTTGCATCCTTACCGGGAGCAGCAGTGTTTGATTCAATCGAAAACCAGTGCTGCAAGTTTACGAAATCCACCGCGGAACCATGGCCTCTGATATGGGCGAGTAAGTATACGGAAAGTGCATCATCATTATCGTGATTGTTTCGTTAACTTGTGTAATTTCACGGCAAGACGTCTCCATTTCAGGATATCGGATGTGGAGGAATTTATCCGTCAGACTGGAATGGATTCCTCAGATACTGGAGAAAGAATAGTGGATTACTTCAAGAATAAGCGAGCGGCGCTGCAAACCAGAGGACGGCTTTACGACGGTACGGACCAACCCATCACCTTCAGGTTGGATAATTTACAGCCAGTTCAGCTACCACAAACAAGCCGCAGTCAGCCACAAGAAACCCCACCCGTACACAATTCGAATGTCGAACTAACGCCCAGCATCGTACTGGTTCAACCGCTTTCCGAACTGTCGGTGGCCCAAAATAGAGTGCCATCGTTTGTAAGTCCCAGGAGTGTGCCCGCCAACTCACCGGTGCACATTCCTGTAAAGCCACTGCCGAACGCCACACCTCCTTCTGGTAGCAATACAAGTCATGGAAAGCCACAGGTATCAATGTCTAATTTCCTCAGCGCTCCGACGACTCTTCAAAAACAACTCTTATTGCAGCAAGTTAAACGAAGAAACGAGATGAAATGCGAAGCTATTAGAAATGCCTCAAAACTGGCATCGAGCACACCAATTGCAGGTGAACCTTCCGTACGTAGGGGCGATAATTTGCTAGAAATCAGGGAAACTATCTCTCCTATCTTTGAGGATCAAGCACATGGCACACCACAACGGGTACTGCGGACGCCAAATGTCGAACGAGCACGCGTTGTTCCAGGGCCGTCCGCTTTATCTATTCCTGCCATAAAAACGCCAATACCAGCCACCCAAGATGTGCCCGACGCAATGGAACAAAATCATCGAGAAAATACCCCTCCTCGGGATGATAACTGCCTGATTGTTCCGGAAACACCTAGCCCCGTTAGACGATCACCCCGGGTACCTAGCACACCATTGAGTGGTCTCACATTGCAACATCGACCACATTTGTCTGTTGCTCAAAGCCCCGTTTCCACACCATCACAGAAGAGCATTCTGAAGAATCCGAACAGAAGTGTTTCTTCGGTAAAAAATCGAGTAAGTTTTTCCCACAAGTTGGTTGCGGTACGTCAGTTAACACCAGCAAAATCAACGGATGATAACCAGATCACGTCGGATGAAAGCGAAGAGGAAGAAACGGAAAAGGACGAACCGGCAACCATACCACAACATTTGAATAGAATGCAACGATCGAACAGTGTTCTGAAGTATCGACGATCTCGGCATTTGATGGATTTGGAGAGAAATCAATTAACAGTAGACACTGAAAGAGCACCCGTTGAAGTAAATGAAGGGGATGGAAATAGCAAGGACAATAGAGCGAACAGAAACACCCCATTAACGGTGCTTACACCACAACGCGCAGGTGAGGCGGGTGTCCAGGAAGCTAAACGAAGGGCCAAACACTCTCGAATGTTGTTTGGAAATAAACGGTCAGAGGCAATCGAATCCATCGATGAACCAGCTTTACCAGCTCTGCCGGATGCCCACAAAAAATGCGGTAATCGTACTGTTAGTAGCGCATGTAATATGATTTTGGAAGATTGGAACGAATCGGCTTCAGAAGGTATGGAGGAGGACGATTCGCATCACGACCATGATCCTCCAGTTGCGAATCAAACAAACCATAAATCGCTTGCAATCGATTCCATTGACACGCCGCGCACCGTTCTGATGGATATTTTTGACCCACCCTCGGCATTTGGCGATGAAAGCGCACACGAAAGGGATCTCGATTCGTCAAGGAACGAGTTGAACGAAGAACAATTGCTTTCCAACCCACCGGGATTGGATCGCTCGGACTCATCACGCAAGCGGAAACAAGACAGCTCCTCCCGGCGAGGTTCGATCGATGGAAGCGAACACAACCGTTTGTTAACGCGGAAGGTTTCCAAACTGTCCAGAACTGGCTCGCCCATAAATGGCACGCTACCGGTAGAGCGTATCGTGAGTGTGGATTCACCGAACGATCATATACCGCGGGGTATGATAGAGGTCGTCGATCAGATCCACAGTCGTGCCAATACCGACACGGTGCCGAATGAGTCTGACGGTCGCACCACGCTCAATATGCCACCAAAGCGTCGTTACACTAAATCGAAGTTGGACAGCGATACGGAGATGTATATGAAAGTTGTTGAACAAGTGTGTTCGCAGGACCAGGACAAAAACAAGCGGCGTAAGGATCGGCGTAAATTGTTCGCTAAGGAAATAGCAGAGGAGCACCGAAATAATTCCGATTGCGATGAGCCGCAACCTTTGCCCATGACGCAAGATCTCACGGTACAACAGCAGCAGGAAATTGGTCGTTTGACTAAATCGTTGTCAGTCGTTGTTAAGCGCTTATCGAACAACACCTTAGCAATGTATACGAAATCACCGGCCATAGCCGGGAATGCAGAAAAGGCGGCAGGAACTGATGAACAATGCAATAGTCCGGTTGAATCTCCCTTTAAGGAAAAACAGAACGAAGAGCAGACCGAAAAGGGAGATCTTCCGAAGATCGCCAGTGGGAAAAGTCCCATCGTGGACACTAGCAAGACGGCTGTTAGCCAAAAATCGAAACGAGGTCGGAACAAGAAAACGGCACAAACAGTTCAGCAGAACGGTGTGGAGCCAAGTTTGATGATGGATAAGTATTTGAAAAATGTGTCGAACGAAATACGACATCAAATTGAAAGTGATGGTCCCCGCAGAAGTCACCGCAATAGACGATTGGCGGCGGATGTTTTGCGTAACCATCCGCTCACTTCCTGTCACGATGCTCCGATCTATGTGATGCCTACCATAAAAGACGTGCTAAGGTACTGTGAATTATCAAACAAGAAGTACGCAAACGGCAAAAAAAAGAAAACGAGTAAAGCTTCCAACGCGACTAGTAAGAAAAATGGCCATCAAGATGTCCCCGCGACGGCATCCAGAGAGGTAAGGAATGAATTACGGAAGGAAAAGCCAAAGCGAGGAAGGCCACCAGGTAGCAAAGTAGCTCAGAAGGATAAGTTTGATAGTGACGGCTTTCGTGTACCGCCCGTCCCGTCCGATAAGATCCCGAGTTCATCATCTAGAAGAGAAAAAACGACAGATCACTCGACAGAGACAGGTCTGCAGGGTGTGTCTGTTGATTCGGGCCATTCCTCAGCGGCCACGATGGTATGTATGCGTCTCTGTAGCGCTAAAGACGGTGTATTTCAAATGGTTTCTTCCGCTTTTAACCTTTCAGAGCGACGATGTACAACCCGGCCCGTCGGGTTTATCTGCTAGACCACCACCGGACAATGATATAGCAGCGGAGAGGCGTAAAACCCTCAACTGGATGATGATGCTGATGGAAAATGGGGATAAACAAGTAGCGGCATTGCCGATGGTTGGAATTCAAGGCTTTACCCACCTGTCGCTGGAGCATCTGATTTTCGAGGAGCGCGAAGGCATCGAGTATTCGTTCTACGTCTACTCCAATGGGGACAATTTCGGCTTTTTACGATTTCCGCCCAAAACGGAAAAGAAACCCACACGCACAAAGGGATGTTCTCTGGTAAGTCACAACCACTACCATCACCAATGGTTTCCAACGGAGGAATGGTAAATGATATCTTTGTTGGCCGTTTTTTTTTTGTTGCAGAAATTTCTCATTCTTCATGGATCTATAAAATTCACCATTAACGACAGTCCGGTCACTGCTGTGGGGGGTGACTTTTTGTTGATACCAATCGGTAAGTACCGGACGCATCCACTGATGCATGTCGTTACACGATAATTGAATGAATTCTATCCAATGTTTTTTTCTTGCACTACAGATTCAAACTACCGCATTGAAAATGGCACATGCACGACGCTTATGTTTATGATAAAATCAAGTGAACCTACTAATACAACCCAAAACTCTACATCGAAACGGTAGCTCAATACAAAAGACAATCGTTGTTGTAGTTAATCGACTAGTTTGTTGATAATGTTAAAGCATAAAACATACTTTAGCGTCCCGTAAAATGATCAGTCTGATCACGTACTCAGAGAAATTACTGCTGTCTGATTGCTAGTAGCTTGTCTGGAGAGATTAGTTTTTTTTCTTTTCGTTTTCTATACCTATTGCCTTTATTGTTAAATAATTGAATTGAATAAATTAGATGTGAAATTGCGGTTTGCGATCGAAAATTTGTTTTCGGATGGATCGATCCGATTAAACATTTCTTTAAGAAGCAAAGAAAACGATACAAAGACGAAAAAAAAGTGTTGCACGTGCTTAGTCGGCACAACTGTCTATTAATGTAGGCCACCGTACCGTCCACCCCTTACGCACAATACCACCCGCAGCCACCCATCAAGCTCCCTAAACACACTGAACGAAACGAGCGGTGGAAAAGTTGCCACCTTACATAATGTCTGCCCATGTCAGGTTAGACACGTGTGGCGTACCGTTGCCGCTGCATCACCATCTCGCACCCGCTGCTGTGACCCACTTTTTCCGTCCCATCGCGAACGCTTGATTTCCGTTCGTTTGTTGTTTGTTTTTCTTCCGGCGCCCACGCGCTCTTTCAGGGCGTTTTTTTTCTTTTGCGTACTCCTCCCGTTGCAATTGTTTGGGGTGTTTCGGTGTTGAAGAAAACAGTGGCGCGTAGAACGTCACACGTGGGAAATTAATCTGTTGGTCGAAATATGGATTATGTTGGGAGTTAGAAGTGCCGTAAGAAAACATGTTGCAGCTAGTTGACAATACAGTTCTGTTTAGGTGAAATGAATTAGGGCACGGTTAGAAAAATAACGTGACAAATCAAATAATACGAACGGGGCCCCATAAGTCGCCCCAGTCAGTTACTGGAAATATGCTGTGCGTTAAAACGGTTTACCCGTACAATAAATGACTTGTCACGAGTATATTAGGTTTGATCACGTGGTTAACAGCACAAGGAAGACGATACCATTTCCTAGCCTTCATCCTTTCCCGAACCCAATGCTCAAAAGCAACGCGGTATGTTGAGGGTCTTTCGTGGAGGTTGGTTGTTCGGGTTGCCGGGATCATTAGTGTCGGATGTCTAACGGGCAGTGCAGTTTAGTACCGGGCGTGCCATTGGATCCCTACGGGCAGTCGCGTGGCTGTAACGGTGCAAAAAATAAAAGAGGATCGCACCATGAACCAACGTACCAAAGGGAGACGTGAAATGTCCACCGGCAATATGTCGAAATGTGAGCAAATTCCCGACAAAACATGTCGTTCCACGTGCTGCTTCGGTCGGTGCCTTCTTCTATGTTACAGTTTTGCTCAGCTTTGCCAACGAACTAAACAAACGATGGACATATCTCATGTTACAAGCAGGTGAACTGTATGAGTAATTTGCTCGAAGCATTTAATGAGTTACGCAAGCAGATTACCCGAAAAAGACACTCCAAATAATGTGTAGCCCGTTATTAACAAAAAATAAAAATAAACCGCCCTCATTAAAACGGGTGTGTTTGTTACTATTTTTATTCGGAAATCCTGTACTAAAGGAACTAGCTTCCGATGAGTGTGATCGCCGTTCGGTGATTTCCTTATCGAAAGACATGCAACATTTATGAAATGCAAAGTTTTTGGGAGCAACCCAGACGCGCCACTAGCATGCTTTCACGTTTTCGCGGGCAGGCCTTCATCCTCGGCACAACGTGATCGGACCTGGACCTGGAAGAGTGGCTCATGATTTATGAATGATTTGTTTATTTTCAGTGTTCCCCATCTGGTAGAGTTCAAGCAAACGTGACACACGCATAGAACAGGAACGCAAATGTAGAACGAAGTTCGTTTGATTTGATGGTCATGAGAACGCAGAAAAATAACTCACATTTAGAGATGGACATAACGGTTCTTTTTTGGAAACTAGAACGAACTAGAATTCTTTATGGAATAAGAACGAAGCAAGAACCTCGATTTTTTCGATTTTGAATAACAAATATCAAGCATTCGTAAAAAGCAGTATTCGCGAATATTTTATTATTTATTATGACTAATTTGAAACGTTTTTGGTGTATCGGCTTTTTTCTGGACCTTGAAAATGATGGATTTGATCTTATTCCATCTTTTTCCATGCTATTGAAACAATCAGTATCCTTGTTTAATGCGCTAATGTACATCACTGTTCCGAATTATAAAAAGAAAAAGAAGAATTTTATGAAATCAATAGTGTGACAACAGTTCAGTTCTTTCTCAGTTTCGAATAGCAAAAAGCAACGCATGATTCTTTGAGAGAACTAATTTAGTTCTTCCTCATTTTTATGTGGTATAAATGAACGAACGGTTCTTTGAACGAACTGTTTCGGTTCTTTTTCATTTTTATAGGGCAAAATACGACGCACAGTTCTTAGAGTTTCTAGTTCAGTTCTTTTTCATTAATAAAAGAAAAAACAAAAGCGACGCATGGCTTTTTATCAAAAGAACTTTGTTTTTAAGAACACAGTTCGTTCGTTCTTCCCCAAAACACCGCATCAGTTACACGGTTCTGATTCTTTTGGCACAACTCTGCCCACAAATCCCACCGTAGGATATAAAAAGTATTGAGAAAATTTAATTTCTCGGAAAATTTGGTTAACTTGTGTTTTATTTTTATTTTGGCATGCCTCCAAATGCAATGAATTTTATTCCATTGTGCTGAGGTAATTTGTTATGGCGGAAACGAATTGTATACTAAGAACAAGACACGTGCTTTGAATGTGATTTGGTTAACTGTTCTTAGGAATTTAGCGTACTGGCGATTGTTATCGGAAGATCATCATGGTTTATTATACAAGACGAAAAATATTTCTCTTCAAGAATGTTTCCATGATAATGAAATAGTTTTCCAAAATGGCACACATCGTGCCACGTGGACACCCCAGTTAACGAAGCGGAACAGACAGAATATGCAGAAATGATAAAATCCAATAGCTAAAAATATACCTTTGAGAAGAAAAATTACCAATGCACATCTTCCCGTACGTACGTACGGGTAAGTATTACGCCGTTCGGATGGATTCAATTCCTGTGGCCGGCTGGTGGTGATAGAAAAAACATGCTACATAATTCACCATGCACACGGCGAACCACGCTGTAAGGATATGGCGGTGAAACGGGTTTAGAACGGCCGGAACGACACATGAACCTGGTCAGAGGGGGGAGCTAACTGATGAAAGGTGGCCGATTAGTATAAAGCCGTGTCGTGAGCACGTGTTCTGGCAGCCTTCCCCGTGACTCACAATGGGATTTTGCAATGAGGGGGAGGATGAGTTGGAAAATGTATGCGTGCGTTGTGGATGAAATTCGCCACAAAAGCTTCTCTCCGATCGAGCAAAGGCCAGGCGTGAGAGAACAATTTACATCAGCCGGAAGTAGTTGGGTTGCATGGGGGTGAATAAAAGCGGTTGCGATGGTTTTGTAGTGTTGAATATAAAATGAACGAAATAGAGGAATGCGTTTTAAACGAATGCGATCTTGATGAGGAAATATTTAAAACATGCATTAAACGAACATTTGTTGTCGCCTGCATCACAACCATAACATGTTCGACACCCTTGCCGTACAGTAAAAAATCGCGCGAGAGCTCTTTTTTGTACGAAACGCACTGAAAAAGAGATGGAGAGCATTGCGTACAGTGGTTGACGTTATAGTAAGCAAATGCATATTTAATGCTTATGATTATTTTCAGCTTTCCACCACTAGAACTAATGAAAATGATGACAAACAAATAGAATAACGATTTGAATTGAAATTGAATCGAATTCAATAAAATATTTCAATTTACCGACCAGTTACACAAAATTGTTGCATTCGCTTACAGAAGCATCACGCACTGTAACGCAACCAAGCGCGCGAGAGAACATGCGAAGAGAGCGTAAACAAAATCCGCTCCGGGAACATAAACAGCATTAGATGCGAGGAATGTTGCGTTTGTGTTCAGAAAGTCCAGAGAAACGCTACGCGTCTGTTGTGCACGGGACCGTTCGAAAGTAAATTTTCCCAACCATTTAGTCCGTGGGCTAAAGTGAACATTACCATTCACGCCAGAGGCAAGTGTGGAACACGAAATCAGCACTAGAAAGACAGAAGAGTATAACGCAGTGAAGAAAATATAAACGCGCATAGGATATTGACCGCGTCCCGCGCAGTGGTGGTGTCTGGTGCTTGGATGATGAATTTTGGAGCCAGTAATTAGCACGTCTACTGTCTTGGCAGCTGCGTAACAACACACCGAACGAGTTCTTTCCTTCGAGCATTTCGACCATCAAGCAAACGTTCGCGGGCAGAAAAGGGGAATAGCAATTGCTCGACGCGGAGCTGTTGTGTGGAAGGAGAGGTGCGTAGTGACGGCGGTGTATTTGATGTTTTTCGTCGCTTGCTTTGTTATTCGTGTGGTTTGGTGAATAATTTGGAAGAGTGCAGTCGGGAACGATTTGTGTGTGTGTTTGTGTCTGCCTTCGAAACGTTCCCAAGTTTTGTATTGTGTTTTGTAAAATCGCAACGAATATTAGGGTGAAGTGTGTGTTTTTTTTCATTTTATGGTGTTGTTCCGTGGAATAGAATAATGGATGTGTACCGTCTGAAGCAAGTGTGTGCAAGCGATTAACAACAATAAAAATTACACACACGCGCAAAACTACCCCGTATCCAAAAAGGCGACCTACTGTCGTGGTCGCGGAATTTTGGGCAATCGGGCAAAACAAACACGTGAAAACGGCGAGAAAAAGAGTGAACGAGAGAAAAAGTGACTGACGAACGGTGCGCGAAAATAAAGAAGAGTTTGTATTTTTCTTTTTGTTCGTCGTTGCTGTCTTCTCTGTTGTGTAGCGGCCATTTTTGTGCTGTGCTGCGGAAAGTGAGTGTTCCGAGAATTTCCGAAAACCCCCTTTTTTGCATCGCACCCTTTCGTGGGCAACACATTTTGGCGTTGGCCCTGTGTTTGGATATCGGTGCCGTACTTTTGCTGTTACCCATTCGTGTGAGTTTGGGGATTTTTTTTCTGCGCGCGTATGTGGATGTCGACTAGACGGCACCTCAAGTGGGCTTGATCTGTTGTTGGCTTCTGTGTTGGCTACAACAAGCGCACGCTAGTGTGTGTGTGTGTGTGTGTGAGTGTGCACGTGTATACCCATCCGGCGAATAATCTAGGCGTGAAATAAACAAGACGCCAAATTACAAGGGTGGATATATTGCTACGGTTTCGCGGAATCCCAGTCGACTAGGCGTTTCCACTGAAAGTTCGTGGACGCTACACAAGAAACGGAAACTATAGCGCCAAGGTAAGTGTTTTCGAAGTTGGAAGAAGGAAATGATTCAAGAGTTGGAAGTTTTTTCAAGGTTATGAGAAGAAACTGCAGGTACTTGCCCTTGAGAAGAGTCTACTTCGGTTTATTGCTACTTCGAAAATTGAGGGCTAATTTTATCAATCAATCTGAGTAGCCGGTTCATATTACTATGGAAATAATGGAATATCTATGGAGGAAGCTGGAGTCCTGAGCAATACCTTGACAAAGAACAAATAGTGTATTGAACCAGCAGGTGTAGAAGTTTGCATCATACATCTGTTGTTTACCATCCCGTCATGCCGGTCCTCATAAAGTAATGCAGGGGTTGTTTACATACTTACTTATCGGACAGACTTAAATACAGCCACGAAAGCGAATGAAGTCATAAGATACTCAAAGTGTCTGTATAAATAAAAGTTATCATACCACCACAACACTCTCTCCCTGGACAAAGAGGGCGGCCCGGACGTCTGTCAATCTTTAGTAAACTCAAGCTTTTTTTTAACAAAACCAGAGCTTTGTGCGATTGAGCGATGTGAAGAATCCTCAAAATACAATTTCGAGATTTGAACCCAAGCCAGTCGTGTAGAAAAGTTCCAGAGTCAACTCCACTATTTTATCAGTATCTGTTTTGTTGCCGTTCAGACTGTATGTCAGTCGAAAGATGAAGGATGAAGAAATTCCCTTAAAATGTATGTACTTTTAGACAACTTGACAGAAATGACAGACACCTTTTCTATTCATCACGTGGAGCCAGGCCGTATTGCTTATAATTATAAACTTAAAGCTTAACTTATTCCATAATGCAATTCGTCTTACCCCGGGCGTACTCGGCTGAGAATGATATATTTGGCACTTTTAATTTTAAATAGCTTTCCATAAAACAGAGCTATTATCATGAAATTTTGGGAATGCGCAGATAAACATGTTTTCTATCATAAAATTAGTTAATTTTTTGAACATTGTTTTGTTTGAATTTCCAATTTATACCTCGTACCTTTATAACCCCCAATCCGGGTAGGAAACACATGTTTTATGGAATTTTACAATTTTATGTTGTGGAATTGATTATAATGAAGCTGTATTTTGGAAAAATTAAGTTAATACGACAGCTTAAATCGAATATATTCGTCTTTTAAATAATAAATGATGCAATTCGAATACAAACCGAATTACCTACACGTGTAAGTTGTTAAGTGAAGGGATAAAAATATTTGCATTAAAAAAGAATGATGCGGATTTAAAAAAAAATAAAAATATGTTAGTTTAGAGTATATTGTAACTAATCTGAAAATTTGAAGTCTTCACGACAATTAATACAATTAATACCGCATAGAAACGCATTTCAACATGTAAAATACCAAACTTAAATGCTAAATTTATTTCCTACCCCGTTTGGTGGCTATAGAAATGTAGGTGTATTTATAGTTATTGAAATAAAGGTTAATGGAGTGGAATTTGTTATGTGAATTGGGAAAAAATACAAACTTCAATGATTACCCGGCCAAATAAATCCGTTAGATGATTCAAAATTCGATAGTCTCGCAGCGGAAGTTTAGTAACTTTGAGCTATTTTTTAGTGCTCTCTGCACAACAATGTCCATTTGGCTAGACAAAACAAAAGAAGACAGAACAACAAATTGAGAAAAGACGAAATAGAAAAAAAAGAATCCGGAACAAGTTGTTCAATCCAAAATGGCGATGGCATCCACCCAGTCCAATTCCTCCATCCAATCATGAAGCTCGTTTTATTTTGTCCTGTTTCTGTAAGGTTGTTCCATTTCCGACTGTTCGGTTCCATACTATCAGCGACACACACGCGTCCCGACAGTGGTTTAGTGTTGCTTTTTGTAAAGATGTCTGGCAAGAAAGGGCATATGTAAAATGTGGCACATTTTTTAATTATCTCGCCCATGATTGTGCCCGTGTACCGTTCGGAGCACTTCATGCAGTGGCACTATTTGGGCATGCCGGTGCTGTATCTCGTTACCCTGATAACATGGCGTTTGTTTTTCTTTTGCAATTTGTTTCTCTATTTTCATGAACGGCCCAACGCGTTTGGTAAGACCAAGTGTGTTGTACTATCTGAGCGGGATGTTTTTGCAAATAGTAAAAAAAAGAAAAGCTTCGTAAAAAGTGACTGTAAAGCACCGGCCGACACACATGCGTAGGGAAATGTTGTTTTCTTTTTTCGTGTCAGAAATCGACTTTAATCTTTGGCCGTTTTTATTTTCTTTTGCTTCGTTTTGTTCACCTTTAGTGTTAAAGTTCATAAATATGTCTGATTTCTGTTAGTGGGAAGTTTCTAATGAAAGTATTTCTTCTTTATTTTAGTGAAACTTTGCACTTGTCTGGCAACTGACGACTACCCAACGACGATGCCACTGTCGATGACGAAAGCACCGGCATCCGGGGAAGATACGGGCAAAGATCGGTTACTGGAACCACCATCACCGTTGGAATCGCGGAGCGAATCACCACCGGTGTCTCCAAGCCCCAACCACCAAGCCCATCCACCGCAAACCACAATCGGAAGTGCCGCCGGTATTCCATTGGCCGTTGGCAACTTCTCCGTGATAAACTATGGTAGGAGTAAAAGTGTTTCGATGTCTCATAGCGATAAGTGACCGGGAAAGCCACGAAGTCGCCACGTGATCTCAGAACTGTTCGCGGAACCGTACAAGTGATCGAACGAGCACGTGGGGCACGTCTAGAGATCGTCGATCAATCGCACTTAGTGCGCGATAGCGTGAGTGACAGATGCAGATAGATCCGTGCGGCATTTGCTGTAGGCTCTCGAACGTCAGCTTCAAAGCTCAAGGAGGCCCGCGAACTCGCTTCGGGTAGGTCAGTGCCGCATGCGAGATGAAACGTCAATTTCGACGTGAACCGAGCGCCTCCGGAGATCTTGTTTGCGTTTGATACGAATCGATGATCATTATCTCGTCTGTTCGCTATTGGATACAGGGATGCGATACTCTGCCAGTACCAGTACCGAAGCTGAGCAAACGCGAAAGAAGAGATGATCTAACAACCGTCGGGTTTGATGTAAATATCGTGTCCGACACGGACTCTTCTTCGGTGGCACAAACACACAACCGATCGCGATTTGCATCGCTGTGTCTGGGCGGCTCAAATGGGAAGAAGGGGTTGCAAACTGTTTTAACCCAGCGAGGGGGCTGGGTTTTTGCTGGTTGATTGTGGTTCGCGTTTCATGGCGCACTCGTCACGTGTACTGGCAAGTGCTGTATGGTGTGTTACTGCGCGCGCCAACCATGCGCTACAGTCAACGTGCTCTCTCGTCACTGAGAGTGCGTTTTTTGTGTGTTTTTTTAATGCCCGCTCTTCCGTCTGATTCTTTTTAGCGCAATTAGCAGGGGGGACAGGCAGCCAGAATGGAACGCAAGGCATGGGGCGGTTGGGTTGCGAATTCAGAAAGCAAACGCGGCTGTGTTGGACCGGTTTGCTTCCATTGAAATGCAACGACCGTTGGGAGATTCAGCAACAACGTCGCTCGGTGGGAACGAAAGTAAAAGTTCTCGCACTAGCGCATCGACTGTCGTTCGCAGAACTCGTACTGCAGCTTCAACTTGAGCACTGCCGCAATCGAAAGCTGTGCGTTATGTAAATGCAATTCCGTTGGTTTTCCACTTCTTCCATGTTTTATGTTGAGATTTTTCGGTTTTAATCCTGGTCTTAATCCCGTCTATATTTGAAAGTCCCAAAGGTGTGGTCCATTTCAAACGACTCTTGTGTTTTTTTATGGACACAGAATTGACGTGTGTCAACTCGAACGGTTCAAATTTTACCGGCACAGCTCTCCAACATCTTCCGATACTTCTTTGTGTCCTGTGCCGTGATCCATCTGTGTGTGCGGTCAAGATCCGATCACTTGCTAGCACACGTGACGTAGGTGAACGTGTGGTTTTAAAAATGTACGATGGTCGCGATATGGACGGAGTGTTTTTCTGCGCTAAGCCACAACCAATTCTTCATTCACCGTTCGTTGCTCACTTCCGGGGGTATGGCTAAATGACGTCAATTCGTTGTGGTTTTCTACAATGCAAAAGGTACCTGCGAGATGCGATTAGATAGTACCAGGGGAGAAGACAATGTCCCACAAGTTGCTATACTAGCAAATTGGTGAAAGTTGCCGTGTGACCTGGTGAAATAGATATTTGGAAAGTGTGACTATAATGTACGCACAATATTTTTGTGGTAGAAGCATAAACTATTGCTCAATATTTTAGCAACAGGTATTGGACACTACCCACTAATGTCGGCAAAAATAGATAAAGTAATCTCAAAGTTTGGAAGAAGGATTTTATGACACTTGGCTGTCGCATAATAAAAGTAGGTTATTCAAACACACAAACACTCGCAAACGGACTCAGTCGATTGAGGCTTTTCTTCGACAAACATAATATTATCATCTAACCCCTTATAAGGTCCGTTAGCGTCATCCAGTTCTCAACACCTTCCCCAGCCAAAAACATCCTCCCACCACCCGATGGGAGCTGGTCAGATAGGTGAGATCTGCGTCTTGAAGAAAAGTACGGCAAGGCATTAAACAAAGCGGACACGTGATCCAAACAACTCGCGCGTTAGGCCTCGTGAATAAACCGGCGAACACAGATGAAGGGATAGATGTGGACTCGATGGTAGAAAGAGAGCTGAAAAACAAAGCTGAATAAATAATGTATCAATTTCATTGTGTGTAGCGCACACAG
This sequence comes from Anopheles minimus, assembly GCA_000349025.1. Taxonomy (NCBI): domain Eukaryota; kingdom Metazoa; phylum Arthropoda; class Insecta; order Diptera; family Culicidae; genus Anopheles; species Anopheles minimus. The sequence continues at coordinate 5,031,213 of KB663610.1, forward strand.
GAAGCTAATAACGGAAACATGCTGAAACGGATGTGGTTGCTTTAGCGTGAGCTTCCCGAGTTGGAAATTGGCAAAGGATGCATTCCGGTGCCGATCGACGTCAACGGCGTTGCTAACCCGATTGTGTTTGTTCGCGCGAAAGTGTTGCACCTCACGCGTGATAACGGCCGAGCACGTGGTTTTTAGCGTCCTGCCATCCGCCATTGTATACCGGTCCGTGTCATAGCATGTGTGAGTAGTACCCTTAGCTTAACGCTCTCTGGTTGGCCAGATGACGTGTAGCCGTGCACAGACGATGATGGGGGAGCGAATGTGTGACTTCCTGCTTGTTGGTGGATGGCTCCCGCACACACTGTCTAACGTGTGGTGGAGTGGTTGCTACCGATGTACTCACACACCAGTACACCAGTAGTCATGGGTTTAGTGGGCACCGGCCAGGCGGAACCGTTTCTCCCGCTCTCGACATCGGTCGCATCCACGTGGCCTCGGACCGGGCTGGGACGCGCGAGTGTGAAAACGTGTTGCAACGCGACGACAACCTGCACGTTGTGTGCCGGATGGTTTTCACAAAACGGTTTGCCCTTTTCAGACGCTACACTTACGCTGCCTGTTAGTGGCTCACGCTCGTCGACGGTGTGCGGCGTCTTACCTTTCCCGCGTTCATGATTAAGGGATGAGAGCATTCCGATAATCGGTGAGAATTTGAACTATTAGCAGTAGTTATTCTCATGCTCTTGTCTAGTTGGGTGGAATTAATGGAGTCAGACAGGTTGAATGACCGATCGGAAGTGGAGGGCTGTTTAAATGACTATTTGGACTAGTAATGAGTGGCTATGGTTGCCAAGAGATGAGGGTGGAATTTGGACAAAAAAAAATCCGATAACCCAACTCTTCAAAGAGTTTTACCTAATAAACAAGTGGACGAAGGATTATTGGAGATCGTGTGCTAGACGTAATGAGTCTTATCATTCCAATGACGCAATACTAAGACGTCCTAAAATTGATTGAACAGTTCCTTATCAAAAAGATGCGATCTTTTGTTTCCTTTTTACAATTCTCACGCATTTTTTTTTTCTGTCTGAGGTTATGTACGTGAAGGCTTTAACACCCATTACGGCGGGAGGGTATCGTACGTCTCCGCCAACCACTTCACACTTGGCAGCGAATTTGCTGATGGCAACAGAGCTAGAAATGTGGCGAACGTATGTACCCGCGGAACCCTTGTTTGACTGCACTCCAGTGGCCCAGAACGTGATCTTGCGTCAGTGTTGTGTGTGCGCGGGTGCACGGTTGTAAAGTGCTCCCTTCCCAGTCCCCCGCCTGCACACGGTTTCTTGATGGCTCGGTATTTATTACCCAGTACTGGATCCGCTCCAGAACTCCGCAGCTCAGTCAGAGGGATGGAGGTGGTATTTATTTAAATCGGGTACCAACTGAACAATGTGTGTGTTTTTTTAATGGCGTACGGCAAAGAAAACACAGAGCGAGAATGTGTTCTATTCTTTACAAAACCGTTCTACGATGCAATATGATTTAAACTAAATATGCGTCGGTTGGGTTTTTTTTTGTGAGTGGAAATTACGTGCCTGGTGACACGGTTCATGTCACCTAACAGTTCAAGTGGTGTATTGGGTATTAGCGAATGTTTTCACGGATCGTTACTGCAACGTGAGGGTTTTTGCGACATTGTCGTAAGTCCAGACAGTGACTCAAACCGATGGGAAGAATTGCTTCATGAAAGATTTTCTAACACTAATCAAGATATTTGTTGTTCTGTTTATTTGCAGTTGGTAAAATTCAAAAGCAATCATCCTACAAATCATCTGTACGTTGCCGGACGCCGTACGATAGGTGTAACGTTCGGTCAGTTGGAGGTATGGCCACAAGCCGTGTTGTAGAACAACAGATGGACGATACAACCAACTCGTCAACCTTCTCCTCGATGGAGTTCGGTTGCAATAGTAGTAGCAGCAACAACAGCACTGGTATTGGCTGTGAAACCAGTCCCGAATCCAGTGATCAGCAGGACAGTATCGATACGGAGGATGGAAGTACGTCCGGTCCACGATTACGCAGTCGCCGATCGATCAGTGTCTCTTCTAGCGGATGTTCCAGCTCGATGGATGATCGAAACTTTGACTTCTCGCCGTTAGGGAGCATCATAAGCTGTCGGTAAGTTGCGTTGTGCCCCTAGACGAAGACTAACGCCCTTTGTGATTAATGCGTTTATTTCCCGTCCAATTGTAGATGTAACTCGTACAGCATGTCTGACTTTGATGATGATGGGTTCCGCGAAGATAGCAGCGTATCCTCGGGGTATGCAGTATTGTCCGGCTCCCGGTCATACCAACCGCACCATCCGCTGCATCACCATCACCAGAATGTACCTCACCATCCGAACAATCACAAGGGTCTGTTCGATATAGCACTGAAAACGGTGAAACTGATCCGGCGCAATCAAGAGCTGCAGATGCGGCTGGCCCAGCTACAGGAAGAGACGAATGCATTCATCGATTCGGTAATGGCTAACCCGGAGAACGAGTCGCTACGTTCGCATTTTTACAGCACACAGAACAAGCGTTTACCGACGGTACCGGTGACGGTGCAGAAGTGAACCGGAAGCGGAAACAAATTTCCGGCAGCAGTACGCACGGAATGAAAAGCGCTACAACTGAACGCTGTTGAGCAAGTTACAAATTTTTAGGGTTAAATACGCCTCCAAGACCGTATGATTTGTGTCATTCGCCTCCACCTCACTACATTTAAACCGTATGTCGTTCACACAGCGAAAGAAATTAGGTTAGATTTTACTTTGTTTCTTCATGTCCCTCTAGACAAGGCTAGGCCAGAGGACGGAGAGAACGTTTTCTTTTAACTTATTGCCAACAATCAGGCACTAAACGTGTGATGACGCGTCCTTAAATTTTTCCATTCTTCACGATCATTGTAGGGTAGCGAACGTTTGCTAATTAAGTTAGAGCTAGTTAGTCGGGCACGATCGCGTACGAAATGAACTGGTAATACTGACACAAAGCGATAACAGTGAACGATCCCGATTTATCAATATAACAGTGCTAAGCCACTATTTCAATAAGCAATCAATTTATCGTGAGATATAAACATAATACTGTATGGAAAAGCTTTTGCTGAGATTTGTACGCCAGTGAGGAGGACGTTTTCCGTTCCGTTGTATCTGTATGTTTGCGTGTGTTTAGTATTCGATCGAATCGATACGAAGTGATAAAACCAGTCAACAGTCTTCTCAGTGAGATAGAATTGTTACAATCAAAGAATGCTATCGATCCGAGTTTTTCCCTCCCACATTGTTTGTGGTGGATATTTAATTATTGTGATTATAATTTGTCAAAAGCGGCTATTGAACGTTGTCTTTCTTGAAGTCCTTTGTTTGTAGCAGTTGTTAGAATTTGCGCACAGTTTTCCAGAGCTGCCACTTTAGTTTTTATTTTGAATTGAACACTGTTCGCAACATTTCCCAATTCGGTTATATTTGACATGCAAACAAATAGAGAAAAGAAGCTATAAAAATGTGTTTTATCGAATATACAGTAAGCTACTATGAAACATTATGGACTATAAAACAAAATCACATAAAGCAAATAATATACTTATCATCTGCGCGAGGATATGTATGATATGGTTCGAGTATTTGGTATCGGATACGGTTGGGCGTATATGTGTCTGTGTTGTGCGCATAATTGGCCAGACAAATCTCAATCATATTTATTAACAATTAAGAAAAGGTGATCACAAACAACACTGTAATCCATTTCGAACGGTTGAATGAAATTCAGCTTATCGCCGGTTAGTAATCGCTTTCGTTTACGAACGAAGATTAAGGTAACGAGCGAGAGCGAGAAGTAAAGGAAGCTCCAAGTGGTATTTATATTTAATTATTTAATCTAAGTAAGAAAACTGAAATAGATGAAAACAACTTTTTTCATTCTCCATTAACAATGCGTTTTCTTGTGTAAACAGGAGGTAAGGTGCAAATGTTTAAGAATTTGAGAAAATACGCTTAAGATGTGCAGCTTTCAAGTAAGTTTCATATTTTGAATGAGATAAAATCTTGTAATGAAATAATTTATTGAAAAAAGGTTTCGTGTTCAGAAAAATAGAAATAGAATAAAAAAAAAGTAAAATTGCTATGAACTGATCACTGTTGTAGGGTTCCGCGGAAAGCTTTTGTTAACCCTTGCCAATGGAACAACAGTAGTACATTTCTGTTTTTCTTTACAACATGTTTTATGGTTATATGTTGGGTTTATTAAATGTACGTTCGGTGGAAGAATGTATAAAACAATAAAATATTTGAAATTTTACAAATTTAGTAAATTAGATTTAGAATCCGAGGAACGGTCCGGATGGGATTTGAACTTCGATTCTGTCGTTTGAAGATCAGCGCAGCTATAAACTCGGCCATTAAGCCGCCCTGGGAATAACTACAAGCAATTTAACTCCGAAATAAATGAAACTGAACTATCATCAACCCTTAAACAACTTTTATTTGAACATAATCTCGTATTATTCACTATATTGTATACTATTTTTTCACTTACACATTACTCTGTACCCAGTGTGACTAGTTATTTGGACGTGTTTAAAACGCCTCGCTCATATTACTACTTCTAGGGAATCTGATTGTTCCAGTAGTCCTTCACCATATCGGCCGCCTTTTCACCGACCATTATGACAACACCGTTCGTATGTGCCGACGGTATGATCGGGAAGATGGAAGCATCCACCACTCGCAATCCGCTAACACCGTGCACTCGCAGTTCCGGATCGACAACCGTGTCTGGATCGCTAGCCGGGCCCATCTTGCACGTACCAGACTGATGTTGTATACTAGCTCCAACCTCTCGCAAGCAGCAGCGCCAGTAATCGTCCGAACGGAATCGATGCTTCTCACAGCCATAGAAAGGTGTACTGAGCAGCTTTGCACCGTACGAGGCAAAACTGTCCGATTCACCGATTAGTACCGCCATCTTGATGCCCTCAACCATCGTGACCAGATCGTCCGGATGGTCGAAGAAGTTTCCTTCCATGTGTGGCCATCGGTACGGGTTGCGGCTTTTCAACCATACCCGTCCGCGACTCTTCGGACGCATCAGTACAGGGGCGATGCCGAATGCATGCTGACCTCGGGCCGATCCGAACGATCGTGAGTAGAACTCTCGCGTCATACCGAATGTGTGACGCAGTGCACCCGACTCATCGTTATTGACCGCACCCGTTCCTAGCACTAGCTCCACATCTGGATAGTCATCCGGCGAGCGGGAGTTATTCGTTTTCACGAAAGCGATGCCTTCTGCGCCACCGGGAACGGTGAAGGGACCACTTCGTCCCAGTAGATAGCTTAGAAAGTTAACCGGACGGCGCATGTCTTGCTCTCGGATGGTTACGGGCTGGTTAACAGTGAACACTAAACCTGAGAGTGTCTGATGATCTTGCAGGTTGTAACCCACTCGGAGGTCCTTGATCACCGGGATGCCCAGTTGCTGGAGATGTTCTCGAGGTCCCACACCGGATAGCATCAGCAATTGAGGCGAAGCAATCGCTCCGGCCGCTAGAATTACCTCCTTTCGTACACGAACTGTATAAGTACGCTTGTTCTTGGTAAATTCCACTCCGAAAGCGGTCTTTGTGACAGGATCGATCAAAATCTTCGTAGCCCACGATCGTGTCGAGATGTCCAGGTTGGCTCGATGAGCGACCGGTTTCAGGTAGGCACGGGCCGCACTACAACGCTCACCATTAACCATGGTGGCCTGTGCCTTGTAGAACCCAAGCTGCACCGGATCGTTCGGATCGATCCGTCGGTAGCCGAAGCTTTTGCCGGCTTCGATATATCGCTTCAACATCGGTGTTTCAAACGAACTCTCCTCTATGTGCAGATACCCATGAGGGTTGTCATGCTTTCCTTTGATTTTCTCCGCCTTCTCGAAGTACTTCCGGACGTTCCGATATCCCCAGCCGTAGTTTCCCGCCTGTTCCCATTCGTCGTAGTCGCGTTGATGGCCGCGTCCATATAGCAAAAAGTTGATCAGACTCGTACCACCTAAGCCGCGTCCTTTCGGCCAATAGCAAACACCTTGCTCAAGGCCCTTGCATGCATTTTGCATCGGATCGGACCGGTATCCCCAGCTGTACCCTGTGATCATATAACAAAGGATTTAACGAGTGCTCAGAGATGTAATAGAAGAAGAACACTTACCTGTAGCCGTTGTCAGACCCGCCGTTAGTGGTACGTTTGAGACAAGGTTTTCCTCCTTGCCAACTTCCAGCAGCAGTACGCTCCATTCCGCAACTTCGCTCAATCGGTTAGCCATAACGGACCCACCCGAACCAGCGCCAATCACGACAAAGTCGTACTCCTTTCGAATTCGCTTCGTCTCCGGTATCGGCACGGATGCATTAGGGCCGGTGCGCATCAGATAGCTCAGCTCATCGAACAGACTTTCGAAGATGATCGATGTGGCGGACGTTTGCTGACCGCGTACAGGAGCGATCGTGAGTAAAAACATCATTAACAGATGCGCGAGCCATCGCGTGCCAACGTTTACTGTACGTGTCATCTGGGGGAGGGAAATCGAACCGAACCGGACCGGGGTTAAGTTAAAGAACAAAGTGATGATATCTTAATGATGGAAGATCGCAAGAAATCGCTGGTGGTGTGTTCAGTCTTTTTTTCCAATGCTAATTTCGTAGCTCATAACTCTGAACCATCTGCAGACCGAATGTATTCAGTTTTTGTAGAGGACATTGCAATAATGGAATCAAAGCGCTTCGTGAAGGTTTTTGTGATGTATGGTGAAGTGCATGAAAAAACATAGAGAGAAGCGTTGTATTACTTTGATAGATAATTGCGAAAAAGCCGCACAAACGTCAAAGCCGGAATGATCGATTCGTTCGTTAGATTAGCCGAAATGTGTGCAGTACTGGAGTCGGACATGGTCACGATTACGCAAGACAATAAGGAAACAATCGATGTGTCCATCAAGTGTTTATAGAAGGAAAAAAACAAACTGAGGGCGCCTCTTTTTCTTTCGTGCACTAGACATCCTCTAGCATGTAGTAAATCGGTCTTTATGGGTGTACCAGGATATTGAGGTGTGGTAAATGGAAGATCACGTCCGCGTAGTTCTTATATCCAATGAATTATTTCTGCTTGGAATTTAATTTGATGTTTTCGTGTAGCAGTTCCAATGCGTTCAGAATGAGAATTAAAGAGGAATCAAGACCAAGACGTTGTTTGCGTCCTTACGTGTGTCACGCAAGTCAATTCTGTCAAGAATTCAATCTGTTTCACTCTTAAGATGGAGGCCTGGAGGCGCTCGTTTAGTGTGGAATTAGTAATCCATCAACTTAACATTTAACGTTAAGGTTTGATAATTATAGTTCTCAGTTAAACGGGGAACATTTACCATAGCCCTGACCTTGCCGACCTTTAAAGTGGTAAATTGGCACTTTTGTTTGGATCGAGTTTTGGAGTTTAGTTAAAACAATTAGAACCAACATGCACTGTTGTAATGCACTTTGCACTTTGGAAAAAAAACACTTACGTTCCACTAGCGTCAACAGATGGGTGTCCTCGATGGCTCTAAAACACAGCACTGCACGCACAACACAGGTCATGTATGTCGGTATTTACGTCGGGCACGTCAAACGGTACGAGGATCAAGATCCACTTCGAGCAAACACCACCATCCGCGGCAAGAAACGAAATGCAACTAATCAAGACAGGCCCACGTCCGTTCGTTCGTTTCGGGTGGGAAACGTTTGCTTCCAAAGTCATCTATCCACTGAGCCGGCGAGTGTTAAGCATCGAACATTAAAGGTGCTGGGGGCTGATGCCACTCCGGTGGGGAGTTCAAACGCGAGAGAGACACAGCCGAAACCCGATCAACGTTTCAGGTGTCCTCGCGATCGTGACAGATCGCGGTGCGAGCGGTATTTGGCGGGCTCGACCATACATGCACCGTGCGTACGGCGGCAGTTCTTGATCGCAGGCAGCAAGCAGGGTGTGCAAGCGTGTCGAACAAGTACTTGACGCGCGTTTCGCGTATCAATGCTGGCCCACGATGCGCATCAAATTGTTCAAATCGACGTCGATCAGTTACACACGATCGTGATTAGAGATCCCCGCTCGATCTTCGGTATTCAGCCATTTTGCATACACAACGGCGTGTACCGTACGCGAAGGTGAAGTTCAGTTGGGCCGAGTTTCTTGCTAAACAGTTTATTTGCTCATGGACCTCGGCTGCTACATGGACCGTGTGACAGCCAGCGATCAAGACTTCCGAGACCGGTACCGCTTGTCGAACGTTAGACCAACCTGTCTCTAATCGGTATGGTCGATTGCAATGCGTGTTCGTTGGACATAACCATACTTAACGTTATGACCTACATTGAGCGAGTTCTCAACCAAACCCTCGCCGCCTTTCTTCTTCCTTTACCCCGACGATTAAGCGGCTAGAATGCGCTTCGACGATGGACGGATGGCGATTAGAAGGTTCGTCGCTACCACACTACCGCACAGTGAATGTCGACGAGCGCGCGGTATCCGATCCATGTTCCAAGATCGGCGGATCCGGTTTGTCGACTTTCGGTTTCGGCCGCCCTCTCGGTCATCTTGCAATCGTGTCCCAGCATGGCCGATCGATTACACCATACGGTAATGAGCGTTTAGTACAAGCGAACACCCGAGCTTCAGAATTTACACCATTTTGAATTCTTGCATGCATAACTAAAGGCAGTCAAACTACTCACACAAATACGTGACGTTTTTACTGATGACTTATACTGGAACTACTGCCCCTTCGTCCAAATGTCAATAAACTCTAGTTCGGTTTTTTCTACGATCTTGCACACCTGAACTCTTCATAGTCTGAGGTGTGCGACACGAATATTAATGTCCAGTTCTTGATCAGCTTTAGCAATACGCTATCAAAAGGAAAGTGAAGACAAAAACCTCTCCACGGGTATTGATCGGTGGGTAGTGGTATCACAATCAGAAAATTTATAAATCCTGTCCCAACCGAAGCGAAATCCAAATGTCTTTAAATCGAGATCGTTAAAGCTGATGACGGAATGGGCGCAGTATGGGTTTTTTCTTCCCCCTAAGAAAGTAAGGGATTCCGCAGAAGATTAGGCTATTTTTTTCTCCACGCTTTTGGAACCATCTTTCGCAAAACGAGCAATTTTTTGCGTCACAAACCAGCTCGCTCTTCTGCGCGGGCCAAAAACCCGTTGCGATGCGGGCAGCTCCTTTTCCGATGACCGCACCGAGCGACCGGTCCTTCGTGGGTTCGATGGCTCTCTTCTGCACACGAGGCGAATCGGGTTCACATTTTTTTCTTCTTCTCAAACCAGATACAGCCTTGACATAATTAAATTTGGCATCGAAACACACTCCACTTTGATGGTCCCGATTTAATTCCCTTGTTTGTTGTGTGTGTGTCGTTTTTTTTCGATTTATCGTCTTAATACTGTTTTTGATTCTGCCAGTTCGACAGATATAGATTTCGCCCACATGTGAAATAAAGAAGATAAATCGAAACTGATGAAATCAAAAATTACTACCGCACGCAGGTACGTTCATGTTTTTTTGCAAGTAAAAGTAAAAGTATCCAATAAAAATGTCTCAATAAAATTACTAAAAAGACTACCCTTTAACGGTACACTGTCCTTGAAAAGCTTGCCATCATTGTATCTGGCATTTCCCTTTTTTCCGAATCAACCGCACCACACAACGTAGAACCCCGGTGGGGACGATCAGGGTTTTGGACCAGTTACCGGGGAGATGTGATTGAAAATGGAGGTCATATTGTGGCGTAGTGCCTTTTTACCGAAAAAGTGACACTGAACACTGTGACAGGGAGGAGAACGGGTTTATCATTTTGTTTCTACTCGATCGGTGTGATGGTGGTGTTGGGTTTTCATTGTCGCGCGTTACCTCCATTGATATGAACACCCGAGAATTGGTAAAAGTAACTACCCTTTTTGGTTGATCTTGCCACCATGTGTACGGTCGGTGGAAGAGAAATATCGTGAAGAGATTGCACATCACAAATGGGAGTGCATTGAACGCAACAGTTAATAACAGCTGAGGACTACGTGTGGAAGTGCACGCGCGGTTTCTTTCCCCATATTCTCACTGGCCAATGTTGGTCTGTCTTATCCCTCCTCTGCTGTTTGTGGAACTCGTTATTTTTGTTATTTTGTATTATGGTATTTGTAAACGCTTGTTTCCTACTGTTTAACGGATGATTTACTTACATCATGATCGAGGCGAATCAACCTCTTTGAAAGCCTTAAGTGGGATGAAAGTTAGGGCTCCAATATCAGTAGCCAGAACTCTGAGATGATCAGACCTCTGTAAGGTACCCCTGTTACATATAGCTAGAACTACTCCATATATCTTTATCCTACATTCAGCGAAATGTAAGCTTATTACTGGTTTCTAGTTCCTGTACTATTGGCATCCTTGATTTATGCCAATGCCTCCTCTAGGTTGATCCGTCACACCTCATGATGACTACTTTTGCAAAAAACTAACGATCCCTTCAATGAAAATAAGATGTCGAATAGAGGCCTACCAATAGTCTAGACCATATCAGAAAAGATGACGGAAACTGTGGAGAGGGAGTTCTTCCTATGATCTTCAGGATCCCCAAATTAAGAATATGGTAAATTAAAAATAGATCCTCCAGTGAATTCATAACTGCAGATCGAATCCATCTATTTTGAGCTCCTTTCATCGATTGCGATCATGTGACAATGAGTTTAAAAACAACCAGGTGCAGCTACACTGTGGATTCATTCGATCGATAATACCGTTTAAACGATGGAAGGGAGGTCTTTTGCATCCGAAGTCGATCAGGTTATCCTTGAGGTGTTGTTCCATGCACTTATGCCTCGTACGGTGCATAAATCAGGGATTGTCCACGCAAAAAAAGAAACTCAATATTCACAAGGTAAACAGTGAAGATTGGCAATAGCCCTTACGATTCTGTGACCATATGCACATTTAAGCATGATACTATCACAAAAGAATTTTGCGTCGACTCATCATCATCGCCTTTGCCACTGATCTTTCATCGAGTCGGTACAAATTATGTCACTTCCTTGTAAAATAAACACCGCGACAGATTGGTGCCCAATTTTGGTACCGATTTTACATCGAATGACAAATTATCGATACGCACTGGTAAGTGGGACACGGAACATTGAGCATGGGCGATGTCTTTTCAATGTTTACCCATCCCATCCATGCTGAATGCCCTTTTTTGGGATTGCCGAATTATATCTGTTCGGAAGAGAAATATAAGTTTATTTATTCGTAACAGTTATCCTTTTGTTGGTTGATCGATGGAATGAGGCTACCGGCATTATTCTATTCAGTGTTGTGATTTCGTTGTGTAATATACGGTATGTCCAGGGGTGTTTGATTGTAGCTGAAATTGATCGAATACCATGCGTTGTTATCTGCACAAGAAAATGGTATTTTATCAAACAACAAACTCACCGACACGTGACATTTTTGCGTTAATTTAACCACAACTTGCGACAAACGGCTCTTGACAAATCTGCGCCATTGCGTAACGCAGAGTGCATTGAATGAATCCGTCTACGTGTGGGTGAAATCAGTCATGCTTACACCGGGTGTTGTCGTCGCTTTTCCTATGATCCTCGTTGACCCCTTATCGTTTTTTTTTTGCTGTGATTTATACACTAAATCAAGCTTCACCTTCAAACTAATGATCGATGCTGATGGTTTCTCATGAATGGCGGTCAGTGGCGGCATTGCATTTGTAGCTGATCTACTTTCGTGGGTTTATGATACCGATTGCAATGCACTTCCCACCATTTCGCTCTGGATGGCGAGCGTTAAGAGATGTATTTAAATATCATAAAGTTTGAGCGACAGTATTGGTTTGGCCTTAGCAAGTTAGCAAAACATAAACTAAGTGTAAAATGAAGCGAATTTGTTAGAACGCAAAGAATGGATGATTGGGGTTTTTCCTCACTGCTGCTCAACTGCTCCACATAGTTGCGATCTTGTCACTCTAATGGAGCTAAATTGCGAGTAATAAGCTGGCACTTAAATCCATCGAAACGATTACTAAACTATCTCACAGCAAACAATTGATTATGGGATGGCAGATTGCATGACTGTTTTGCACATTGGACACTTTTTGTTTTGCTCAAAACAAGTTGAACCAGAGGATGGAGTGCGATTTATATCAATCGTGCCATCGGTCATATCGTAGAAGGGTTACCCTGTTGACCCTGTCCAGCGCTCGTCTGCTTATTGTGATAAAAAAAACCTGTGATTAACCATCAACGAGGTCGTCCATCGATGGTGGCTAGCCTTGGTGTGCTAATTGAGTTGGTTATTGCTGCATACAGGCAAGCGCCACTCCGTCACGGCCCAACGCCCAACAGCCAACGATCGTTGGTATGTACGCGCTGCTGCATGCTTTTCTTTCCAGGATGCTCTCGTCATGGTGCGATCGTGTTGCAGAGTGCGTATCAGCGTGGAGCAAACGCGCGCTCGCATCGAACGGATGGAGCATGTAGCGCAACATCAAGTGGTTTCCCGCGCAGATCTTCAATGCAGGGATGCTTAAGTTGTTATGGTTTCTGTGTACAGTTATTTTGCTTGATGCGTCATAGATTCAGAGGCAGGCCTTAGACCTAACAGTGGAGGATCAAGTCTCTCGGAGGCTCTAACAGTTGTGAGACGACGATGAGACGACGGAACTCAAGAATCTTCTTTGTCTTCCAAATGAGGCTCTGTATGCTTTAGATGGAGGTCCCTTACTACCCTTAACAGTGAATTTGGAGTTTAATCAAGTTTCTTGGTGTTCCCAAGACCCATCAAAAAGACCACACCGGATCTGACGATGGTGACAGTGGCGGTTTAGGTTAATGATCGTCGAGGCTATTCTCCAAATGGGAATTATTCATAATTTCGAAAAAGAGAATTCCCACGTTATCTGCGATAGCTAAATCGGTACTGAAGACCGTCTTGCCGACTTGGGCGAGCGCTTTAAGTGTTTACCATAAAATTCACCACTAAGACCTCCAATAGCTGAATCCGTCCATTTGACACTATAGCTAGAGTATTCGTAATATAAATTAGATAAAATATTTAGCTGGTATAACGACCAGCAATTTAGGTACCGAAGTTGGAGAGGGTTTGGAGCATTATTTGTACTATACCATATCGCCTGTACGATCAATTCTTCGTTAAAAAAATTCATCAAATAAATAACCCCTTACACCTGGTGTTGAGAAACCCTGCCTAGTAGAACCGGTGTAGCACAGCTGATCGCGTGCAACGATCGGGGGAGCTCGAATGTAGCTTCGATCGCGTCACCGACGACCACGCGGAAACCGGTGCGTTATAGTGCGAAGAAATCCGCAAGCGCCAGTAAGTGATAGCGGTGCGCCGTGAACAGGACCTTTTTTAGATCGGTCCTAAAAGTTGGCTGATCTGGAAGTCAGTGATCAAAGTGAGCAGCTACGCGCGGAAGGTTTTAAGTGATCGTTGTTAAGTGTTCATTGTTTTTTGAAAGAAATTCTAAATCAGTGTTTTGTGGAAAAGGAGCGCGTAGAAAGTGATTAATGTGTGATGTAGAGTTGTGAAATGATTGGTCATATTTTTACAATCAATTGATATGTGTGAAAAGTGTCAGCTGTGAAGTATTGAAAGAAAAGTGAATAGTACGATATCTGTAATAATTGAGGAAAAGTTTCAAAACACACAAAAAACATAAATGAAGGAATTCACTATGAAAATGGTACGGAGTCAGAAATCATTAAATTTCTATAACTTTATTTGCATTTGTATTGAACTTAAAAAAAAAGAAATATTTACATAATAACTTACTAGTCTTTTAAACTGAAAGATTCTGAACAATTTGCGACACACTTTCTTTTTTACTTAGGCTCCAGAACAAACCAACTTTCGTGCCGCGCTTAGAGGTGTCCGCATGCAAACACGCCTTTTGCGGCGCGTTCTCTCATGCGTAAAAGCAAAGAACATTGCCTTGACATAGGGTTATGGCGAAGTGGCACTGGTAGCGGCCGCACGCAAAGTGATCCATTGACCGATCGCTGATCGCCTCTATGCGATTGTTATAGACACAACTATTTTTGAAATTGTGTAAAACAGTTAGCAAGAAACATTGTGCTTTTGATATGAAGTAAAAGTGTTTTGAAATTCCATCAAGTGTTAGGAACTGCAATCGTTTGCAAAAAGTTTTTGATTAGAGTTGCGTTGTGATGTGTTATTGCGAGACCCTTTCTGCACCACATTGCATCGCTAGCTGTAGAGCGAAGTACAACTCTTCCTGCATTGAGACGATGTTTATCGACGAAGGGGCTTGGGTATCGTGCAATTCCCTCACGTTCTGGATAGAACTCGTCGACTGTCTGGAGGGATGTGTTAATTGGAGTGCTAATTTTTGCATTCCCTCTCGATTATATAATACGGACAGCTTCAAGTACGATCGAATGTCATGGAAGGTGTACTTTGCACTACGCATTTCAATTTTGCAGCTCAACCAGTCCTAATACTTCCAATACACACAGTGCCATTGATAAAATACGTGCAAACATGAATCAATTGTTAAGAAGTTAATTGCAATCAGTGTACTATTGTTGTCTTTTTTTCCTAATTTTCTTGGAATGCCATTTGAAAATGAATAGATCTCAACTGGACGATAGCTCATCTCGCCACATGTGTCAATGTTGGCTCATGAGGGTTGATGCAAATTATCCACCACGCATGAGGCGTCCGGTACGCGAATGGATGAATATGTGTCACTGTTTATCTTTCCTCCAAAAATTCAACTCCCATTGCTGCATGTCATTCAAACCAACGCCACCACGCCAAACGCTTCGGCTCCGATGGCTCTAATAGTCGCTAGGGAAAACAAACCACCGGCCCGGTTTTGCGCCCGGCATGCCATAGACCTAACCTTGAACGTCGTGCAGTTTAGGATGGACACAAAACGTAAAAGAAGCGAAAGAAACCGCTGGACGTTGTCGTAACGGCTTTTGGGAGAAAATTTATGCTGCGACATCAATCGATGTGAATCGGCCGACATTGTGTTCGTCTAGCGCGCGCGTTAGAGCAGCAGATCCGAGCAAAAGTGTTGAAGAAATGCGTAGTCCATGCGTGGCGTTAAGTGTGATAAAGTAGCCGGTGGCCCGTAATAGTCGAGGCTCTCTTACTTAACATTGGGGTTGCATTAACCGAAGGTGGAAACATTGAAGATGCTTAAATGAAGTGTTGTGTTAAGTGGGGTCTCTTATAAAGAGAACATATTGTGGCGTGAAGTGTAAAGTCATATTTATAACTCAACAAAGAAGAGGTATGAATCACATACTACACCGTCGGGGGTCGTCCAATAGATTAATTCAATTAGATCCTCCAAATAAGATACACAATCCAACAGGAGTCACGAACTAGAAGTTATAAAAGCTATAATTGATTTTCCAGTTCTACTGCAGACGTTTTGTTTGGGGAAATTCCAAAAACAGATCGTCTTAATTGGACTCTTTAATAATTCGGTAAACACCTATGACATAAGCGATCAATCGCCTTTTGGGCTTTTATTTGCACGAATGCTAATTTATCCGTCTCCCCCGGGGGGGGGAGATAGAGCTGACACGAACCTGACACTGTTTCCATTCCATTAGCTGCGTCATTATCCAAAGAAGAAAAAAAAAGCTAAATCCGAGCTGGCCACAGGTCTTTGGTGCATTAGCATTGAGAATCAGACGCGGATAAACAGACCTAAAAAAACTGACGTGCCGGAAACACAACACCTTGTGTGCATTTGTGCCAATTTTGGAGCGCCACTTTTGAAGGTTACCGGACCTCCGAAATGAACTTGCGATTTTTGGTAGAGGTACGCTAGACATCTTGCCGCAAATACTGATCTGCGAAGACTCGCAGATGACTTTGGCTTTATTTACTTTCTTTCGAGTCATTGAGATCGTACGAGATGATTGCAATAGCCTCCCAGGAATGACTTTGGCTCATTACGATGTGGTGTAATTTTGCGTACAGCTCTTTCAATTTAAATCACTTCCAAATCGATAAGTGGAGCAACATTAACATATAATCGATGTCTGTCTCACGGAAACGGCCAGATGGTAATCAATCGAAAGTATAGACATCACATCTGGAATCTGATCCAACTGCGTCTTTAGTGCCTTGCCAAGGTTCTCTTGCAATTTTTGGCTCATTTGGAGCACATTCACTTGTCGTCTGTTCGCATACAAAGGCAGAAGAAGATACCTTCACCTGAAATGCAGCTGTGACGTCTCTACAAACAGCCGGAATGCACCATAATTGACTGCATCGGTTTACCTTGAGCTTGTTTTTGTTTCTTCTTGTTGTTGTAGTTGTTGACGTGCGAAGGGGGAAAGAAAAGAATGGTCAACAAGAGATCTCATTCAAACCTGAGGTTCAGCTTTTTACTTTCATCCGCCTTACTCTCGCGCGTATTTTTTTGTGTCGACCTAGAATGTGCATTCGTTGCTTTTTGCATACGCCAGCAAACAACGTTGATCACCTTGAATGCGATATTCGACTTGCAGCCTCTCCGGTAAGCGGTATCTTTTTAATGAACTGGTTTCCGTTGCCCGAAATGTCTGGATACAGAAACCGAAAAATGTCCAAAACTGTCTGATGACATTGCGTGGCGTGGGCCATGCATTCCCACACACACCCTCCCGAAATTGATGCTGATGATTTGCTGTCAATCGGATCGCTGTCTGCAGCAATCAGTGTCGCAAATCGGCAGTGTTGGGGTTTAGTGATTTATGGTGACGCCTCACGCGCTAAGCAGGTCAAACAACCCATGGCCAACGACAACTACCGTTGGTGACCTTTGGTAGCGTTATGAGCGTTTAATAGTTTTAATGTTTAGACGACCCAAGTCGCACAGACGAACAGCCGTGGAGGAGTAGATTAATCATCCACACGATCCAAGGTCCTTGCTGATAGCGTTCTCCTTGCAGTGCGCACGTCTCCACTTAACCGAACAAAATTCAAATGAACCGCAACATCGTCACAAAGCATCACATACTCGAAGTTACGCTATGCATTCGAAATGCATTGAGATGCATACGAAGAGCTTGTACATGTATTCCGTATCGGCTTCTGACATCGGTTCTAAAGCACTCGTAACGCATTTCTAATGTAGGAAACGATTTTTCCCACTGGCAGGTGCGATCAACGAACAGACAAACAGGTTTCGAGTGTAGCCTTCAAAATCCGACGCAGACATTTTAGTCGCGCGTCGCTGTGCGTAGTGCAAATAGTGACAAATGAGCTTCGATTACTTTAGTATGCATCTGTGTTTTTGTTGTGGCTCTCCGACGAGCCACCAATCGACCGGCTGTGCCTACGTGACACAGCCAAGGGGAAGGTCATAAGGGACACATCAATAGTCCATATTCGTTGGATCACTTTCGTAGAACGCTTTGAAGGAGGGAGATGAATTTTTCGGTAGAACCGTGTTACATTCGGATGGAAGATGTTTATCAAACGAATGAAGGGCAAGGTCCATCTAGTTTTGTTGGAAGGAAAAAGCCGTCTAATGTGCGCTGTGTCGGCGTCAATTCATTCAATAACGTATTGCCGCAGGAAATGTTTGGTGCTGGGTGAGATTCATTAAGCTAATCATTGATCGTGCCTTCCAGCGCGGTTTTCGTTTAGTTTTGGCTTTGTGGGGCGAATTTTATCATGGCTTAAGTGAAACCGTTTATATCAAACAGACCGTAAATTTTAGTAACCTGCACGGATGACGCAATAATAGTGCTGGGTTTTATCAATTCGTTATAGTTTGATTTTAGAGTGTCTTTTTACTAAAAGGTATGTTTTTATATAATAAGGGGTAAGCGTTTAGAAAAAGCATTTAATGAATATGCTTTGGTCACAGACATTTTACTGGCTCAAACGAATAACGGATAGACGTCTACAACCATCGGCCTGTCGTGGCTTTAATGACTGACTGTCTATGACTTGAATTACCCTTAACTGCATAGTTAAACTATGGACATGGAAAGCATAGGGCGCTCTAGATAGAAACAAACATTAATGGCTGTACTAATGGTCCTGTAGATATGCACAAGAGCTAGTTCTAAATAAGTGAAAATAGTTGAAGGAATTGTCTAGAGACAGATTGTGACGTTGAGCACGTGGTGGGAGCATATTGACGTAATCTATTATGAGCTGCTGAAATGCGATCAGACCAAAACGTTTCTATTCTACTGCCAGAAATGTTTTAAGATATTATTACAGCGTGAAGGCATTTTAATACATATATATTATAAAAAAAACTCATCAAAAAATGTATCCAACTTATCAATTATTATTCATTTATGTTAATCCTCAATTTGAAATATTAACTCATCGTCATATTTCTCACTTCCTGTCACGTGTTGGTTTTGATGTCATACAATTTTTGTAATCTTTTATACCGATTCGCACCTGCTGACCAGCTGAATAAAACCCCTTCCAAGAAGTAGAACCATCATCAATTTGCATGGATTTGACAAGGAAACATTCCCGTCCAAAATTCCCGCATTTCCATTTTATCCGACAACGTTCGAGCAACTGGTCGGGCAAGTTTGTGCAAAAAAAGGCTTTAAAAACAGGTTTTTGTGTGGATTTTTTAAATTTACAAAACTTGATCAGTAAGAACAAAACGATCAACATAAATTTCCCGTTCTGCCTTGGGGAAGAATTTTAGAGCAGGAACTGACGCAATTTAAATCGACCTTTCGGGAGTTTTGTGTTTTGTAGGTTTGTCTGGTAAAGGAATTCCAAAACCTGTGAGATATTTCGCAAGATATAACCAATTCCTTCCTTCGTGAATCGATACTAAAGACGTCAGCAATGGAATCTGTTTGACGTAAAACGGTATGAAATCTGGTGCGCTTTAATCGTTCGGTTGATGAATGTCTATGCACAATTGACATCAGTTTTTTCGGTGTTCGTAAGCGTTTAGCAGACGTTGTCCAAGCAGAGGTACAATTAAAACCAAATCAGTTCTAATCAACCCTCCACCGTGTGTTTGTGTCTTTCGTTGGGGATGTTTGCTAACATCCGATATTAAATATGCGTGCTTCGTTTTATAATCGGCCCAATCGATCGGGCTTCTCACGATCGGCGGTACCTGTTCGGAGCACTCGGAAACCACACGTCTAGAAGGAAACCTCGACGGCTGGTAACCGATCCGGGGCGATGATAATTTCCCTGCACCGATCTAGCACCGGGCAGATAATTAGGCTGATACGGGAGAGGACATTCCGCTGGTTGTTTGGTGGTATAATTTATGCAGGCGCGCGCGCTCGCCTGGCGTACGTGAGAGAGTACTGGCAGGTGACAGGCGTTATGATTATGACGACATCTTAATGCGCGAAAGGCACATACCCGAAGGCATGTCCTTTGGGGTATGTGCCGTGCTGCAAGACAACGGTTTGGCACGACGCATTATTAGCGGCGAGGGTTATTAGTGCATGACGCAAAGCCATTTATTCTGATCCGTTATTATCCTGGTTTGATTAGTTTTATTTGCGTGGAGGTTATATAAGTGTCTTCCAAACAGTCACATAGAATAGTTAATTGGGAATTATTTGCGGTTTATAAGGATTCGCTTGAAATTAGGAAAAAAACAATTGACCACTAATTAGCTTCATTCAGGGCAGAATATTTCTAACACTCTTTTCTATTGTGTACAAAAAAGCTCCCATTCACACGTGGTACTACGGACCGCCGAAAGCGAACTGCTTCGTCATGTTGAGGCGTAACGCCGGTAACAGTGACGGTCAAGGCCGGAGCTGTCAAACGGCTGGTAATGATTCACTTCCTTCGCTCCACACCGTGCGGGCTTTGACCGGTTGGTTCAAGCTTACCGTAACCATCCCGTGCGTGCCTGTGTGTGTGGTTGTGTGTTTATTAGCAAAACCAATTAGCGTCCGTAAGCAAATTTACCCGATAACCGATCAATTAAAAAATCACCCCATGGATTGAGGTGTTTTTTACTGTTGTGTTTAGTTTGTTCGAGAGCGCTAATTAAAAGAAATGTACTAGTTTTCTTCATTTTTATGTGAAATACACGAACCATCCGTCTGTGCCAAAGACAGACGAAAGTTTTGTAGTCTAAATTGTATGAATAATTCAGCAGTGGCGACGTACGCTTGTCTCGCTGTTTATTTGTGTCAAAATATTTCGAAAACAGTTATATAATAAACATAAGACTCTAAGGTGCGCGTGAGTGCTTCATATCGACTATCCTTATGTGATCTTATAAAATGTTTCACTGTTAGTCGGTAGTTAAGTTCAAGGTGGTTTAGTTACGTTGACCTAGTGGCGAAATGGAGTATCGATCGGTTTTTGTGGATCAACTAACAGTGGGGAGACATCGTGCAGTGAAATAAGAAAAATGTACAACATTTGTACGAATTTTTGCTCAACTACAGTGATTCCTAATTCCAAGATATATCTAAAATAATTTGAGATTTCACAAAGACATTTTTACTTCAAAATTGGTTAGGAAATTCACACATAATCTGTTGGGAGAAAGGCAATGTACCATATATGACAGGATATTACTTTATTGGGTATCACCTCAAACATGGTAAAAGTTAGCATGTACATGAAACATATGCCTCGGGGAAATGGCACAACTCTTTTCCCAACCCAGATCCAATACTCTCACCGGAAAGCGTCCAAGGCCTTTTAGTGCGGCTAACAGTGTCCCTCGCAGGTTAACTGTGTGCTATTCTATTTTCGAGCGTAGCATCATCCACAACGAAGGGTCAGTTGGAGTGGTTCTCCTTGATACATTTTGGAGCGGAGAGTGATGCGTTCGAGACCCCTCTGCATATGTCACCTCGGACAAGATGGCGTGTGCGTTCGCAAGGACGTTTGATAAATCGTTAATGGAGTTTTATATTAATGCACTCTGAAAAACGGTGGTCAAGCGTAAGGTCGACACACGGGCGTTGGCTGATGACACGATTCACCATCGTTTGAATGTAAATTTTCGTTTGTCAAAGGGTTTTTTCATTTTCATTTCCTTAATCCACCCCATCTGTTTGGCAAGGTCAATCGATTACAAACGCTCACGGTCAATATGCCGGTTCCGTGAATCACGTCGTTTGATGTCAGCACAAAGCTGGGTCAGTAGCGCCGGAAGAGTCGTTCGGCGTGTCATAAAAGTTGGAAGTCGTTAAACCATTTACAACAATATTTCATGATTAGTTTACAAAAAAACCTTTCCACTTGTTTCTTCGTCACAGTTACCAACTTGGAGGGTCCTACTGCTCTTTTCTCTCACATTAGGCTGGACGGAGGCCATGCAAGATACCTTCTTCCAGAGACTGTTTGATGAAACTAGCGTGCTGTTTAATAATGGAACACCCCGCATTCCGGACACGACCGTTTACCGGAAGGAGTACGATTTCATCATCATTGGTGCCGGTTCGGGTGGATCGGTCATGGCGAACCGATTGTCGGAAGTACGGGACTGGAACGTACTGTTGCTTGAGGCAGGCAAGGAGGGTAACATGCTGACAGAGGTACCACTTACTGCGGGTCTTACCAGCATTACAGGTAACATGAGAAATTCACCTTCCAACTGATACGATTCAATTGCAATTGGTTGAGATCAATCTTTAGCTGTCTTCTGATGTCGGATTATACATAACTGCTATTGAGATCTTCTTTAGAATTAATACGTTCCTCTGGACTTTTGAGACTTACTTTTTTCCTACTTGATTTGTTTGAATGACATTCCTTTTTTTGTATTTCAAGACCCTTTTTCAACAATCTTATTAAACCATAATAATAGGTAGTGGGAAAGAGCAAGTGATCGAGGATGAGTTTTGTAAAGGAAAACATGGAGAAACTGTGCAAAAAAGTAGCAAAAAAGTAGTCGTATCTATCCTCTGGTCATAGATTTTTTTCTCGTAACGAACTTATTACTTGAAATTATTCCAGCCATACGTTTGTTGGGTGTAGGCATTGTTTTTTCCATTCAGGACCGCAGTTAGATGCGAGCTGTTTTGAGTTTCGTTTCAATTTTTCGGTTTGGAGTTGTTGGTCTCTTCGGAGAGAGAATTTATTAGAACTGTATGATAACAGGTTTTTATATAGTTAATACGACATGTACCGCTATATGTTTGTGAGTTGTGTAAGGTAACTCCCCCCTTTCAACCATGAGAACAGCAGACTACTCTGCTGGTACGTGCACCGGCACTCGTATATATGCTGCTTGTTGACCGTTTCGCTTCTAGCGATGTTTAAACCGGTTCCGAGAGGGCTAAAAATAAAATTCCCCACCCTTAAACTCACGATTCGTGGAACATCTACGCATCCCGTGCATCTCTGTCATGCTCGAACAAAAGGAAAGGGGTAGTTTAGCGCCTGTACGCGTCTGGCGCAGTCAGAGCGCATGTGCAAGGGGTACGGTTGTAGCGCTCCGTGTAAGCTTCAATGAATGAAGCTTTACAATGGGTAACCCTTGAATGAGCAGGTACCTCGCATATTCGGAGAGCGTGAGTTCGTAAATATTGGTTGTAAAAGAATATATGAGGAATATCAGAATAAAACACAACGATCTTGTATGACCTTGTAGAGAGACCATTCAAGACATCTCAATGCACTAAACTATTCCATTCCAGGTTATAACTGGGGATACACAGCGGATCCAATGAAGGGTGCCTGTTTGGGTCTCAAGGGAGGTGTCTGTAATTGGCCCAAAGGGCGCGGTCTCGGTGGTACGAGTCTTATAAACTTCCTCATCTACACAAGGGGTCATAAGAAGGATTACGATGGTTGGGAACAGGCCGGTAATCCAGGCTGGGGCTTTCGTGATGTGTTGGAGTACTTCAAGAAATCAGAACGTGTTCAAATTCCCGAGCTGCGTAACTCTCCGTACCGCTCCACGGCTGGTCCGGTAGACGTGGAGGAGTCATCGTTCGAGACTCCCCTTTTGAAACGCTTCATCGATGCAGGGCGCAACCTGGGATATATGGAGACGGATCCGAATGGTGAAATACAGCTCGGCTTCGGTAAGGCACAGGCCACAATGCGTAGAGGTCGTCGTTGCAGTGCAGCAAAAGCGTACCTTGCACCAGCCTGTCGTCGCCCAAACTTGGACATTTCGATGTACTCCCGTGTGACCAAGATACTGATCGATCCCGTGACGAAGATAGCGTATGGTGTGGAGTTCATGAAGCACCGACGACGGTACGTGATCCGTGCACGGAAGGAAGTGATCTTGGCGGCCGGTGCTATTGCCTCACCGCAGCTACTAATGCTGTCCGGTGTGGGACCGCGAGACCATCTTAAGGAGATTGGCATTCCAATGGTGCAGGATCTTCCGGTCGGGTACAACTTGCAGGATCATCTGAATCTGCCCGGGCTTGTTTTCCCGGTCAATCAACCGGTCACCGTACGGGAGCGTGACATGCGATCACCGCGCTACATCCTTGACTACATGCTACTTGGACGTGGTCCATTCACATCTCCTGGAGGTGCCGAAGGTGTTGCCTTTGTGAAGACAAACATCAGCTTTACGCGTAAGTGGAATGGAGCATTCTGAAAGGCGGACACACGATTCGCTACTACTCATCTTTATTTTCTCAACAGCTTCAGACTATCCGGATATTGAGCTGGTGATGGGTACGGGAGCCTACAACAACGATGAATCCGGATCGCTTCGGGCCACGATTGGAATTACGGACGAGTTCTATCACAACACTTATAAAACGATCCTTGGAAAGCATGCGTTTTCCGTCTCACCGGTCCTTATGCGTCCAAAGAGTCGTGGACGTATCTATTTGAAAAGCGCCAACCCGTTCCATTGGCCACGGATGGAGGGAAACTTCTACGCCGATTATGACGACTTGGTGGTGTTGCGGGAAGGCGTCAAACTATCGGTGGATCTGATCGAATCCCGTAGCTTCCGCGACATCGGAGCTCGGTTGCATAGTACACCGTTTTACGGATGTGAGCAGCATCGTTTTCGCAGCGATGAGTACTGGGAGTGTGCCATTCGAAGGGTCGGTAGCACGTTACAGCATCAGGTAGGAACGAAACCAACGCTGCGTAGTTAATTCTTCTCTAACTTGTAATGGTTTTTGATTGCCAACAGTGTGGTACGTGTAAAATGGGACCTGCCACCGATCCGGAAGCGGTCGTCAATGCACAGTTGCAGGTGTACGGAATTCAGGGTTTGCGTGTTGTTGATGCATCGATCATGCCCACTATACCGGCGTCACATACCAACGCGGTGGTATTTATGATCGGCGAAAAAGCAGCCGACATGGTGAAAGAGTTCTGGGCCAACGAAATTCGCTGACAACACACTCCGCATCTACGAATATATCCTAAAGAGTCTTCACTCTCTCTAGTCAATCTCAGTCACACAGCCGGTGATCGTAGTACTATCAAATCTCAAATAGTGTGCAAACTGAAACGTGTACTAGCCACGGTTTGCTATCGTGCACTTCTTTAATGGAGGTCTTTCGCTCCACACCCCTTCTCCGACTTCTCTTCCTGGCGAAAGATTTGTTCCAACCAAGCGTCGGTGTAGAATGTAACGAAATAAAGAGACTGTTTTACTGTAAACAAACCGTCGCAGAAACCGGGCGCGTTTATTTGGGTAACCGATCATCACCGGCTTTTCCTGTGTCTGGCTGTTGCGATGGTGGAGATATAGGTAAGCATATACTATTTAAAATCTTCGGGTAGTGTGGCCTTGCCCGATGACATTAAGGGAATCTGTTTTCGTTTGGTTGCTTGATTAGAACGTTTGGATGGTTTGGAGGAACGTTACGCGATTGCAGTTTGGACCGAAACCACCGGTGTTACAAGACCGCTGTCCTGGCGCATGCGAACCGCTGTAATGCTGCATGTTGGTAACGCTCCTGCTGGGTGGCTGATTGGTGAATGGTTCTCGCGAAACCATGTCCACCGTCAGCCGTGGGTGCGGGTTATTTCAATATTTTATTTCGAGCAATAATTACTGGTCGTTAGCGCCAACATTCATGGCCGATGGTGGAAAGGAAACGACACATCCATCAGCGTCAAATCAAATAAACAGAGGCACTGTGCCAAATGAACCTACCAAGAGCGGTGGCCAAAGAAAAAAAACCATTTCAATCTTATTCGTTATTTGAACGCATTTTCGCATCACCAAATGCGTTACATGATGGGTTGTGGTTTTTTTTTTCTTTACGGTGGGTGTGTGCCGCACACTAGCGCACGTATTTTCCGAGTCTACTACTACTACCCGACGTATGTGTGTGTGTGAGTGTGTTTGTATGTGGGAACTGTCAAAACAAACATACTGACCCGATGTTGCGGTGTTGCGTTCGTCCTCCGAAAACAGCTGGAACCGTTTGGCACGAGTTTTCCCGAGCACAGTTTTCCGAGCGATGCGCCGACCCATTCGGACAGCGGAGAAAGCCCAAACCAGCTGATGAAGGTAGTTGCGATTTTCCACTGGCACCGAACGGTGTTGCATTCCTGCTCATTGCGCGCGTAACGCGAACGTACGCGGGAAACCTGTTCCAACCTGTTTAGAACGTTACAAAGTTGGAAACCGGTAACTTAGAACCTAGTGTGTGTGTGGGAGTAATGTAAGTGGATTTTTTTATTGTGTAAGGCAAAAAATGGTACGCCCGTTTCAACCGGAAGTGGAAAGGTAAAAAAAGAGAAGATGAAATAATTCTACCGCTCCGTTGTTCTAGCCCTCAAGTGGATTTATCCCTAATTGTGTTAACAAAGGCGTTCGTGTGTGTGTGTGTACACGTGTGAATGTGAGTGGACGTGCGTGTTACAAAAGGATAAAGTTTGTTGTATGTTAAATTCGCTAATAAAAAATATCTGATACAGGCATCGATCGACAATTCCGCGCCGTTCTATGCTCCTGTGAGAAGTAGGGCCTTTCTGACGCAGGACAACAGTGGTGTTGGTGACACGAAGAATATGAATGTTTAATCAGCAAGGTGCTGTTTGTTCGTTTGCCACATACAACACCGCACGATCGCAGGGTCCTTGGTGGCGAGGCTTTTTATGCTCTGGCCGTCTGTTTTGTTGAAGGATCGTTTGGTTTTGAGGTTATAGGTAAGAAAATGTTTCTTTTTACCAATAAAATGTATCTCTTGTAATGCTTTCTTAACATTTTGGAACTAGAGGAAAACAAAACTCTAATCTATTTCAATTCGACGCTTTTGGGTAGAAAACTTGTTGCAGGCTTGTTGGTTACGTCTGACCTTCGGAACACCGAATCGTCAAATTTGTTGATTTACCCTACCTAAGCTGACGGAACACGACACAAAGAGAGCTGGGCAAAAGTGCGCGCTGCTTGTTGAACGTGCGCCACGCATACATCGCATGCACGGGAGAGAGCGAGTAAGAGCGAGAGCGTGTGAGAGGTGCAGGTAAAGGAAGACGGACTACGATCGGATTCGCATCAACAACGGCAGGATCTAGCACATTGGAATTGGGCTATTTTTAGCACGCAGTTATACATCGCTAGAACTGAAACGGACCAAATGTGGCATATATAGCCAAATGAGTTGTGCTCCCTTCGGCAGTCTGCCGTCTCTCATGGTTAAAGGCGTGAAATTACCTCTAACAATTTCACACGAAACGAAACTCTCACAGAAACTTTAGTGCGTCGTGCTTCAGCACGTTTGAGGAGGGAATTCTGGTGTGCTTTGATGTTTAGCAACTTCCTTCCCAGTAGTTGTTACCAACAAAATATGCTAAAATTTCCCAGCGAGTACTCTCAAGTACACCCAGAGGAGGAGGAAGTAATATCTAAGCCCCCACAATTAATTGTGGTGCAGGCTTCTGATACGAAAACATGCGAAGAATTCAACATCGCTCAACAGTAGCAAGAAAAATCGGTGTGATACGGTTTAATATCCGCCAACCATGACCAGAGAGAAAATTCGACTGCTTTTTGCTGCCACGTACCACCTCTTTATTTTACTTATCACCTATCGGGGAAACATTTTAGGGAAATTTAGCTATCCTTTACTTTTTACTAGAGACTCAGTAAATAATTTTAATGAGCAACAAATGTTAGACTGTTGCATATTGATTATAATTTAATTCTTTCTTCAAGCGTACATATTTGGTTTGGAAAAGCTCTTTTTGCCGTCTGTTGCTATTCGGCCGATTTATCATGGCAGACGCGAGAACAGCGGCCGGCAAAAGGAACGGGAAAGAACGCGCGTGGCGCTTACTGTAGAACAAATGAAGTGCAAATATTGACCAAACGGTAGATAGCCATGGCCGCATGGAAACAGCATCGGGTTCCGAAGCACAACAAATTTAATGAGCCGTACAGCGGCCAACGAACGGTTCGATAGGTCACTTGTGCAGGCTGGTGGGGAGGTGGTATGGCGAAATTAATTAGGCCACTAAGAAAGGAAGGGAAAAAACGGTTCGTTTTTTAAAATCGGATTTCTGTTCCGTCGGATTGTTGGGATTAATGAGCGCTAAGAAAAAAAAAACGCACACACATATTTCCTCTTAGCTTTAGAAAACGATCGGGCACGAGCGAAAACGGCTCAATACGAAACGTTGGAGGAAACATTGGACAGTGTAAATCGGGTTGTCGTGGAGGTTTTCATGGTCCACGCCCTTAAGGAAAAAGAAAGTGAACGTGCCTACATTACTTGTCTTCGCAACGCGTTGGTGTGAATCTTCACCAGCACAAAGGGCAGCGAATAAAAAACACGTAAAAATCGATTCATTGCCCAACGTGCCCAACCTCGGGGGCTATCCCATTTACGGTCGATACGCAAGTTAGCATCGATTTTACCTATTGTCCCTACATCTACATTGTTGGCGAGTCGCGTGCGTGATTATTGCGCTCATTTGCGTATCGCGTGTGCGCTCCTCCGTTCGCGATTGTATGTGTATGTGCCTGATGGATGAAGAGTATACCACCTCAGCAAAGACCTCCACGTCCTCGGTTGCTTTGTGAGCGATGGAGAACCACTGGAAGGCGCCTTGTTGCGCCTTGGCCACAGGAGCACTAGCGTGCCATTGGAACCTTTTTAGCCTGTAGCCGTATCGATTGGTGGTTCGCTTAGAACCCGCATGCAAGTTGGGGAAACCATCGAAAGATTTTCCGGGGCGTTTTTGCCTCAAGCTTACAACGGGGCCGATTATCGACCGTGGCATGAAGAACTCGTCGTACGCATGGTGAATACTTTCGCGAGAGATAATCAAAGCAAAAAGCAGGGAGTGGTTTTTGTGTGATTGTCTAACCCTGTGATAAAGCACTAATTAATGGATTCGGACAAGATAAGGTTCGTTTGATGAAGGTTCTGGCCGTCTGTGCGCTTTCAAGGGATGTAATAACATCACCTTTTTGAATGTCTAAGGAACCTCAATTCCTCTGCGGGTATAAGGTGTCTTGTAAAGAATAGAGTTTTCTTTTTTGTGGAGTAAAGGTTTTTACATGTTTGATGGAATATCTATCGACTTGATGCTACAATGGTTGATTACGTAAAGCAAAAAAAAAAGCCACTGAAGAGTGTCCAGAACTCCACTTAGCGTAAGTACTCCTCTTCATGGTCCTGTTGTATCGAACAGTCCCGCAAAGGAATAACCTTTGCCCGAATGCGGCCATTGCCATTGCCCCTAGGATAAGTACAAAACTGTCATCCCAACGACAACGTGTGTTTGAAGTTTTTTCCGGCATTCTAACCTTTGCTGTGGACGTGGGCGAACGGGAAGAAGAGAGAAAAAATATGTTAGAACATCGATCGATTTGGACCGGAAACATATCTCAAGTGGACGTCAAGTGCACAGAACAGTTAACAAATAACACCGTGCTTCTGGCATGCTGGCTGGGCACAAGAATAGATTGAAAATTGAGGTTGGGCAAACGAAAACAAAAAAAAAAACTCTTTTTCCACGTGCTTTTACTATCAGCAATAGTGGCGACAGTGTTGAAGCTAAAAAGACTGGCCATCTTTTTCTGCACTATCTCCAACAAAGAAATAATTTCCGGAAAGTCATCATCCCCTTACGCTGAATACTGCACCAAAGCCGGTGCGAATGACTTGGTACAAACAAATTGGATAACATCGCTGGTTACCACCAAAACCCTGCACTTGGTAAAAGTGGGACATAGTGGAACTACCGGAAAATATTTTTTTCCACCCACCTTGACCTTTCTGCCTGCGCGTTACAGAACGTTAAGGCGTCAGTTTTTATATGTGATGATCAGTTGTTGTGTCCCCCTCCCTGTTTTTTGGTGTAGTGGATTAGTTCCGGTTGCTACAAGAACTTCTCACAAAAAAGTGAGGTTAAGACATGGCATCCACACAAAGACAAAAAGAACGCAAACGTTCTCCATCTTGCAAGCGGAACACATGTTTCACTTTGACCTCTTAGAGCTTTCCACGACGCAGCTCGTAAGAAGCGCTACAGCTACCCTTTTGCGCTTTTGTTTCCCACTACAAAGCTGTCCACCATAACTGGAGGGTACTACCAGCGTATAGAGCAATATAAAACTCCGGCTCCACTATATCGTAAGCAGCCAGCCAGCCAACCGAAAGCATGAACTAGAAAGGTTTGATGTAGTTTCTTACGATGTGGAACGATGAAGAACGGCGGGTGCGTTCGGCGATGGGAGTAGATGTGAAATGGCCATAAAAAAAAGATGGCCTTTCTCCCTCCTGTACGCACACAAATAAACTGGAAACCACTAAAGCAAGTTTACCCGAACGAATCTAGAGTTCTATGGCAAGCTGGAAATGGTCAAAGGGAAAAAAGTCGATCGCCAGCACCATCGTTTGGTGTCTGGTTAGTCGCACCAGAACGTGTAGAACGCGTTTGGCGTCGGTATTGCTTGAGCTAAAAATAACAAAACTCTACTATACTCTATCAAATTGTGCGGGTTTGCAAGCGTTAGTGGAGCCGCGTGTGGCGTTTGGATGCCTGAAGAAATTGGATGCTATAAATATCGATTAAGTAATCACTATTATCAGCGAAAGTGTTCATCCATGGGCAATGAGTGAGGATGCCGAAGAGAAAAAACTTTCTCCCACCCACGAAGAAATCACATTCGATAAGGAGGAGGTTTACGTCTGATTGAGAATGTCTACTGTTGAGAATCTCGTTATATTGAGCAGGAGTGCTAATGATTGGTAAATCTGATTATAATTAGGATTACGGTTAGTGATTACGAAGACAAGCCTGGGAGCTGGGGAATCGTTTAGTGGAGTGCATCTGCCGGTGATGTGTCTGTCAATTTGGCCTTTTGAAAATTGGTGCGTACATAATGTGACGCTTTCGTATGACATCTTCATATCTCCGCCGTTCGGTAAACGCGCCGAGAGTCATTTCATGGTTCGTCAATCAATTCCGTCCCATTCTGAGTGCGTACCGAGCTGTGTCGAATTCCATTTCACGACTGAACGGTGGCGTGGCTTTCGATTCTAGTGTGCTTTTTTATCCCAATTCCACCAGTTGATTCCGATGGTTGCGCTTCTCGACCGGAACAACGGCAAACGCCAAATGGTATGCAGATTGACTGATCATCATTTCCATCCGTGCACTGTAAGCCAATTCTGGGGACGAATTAACATATTTTATTAGCAAACTCCCTGGACCTCTCCGACCAGAGGGGTCAAAAGTCTCGAAAAGTCCACTCGCGAGTGGATGGATAAAAGGGAATATTATGTTACAAATTATGGCACAAAAAGAAGCGAAAAGCGTGTATCGAAAGTTTTTCCATCTGGAATGCCTTATTAGATGGGAAACGAAAGCGAGTCAGAAGCTTAACTTTGTAGCCAGAAATTATTAAAATTTATATAGGCGATTCCAAAATGGCAATAGTTTAAAAAAAAACCATTGCTGCGCATACACTATTTTGTCCAACCTGGGTTCAGTAGCAATAATTATTTATAAAATTAATGAAACATTATGAGGAAATTCTGGGTTTACGCACCAAACAAGAAAACAATAGCGTAAAACATCTCCATTAACACCCTAAGTGGTCCCCTCCTTCTGCAGCACGAATTATTAAACTTTTCAATGTCTTGTGTAACTTTTCTACTTAACGCTGGATTATTTTGTTTTTCTTGCTGGCTACTAGAAATCGCCCTTTACAAGGGAATCCTTATCACAAAGCACAATAAAACCTCACACTCCTGTATTGCTCGTAATTTCCGCCCGCGAGACACTAGACACGCCAAGTTCATTTCCGAAAGTGTAGGTGAGGTGGCCCCAAATCAGAGTACAATCAGCTCGGTATGGGATCGTGCCTTTGGGCAAATCGCAAGATGTTTCAACTTTATTCGGAAATCGACCTCTGGAATCCCGGGAGGGGTTTATGCTATAACAAAGCAAATAAATGCGTCTTCCATGTTTTTTGATACACTTTGACAGGAAAAGCTTGGTGTACTAACAAGCAGTTTGAACTTTGAAAAAGGCTGAAGAAAGTGGTCGACATAGATGTCCATACTTATTCTTGTGAAAATGTGATTGAACTCATGTTTCAAGACTTGCGTTGGGCAATGAGCGGCGGAGAGGCTCACTCACTTTTCTCATCAGTGAATCATGAAGTGACTCTTTGAGGCAACTATCCACTAACTCAGGATTTAACTCATGAGCAATCGCTCAGTAATGTTTTATTTAATTCATGAATTATATTCATCATGGAATGTGTCTTAAAATTTTAGTCAGTTTAATAGTTAACTCATTTATGTGATTCATTCATTGAAAATCAATTCACCGTAGTTAGTAGTCATTCCCGTCTCTGTTTAACACTGCTCTGGACGATCTGGATAATAATAATAAATTGTAAGGTGTACTTTAAATGTACAATTACACTCTAACGATCATCCCTGTTTCGAGTTACACGTCTCTTTGGTGAAGGACAATTTACTTGTTTAATCACAAAAAAAACTTATCGTTGACTAAGGTTGAAGAAGGTTCTAATCGAAAACTTTCCAACTGTAGCTTTCTCCTTTGTTTCGAGAATGGTTGCCGAAAAGCAGAAGGTATCTCATGTTCCGCTTCTATATCGAGCCTGTTCTGCAAAGAGAGCAACGTCAAGTCCATCTATCTTTATCTCAACCAATTTGTACTAAGCTTTCGATGCATATCGATGCTGCTGTCGCCATCCAAAGGCAGCAGGAAAATATGGTAAGTTTTGGGCACAACAGCAGCAACCAAAAATGAACACAAAAAGCGCCATACTTCGTCGGTACGGTACGTCCCAGTGGCGGTGTCGGTTTTGTGGTGTACTGGAAGTTTTCGAAGCAACAACCGCTTGTGCTATCGCTGTCATCAGCGCCACCATTAATATCATCATCAACATCACCGGACCGGTTGATCGGTGGCAAGGATTTCTTTCCACCGCACTTTTCCTGGTTGTTGGTGTCTGTTGGGGAAGTTGAGATTTTGTGGGGGAATTTTTCGTGGTCTCGGTTACGGTTTTACCCAAGCGGTCAGGACGTTCCCATGCCATGGTCGATAAATGGGCGAAGAGTGGATGAATGCTCCTCGCGCTACACATGTACTACTACTATGCCTGAAGAATGTCCCCGGTACGTTCCAATGTCCGGGGCAATGGAGCTGTGTTGCTTGTCTTGCTTCCTGTGTCTTTTTCATGCTTTCTGGATGTTGTCATTGTTCTGTAGCATTATTTGGAATTCTCCAAAGACAAAGAATGCTGTCCCGCATACGGTTGTGTCCCCGGCACAGCATGTCATTCCATCGCCATTCCTTTGTATTTTTAGTGCAATTTATTCATCTTGTTTTCCTTGCCGCACACTGTCCCTACTTCTTCGTGACCTTTCCCCGTCCCACGGTGCCGGTGCGCGGACCGTGTTCTTTTCGAACGAAAACGATAAAACGACGCTGTTCGCCCCTGTAATGTAAAATAGCATAATTTATGACGAGCAGCAGAAAGAATGGTTCCGAAGGACTTAGCGGTGTTTTATTGCAAAACCATCTGACCGCGATGATACTGGATGGAGCGTCCCATAGTACAAAGGAAATGCTCGTTGGGATTGATGTTTCATCACCAACCTACAAATGCATTGGATTCGTAGGGTCTCGTGAAATGGAATGGAGGGGAAGGACAGGGAACAGGCGTATTGTAAGTGACGCTTCTTATCAGCGACCGTGTTAAGCGTGGTGCTTGGATTCGCGAATTTATTTCACCTTTTAGTGAGAGTAGATGGTATCGTTCGCGAAATAAAATGCCAAACGGTTTTGCATTCTTGCCCAACCGGCGGCTAAAGCTGAATATTTGATGTTCTGTTTGCGCTTCGTTCTATTTGCACCAGCGCAACCGGTGCTTCCCTTAGTTTAGGGGTGAAAGTGACCATGCACCGGTGCACAACAATTTCACCACCCGGCAAAACGTTCCAATGCGGTATCTTCGTTGCAGCAGTCATCTCCAATGGATGCCCTCTGCAGTGTACAGTGTGTTGTGGCACGGTGTCTGTGATGCAACAGCTGCAAGGAAGTAACGGAAGCAATGCTCAAGCTTGCCAAAGTGTGTCTTTTTTCACCATTTTCTCCACCGCGGTACGGTCAGCACGAGCAGCAACAGCAGTAAAGCAGGGTGGTTGGGCTGATTTTAGGGGATTTTAGTTTAAATGGAGTAAGTAAACACGCCCGATAAACAGGTCGTGATGGTGTGAAACGAGGTGTGAATGTGTGGGTTAAGAACGTGCACGAAGCGGTTTTGCTGTAATGAACCAAGTTTACTGAGCGTGGATCGTGTTTTGCGGCCCTGAAAACAAACGGAACCATGTGTTGGAAGATAGTTTTGGACATGGACAATTAAACATGTAAAATATATTTGACGAGAATGCAGTGCCATGCGGGTAGTTTGCACATTTCGTTTGATATTTGATACGATGTAGCACAGTGAAGCTTGCGGTGGAAATGTTATACGCCGTAAGGTATGCAATGTAGTGTTTGTGTTTTTATTTACCCTACGAGTAGGTTGGAACTTCCGGTGTTACTTTCTCCCCCGAAAACAGTGATGGATGGAAGCTTCAAATAAAAAAAGAGCAGATTGAAGATGTTCTCTCTAGTGGTCTAACCAATTCCGATTGGGTAACCGAAACCGATTTCTGAAGTAAATCGCCCTCAGGAAATTAGTACTGTATTAAGCAATAAACTCCTGAATGTATGCAAGTGACAACAAAGATCGTGTAGATTACAAAGTATGCCTTTGTGTGATCATAAAAGGATCGTTAAATTGAAAAAGGGAGATTATCTATTGTACCAATCGGACTTTTGAAAACAACTACGGAAATACAAGCATAAGAGATCGGCCAATCGATCAGGATGATGTTGGCGGAATCTCTGACGAAGTACCTAACAAAATCTGGCAAGCAAATCGATTCACAATGTTGGGAAGAGGGACGAAAAACCAATCTAGTAGCTAGTTCTCTACTAAATCTAAGTTATAAAACCGTGTATATCTTCGATTTTCTGGAAGAGACTAGAATAGGACTAGAATCGATTTATAACCTGGTTGATGATGCCTGGTGGGAGGTAGGAACGATTTTGGAACGAGCGTTCATAGCAAATATGTTTCAAATGATCGATTCTAGGAACGATATTTCGAGGAATCCTTCAAAGAAACTTATAGACGATAATTTGTGTTAGTTCACAGGATCTTTTCAACGATAATTCGAACAATATTAGCATGGAGTTTGAGAGCAAAATGCTTTGGATTTGGTTAATATTTGATGATCTTCTGCTGATCTAACCATGTCTTTAAAATCAATTTCAATTAACACCACTGATGATTGAGGGAAACAAGTTAGTTTGCTTCATTTGAAATTGCTTTTATTCCCCGTTTGCTCGACAACCTAATTCGGGTTTCTAGGCCACAAATTGAGTTTCTGAGGTTTAAGTGCTTCCCATAATCGAATAGCCACTCCTTATTGAGAGATTTTAACCCAAAGCAATTTCTGTTATTCGTTCACTTAATACATCACGTTGGATTTGTTCAGTTTCCATTTACTGAATCTAAATCAGCTACACTCGTTGAAAAAGAATATATTTCTACCACACATACGTTCCAGATCCATTCACACAGTACGGTTGAATGAAATGGTTTCTAAAGGTGCTACTAAACACGCCTCAGTGTAATCTTTTCATGCCTATTATAATAGAACTTTACGATAATAGTGAACCTTCCGCGAACGACAGCAGTACAGAACAAACGCGCAGGACTTCACCGACAGTTGACCTTTACCAAACGGTGTTACTGGAAAACCGTTTGGCTATGCTAAATCGCTCAGCTCGTAAAGTTAGCACGCCGCATCCGCATTGCAAATGGCTGCAAGGTGTTTTGGGACGGATTTTTGACACTTTCTGTGCCCACCATCCCGGGCCGCAGCGTCTCGCTACGGAAACGGTGCTGCGAAATGTAGCGAACGCCATAGCTGTGTATTCGTTACACCGTGCGGAAGTATTCAGGTTGAAGTTTTTGGGAGTATTTTTTTTTCTTCTGCCTTTTCGCACCCTCCGTATTGACTGTGTTTTGCAGCTTTGTGAGACTGACGTAGACTTGGCGAAGTTGAATTTGAAATGGAAGTTTGAATAATACCTGCCATGTACGGGCGGTGGAAAAGTATTAAAAATGCAATTGCTTCGCTAACGAAACTGCCATGGTGCAGATAATCGGCGTGGGATGTAGGATTTACATTTGTAAACCCGAAACTTCCGCTGGATCGGATGTGGTTATTATCGGTACCGCACCTGAGCTTCGAATTTCGGCCAGGTAACTGGCACGGACGAAACAAGTTTACCTTCGTAGCTGTCAGGGCAAGTTTTCCCCGTACGCATTTCGAATCCCCTGGAAAGTGTCGCGTTTTGTCGCAATCCATGAAATGTTTCGAGGGGTGTTTCAGTTCCCAAAAAGCAGAAAAAACAATATGCAAACGACAGCAAGTTTTATGCGCTCAAAAATGTACGTCGCACAAACGGAGTAACCCTGCACCTGCGGTTTACGCAGCAGGGTTGGTGGGTTAAGTAGTCAGAAGTGTGTTTTTTTAATCAAATCATTAAATCGACATAAGCGCTCTTTAGTGCAATTGAAACGGATGTAGATAGTCGATAAATTTTCCCACAACACCTCTCTAATGTGCAACGAAGAAAACGTTCCCCTAAAATCGGGTAAGTCATTTTACATTTTCAAACCGAGTTTTTTTTCATCACATTCTAACGCACAACAAAGTCATGTAAATTACCATCACGAAAATCCCAGTCAGCATATCGGGAGGTAATAAAATGAACAAAATGGTAAAAATATGATCTCGATTGCTTCAATTCCAAAGAGTGGAGGGCGAGCTTCCGCCATACTTTTCGAACTTCGAACGGCAGGTGGACGCTTTTGGGAGTAAAATAAAAACATGCTTACTACGGGCAACCAACCGGTACGGCATTTACTTGTATGTGCCACATGAACATTCCGTGGTGAATTGGAAGTCTGCTTTCGTTTTGTCGCTTCGTTACAACCATTTTGTTGTGAGTTTTTTTCTTTCTGCTTTGTTACCTCTCTGTTGGTCGAACTGGGAGAAAAGCACACTTCAGGCACGAACGAACTTTGGAACAAAAAAAAAAAACAAAAAAAACACACAAAAACTTGAGCAGAGGATTATAACGTTTTATTATTTCGCATTCTCAGTTGTTCCCCGCTCAACTTGGCCCAATTTTAAGCTCTTTGTCCGCAATTGAGCGTAAAGTTTTGTGGATACACTTTTTTTATTTACGATTTTTAAAAGAGAGATAGAGTGGTAGGGTGAAAATTGAACCAGAAATGTATAGCTAATACATGCTGGCCATAAACAACGCGTGTGTAAAGCTGGATTAACTCTAATTGGTTTACAAATGAGATGACTCGGTATATCGATCTTAGGGTCTAAGATGTCGGGTTTGATGGTTAGAATTTTTTATTTGGAAAGGTGAAATCGCAGTTCAGAAGCTAGAAGCCTTTAGCTTCAACAAGACATAGATATTTGCAGTACAATATACATTTGTCAGTGGGTGTTCCAGAACAAATTCTAGTAAAATGATAAAGGACCCTCGACCCAAGGACATCAGTTATTATTTTGATTTTCTCTAAAGTAATGATGAATGTCCCTTTTAGATCAAGGTTACATTCTTCATATTCTTCATGAAGAGATCTCGAAGATCTCTCGTTTACCAGGTACAGAACCGACTTTTCCAACTTTTGCCAGGAACTCCAAGGAACTTAATCCGTCACTGAAAAATATATTATTTTTTATTTATTTTCATATATAGTGAACCAGTCCGAAATATTCAATCGCAATAACAGCTAAACAAAATCCTAAATTGTAAAACAACCTATAATACACGTTCGCATTGTTCACGCTCACCTTCAGCTCATCTCAGCCCATTGTAGAATGGAAAACTTTCTGGAAATAAGATAATGATTACACTGTGAACGACTTTTCGAAGAAATCCACTTCAATTCGAGCAATGTCGAGCTAATATGGTAAGTTGTCCCGAAGTTCCGGTACCTGGCAACTGGCAAGCAATTGTACTTTGGGCGCTTCTTCCACAGACGTCGACAACGCAAGGTGAAAACTTGTCGAACTTGTTGCCGTCGTTGGCACGCACAAGTTCTCCAGCCGCTTTACAATGGTTTCGGAGTACGGCCAAAGTTATCTAGGCGGAAATGTTACTATAGGGACAGTGGGTGATATTACATGCCGGGGTAGACCTTCCGCCTCACGTTTGGATAGTTTACTCTGCACTGAGCGGTGGGAACAGATCTGGGGAGTTTAAGACCAGCTCAAGGTATTCCCTTCCTTCGGAAGCATTTGCTAGTTTTCTGTGGCTGTTTGTTCGTTGTGGAGGATGCCTTATCTTTGCTTCCTTCCGCACCGGTGTTACCGGATGGAACTTTTCAATATATGTATATTTACAGACGACCGATTTGGTTGGGGTCCCGTGGGTAAAGTTATGCCAGCCACTCGCACACGACCACGAAGAGTGGCAAAGTTAGTTTTGTGAAATGAACAAATATTAAACAAACCGATGAAAGGATCACCTCCCTTGCAGTGTTGTTATTTGTACTTGAGGACGCAAACATCCCGTAGAGTTTGCTAAAAAAAGTGCACGAAATATTTGAACGCAACACGATACAGTTTATACAGCTTTTTAATAACCAATCTGTTATTCAGCTTAAAAAATGTCTGCGGGGAAAGCATGGGCGAAGATCGTAAAAAATCCCCTTTCGGTTGTTAACTTAAGCAGAAAAGGATGTATCGAGTGAGAAGAAAGACAGCATAATGACACCCATTTTTCACACGAAAGATTTAACAACCTTTTCCGGAAGGATGAAACCATTGCGACGGTCGTTTGTTTTGGGACCCTTTACACATTGCCCCACACAAGTCAACTCGAGTTCCCAGGCGTGGGAATGAATCATCCACGGTAGAATAAAAATGGAAAAACAGCCTTTTACCCTTACTTTTCCACACTTTTTGCCTCATTTGGAAAAATGGTCGAGTGGTTTAATGTTGCAGGTTTGGGTGCCGACCGTGACAGTGCTAATCTGGATGACAAATCTCTTTCAAAATTAACGCCAAAGGGTATCCCGTGTCCGGAATGTTGCTTTTGATGTATTCGACATTCATTAGTTCTAGTTTGGGTTCTATTGAACAAAAAAAAAATGAAATGGTTTGATTATTCAAAGGGTCAGGTAATGTGTGCATGTTTATAATATCATTTGACGAATGGCAATGGCAAACATCACATAACAAATGTTCGACCTGACGAGGTTCTCTCCATATTTCACATTCAAACAGACACAAAAAAATCAGATCAACAGCACAAAAGCTGCAGTCGATTTATGACTGCGTAGTTCGATGTACAAAAAAAAGGATGAACCAAGAGAGCAACTCCCTGTCTGTCGAGAACAAGCAACAATGAATCGTTACAGTGAACGAACGAGATTTTCTCGAGTTGCCCTGTTTTGGCTACTTTCGGGAAGTGGGATGGAAAACTTTCTCTCCCGTGAAAAGGGAACTAGCACCCCACCAGGGCGGGTAGAACGGTTGGGCGTGTAATTAAATTTGCCAAAACTTTCCACCACTCCATCCGAATTCCTTTTGCTAGCTCGTTGAGGGTGAACTTCGCTCGGATGTTCGGTTGTTATGGCCCGCTTTCTGTTAAGACATTAAATGTGACGATGTGAAGGATCACCGGGTAGCGGTAGCTATAAAGGTACGTATACATTGAGCTTATTTGTTTCGAAACGAGATTACACATAAAAATGAAGAGCCGAAGCCCTTCCAATCTGGTAAATGAGGTTCCACGGTGATGACAAAGCGCGCGCCAAGGTTCGATGATGCTGCAGCACCACCGCCACCAATGTGGCAAGTGATGATGTAAAATTTAATTAAAAGCACATGAACACAAAGTTTTAACGGTTGCAGAAATCGGATGGAAGAAGTAAGCGGAATTTTATGCAAATTCAAATGTATACTTTAATGAAAATACTTCCCACGGCAGCGGGTGAACTGCAGGTGTATCGTTGTGCATTCGTTTTACAAAAAGTTTTGTAAGGTCGTCGAATGGTTGAAACTTTGCACGGTAAGGATTAAATCATTCTATGGAGCACATTTTGTTTACTATCGTATGATTCGTTGAATTGGGAATGCTGGTTTTATAGGTCCGTGTTCACCACAAGTCGTGAGATCAGGTAAACGTTAAGGAATAAATATCTTGGAGGCCATGAAGTCGAAAAAAAGAAACACTTGGCACACTGTCAGTACGGTTTAATTATAAATAAAGAGAACCCTAATAGCAATACAGCAACCAATAGTAGTGGTGAGTATATTGGTAGGCAAATAAGGCTGCGGCCAAGGGCTCCATCGTAAAATCCATCCAATTTTATATTGATTCATAATCGGAACTCCAACTATTTCCAACACTTAGTTCTCCACACCAAGGGTAATACTATGGCATAGAAGCATTGCTATGATATGTGCACAACTATTTTTTTTTAAATAGCTTTTCTGTAGAGCGATCAAACTTAAGCGACTTGGGAAGAAGTTTGAGAGTCAATGCACCTTATTCTTACGAAAAAAAATCAAAAAAAGATTACCGAACTGCTCTCTTCTTGAACTTTTCTTCTTATAGATTTGATTAATGCTCTCGAGAGACTTGAGTTTACTTACTAGGGTATTTATTATGCCTACGATAGTCGTATCCGGTAATGGTATCTGGAATTCTTGGATCTTTTATGGCTCCACCTACTTTGAAACGTCATATTACAGCTCCATCCGTATTTCGAATGGGCACTGAGTCAATTTAGATCATCACATACAGAAGTTAATTAAAAGACCAAATAGGCAGTGGAGGATCCTTGACCGATAACCGGGTTCATATGGACTATTCCAGATATATCCTTTGGACGTCGTACCTCGAAAGTCTTTTTGTCCAGTTCATATTTGCTTTGGAGACGTGTTGTCATGCAAGGTAATTACAATTTCCTAAGCCAGCGTCTTAATCTATTCAGATTCACATCCTTCATACAAAAGGTTAGCTCCTGTTTGGAAGATGCATTCTGGCATACAAACCATCATCGGTAAATCATTTATGCTGCGTTACGCACTTGCTCGTGACACAATTGGCCACGCATGCACTGCAAGATTTATCTCTCACAACTGTAACTGAACCGCTCAATCATTGTGTCGCCTTTCTTGCAAGAAGCATCATGTTGCTTTACCGGTTGACGACGAGCGTGTCATAACAATCACGGCCTGCGATATGCCTCGTCCGGACAGTTGGGATTATTTGTGTTGCGTAAGGGTAAGGCAGCAAACAAACCCTGGCTGCACCTTGACAAGAAGCAGGAACCGTTTTTCTGCTCCAAAGCAAGATTGAAGTGGAAGTTTCAATCCCTTCGGGTTGTGTTCCGAGCGTTTGCCTGGCTAGAAAGGTATTGGGGGTTTTGTTTCCTTCGGGTACGGCAAGGTCAATCACTGAAGGCGATTTGGCTGGCGATTTCCTCTCGCGCCACTCAAGTTCCGCAAGGCAAAATGTCGGATGCGACGATG
The DNA here is from genome assembly GCA_000349025.1 of Anopheles minimus. Lineage (NCBI taxonomy): Eukaryota > Metazoa > Arthropoda > Insecta > Diptera > Culicidae > Anopheles > Anopheles minimus. Next base: position 5,072,376 of record KB663610.1, read on the forward strand.
CAGTAACCATCGGCATATGGTTTGGTTCGTTATTTATTCAGTTTCGGTTCAGAGCTTTCGGTTTTGAAAGTGAACTCCTCCGTAACTCTCCAAAGGGATTAAGGGAGGGGATGGGGAGGGGAAGGATGTCAGGATATACGGTTCACATGCGCAACCATACATGCCTAGGTTGGCCCACTTGGCTTGACAGTGAAGAAAGCCTGTACAAATGGTGGATATTCCCTGCTAGAAACTGTTCAAGTCGAACATGGCGGAAGGGTACGCTACGGCATAGCCATCGGGCCCAAGGGGAATGGTTTAATGAAAATATGTTTATGTATGCTGTTTGTCGCTGTTGGCCGGTTCGAAGTACACAATCGAAGTAGGGCCTGCCGCCGTTGTGGATGAAAGGGAAAGCTCTTGCAGGCAATTCTCCTTGGTCTGGTGCTAGCTCCTAGCGATAGCCAAAGCACAATAGGCGTTCTGTTGTCCTAGTTTCGAGAAGTTAAAGTGCGTGCGGGAAAGAGAAAGAAAGAGATGGAAAACGGGATGTCTTGGAAATGGTGGATGAGGTAAATATTCTTCTTATCAATTATGAACGACGGTATAGGTCGTGCGCACAACGACACAGGGGCTTCTGTGCTCGTGCCTCGGTAGACGTCTTTCGTGGGCGAAATCGAGCCGATGGTCGGCTGTGTTTTGTCCGCCCGTTCTCGTCTTTCGTCGAGATGATCATGTTGTTAGCAATTATAAACTGTTTGCGATAGCGTTTGTTTTGTGTTTTACCGTCGTTCCCGACTGGGTGCTTAATGAGGAATGCTCTGTGTATGGCCAGATTTTGCCATTCGTTTTGCCTTGTGAAGTCGTGCATCCGTCGTGCTGTTTTTCCCCGAAGGGCACTTTCATCATGGGACGTGTAGCGCAGGCTTTGCATTTGCAAAGAAGCAAACATTTCGTGGGCTCGTGGAAAGTCTAAGAAAATATTGTTTTAAAGTAGTTTATCATTTGATGGTAACATCGTAACAGCAGAAAATTGGGAACGCTTTAAAAGTGATCTAATTTTGCTATAAAAGATGTCAGCAGAAGAAAACTAAACGACATCATGTCTTCAAGAAGCGATTATCTATTCACATAAAACAAATCGCTCAAACGTAATAGCGTTTACTTGTTAAATGAATTGTAAGGAGCAGCGAACGAAGAAGCAAACACGAGACGAAAGTCGCTATTTAGCAAACATCTTTACATCGACGGCCATGAAGATAGCGGGAAAAAAGGCAACGCAGAGCAGTGGGGAACTTTTATGGCTGTTAATGAAATTTTACTAAGCGAATAGAATTACCCAGTAATGGACGTGTGCGTAGCGTGCAACTGTGAAGTGAAGGATGGCACGTTTCTATGGGGTCATTTGGAGGAGAATGTGCTCCTCCTTAGTGCTGTTGTGGCGCGTGTTCAATAATCTATTTCGATCGTTTCACTGGGGTGGAGAGCGTGTTTTCTTATTGCAACAAGAAAAAACAGCCATTTGGTTCATTGATTTTTCGCATCGAAGATAAAATGTGAGAAAAATCAAAAGTAAAAAAAAAACAGGGTGTATTTAATTTTGCAGCAGTAAAGGAGTTTTATGTACAGATGAAATCGTTCGAATACACGCATCACAATATGCGTGCGCCGACCCGTACGCAACGGATGCCCGTTCCAGGCGGTTAAACACCATGCGTCTCCATCGATGCGCTCATGGTGAAGGAAACCGTTGCTGCGTGAAAGCTGCTTTAAAGTGGCGTGTTAAAATGATGCGACAAAGCTGTTTTCTTCACTGTGTTTGTGGATGTTTTTGCTAGGATGTAGATTCGTTACACTGGCCCACGTTTCGGGCATCGCTTTTGGAAACAATTTCGAGCCTGAATTTGTTATGAATTCTTTGGCAAACCGTTCATCTTTGCATCGTAAACAAATGTTTCCTTTCCGTTTCATGAGCTGCCAGTTGGGATGGTTGTTGGAGTTGAGGCTCGGGGGAGGGTGGAGGTCACTATGTTGCTTCAATGGTGGCCACATGTAACAGAAGACGCGTTGGGAATGGAGTATCTCCATTACTGGGGTGAGTGAAACGAAAAATCAATATTGGTATAGGGCGCTCCTTTTGGAGCGGTACATTAAATTTGGAAGCTTGAGGTAGTTCTTGGGTGTCTAGCATGCGTCTATCCCACGCCTGGAGTATCGTGAAAAACACACCCGGTGGTGATGGGAAATTAGAGCGCGTTACCGGCCGAAGACCTAATGGTTCCGGGGGATCTCTAGATTGTGATTATTGTTCGAGAAAATGTTGTTCATCGGAACACCGGGTGCCTTTTTTGCCGGCGAAGGGGAAAAAGAACGATGAAAGCGGAACCAACATAGAGGGGAGGGATGTTGTGAGTTTGTGTGTGATTTTTCGTTGGTTGGTCGTCGCGTCAGAGTGTCCCCAAAAATCTATATGGTAATGTGTGTACTTTGAGAGCGCCGGGAGAGTTTTGCGAAATGATTTCACAACCGTAACGATCGGCCGGAGGTGTTTGTATGCTAATGGAACCGTCTCTCCAAGAAGCTTCGCAGACAAATCCCTTTCATGGGGGAAATTCATTTCGGTTGAGTTGAGGCCATGCCGGCCAGGCTATTTTCGTGCCATCCCCCGGAGCATTCCCGGTGGATTGTTGGTGGAATGTGTCGCTAACAGCATTGAATCGTTAAGGGAGATTTTCTGTTATTAAAGTGGTGTAATAGAAATTGTTTTCTTTATTAGCTTCCTTGTCGTGCTGGTATGCTTTCTGACAACGTTTTTTTATGGGAAACAAAGAAACGAAACATTACACAATGTTTGCTGTAGAATTGAATAAATAAGTAAAGAGCAAAAAATTGTTTGCAGAATGAGAAATCAACTCTCCATTAAAAAAATGGTACATCTCAATGTTTTGCACAACAGAACAGTGATGTGCACAAAATTCAATTTGGTACAATCTGCTCAGCTTACGGATTAGTAGCGGATTAAGCAGATGATGTCTACCCGTACGCTGTCACGTTGAAGGAAAGTGAAACCTGAAGCCGAGCAAAACCACTGACACGCGAAACTGACTTGTGATGGATGTGAATGACGGGAAGGGCAAGCGCATTGTACTATCGGATCCGATACGTAGCCCAGTGATAAGGTTTTCCCTCTGAGGAGTTTTCGAAGGTGTGTCTTAACCGGTTTCGGCTATCAGGCACACTTGTACAGCACGAAAGTAACTCCGAAAAAAGGTACGTGAAGAAACTGAGCGGCAACAAATTGGATAAAGAGATCCAATGGCGCAAAAGCCACCAGGACGCGGACAATGGTTGCGACCGGTAGGCGATGGATTACCGTTTCGCCACGCACCTAGAATCGAGAATGGAGAGAACAAGAGCGATGCGATACCTTCGAGGACTTTAAGATTATCGTTATCCTTCATGGAATACAAAATAGAAAATACGACACAATGCTGACGGTGCACTGTCCATCGGGGGCCTCGTGCCAAACGACAATGGGGATGACAAAAAAAAAGAAAGAGCAGCAAAAGGGGTGGGAAGAATTCACCGGAGCTTCGGGGATGGGAATGAAACCAAGCGGTATAAGCTCGTTATGCTCGAAAGGCTCGGCAATCAGCCGGATCACTGACACACAGGTGAAGAAGTTACGGCTGGTACGATGGCGAAAAAAGGAAAGTGTGTCGCCGCAAGCAATTTTCCATCCCACTCCACCTCCCTTTACCTTTTGACTGGACACGGTGATAATCCTGTTGATAATGTTTGCTGTAGTCAGCATAATCCAGAAAACATCTTTCTTTTCCCAAGCCAAGGTGAAATGGATAGCAACAGCTAGCGTAGTTGCTGATGCATCATTAATTTTGGATTGGGGTAGCACAAATTTCCGTCGAAGAAGTGCCACTGCTATTGTTTTAATGGAGAGTATTAATTTTATCGTTATGGAGGCAAACATGAAGATACTTGATTTAATTTGGTATTTGTTGTTTGGTTTGAAAATGAAAATAGAGTCAATATTTAAAGGAATGTTTATTAGAATAAACAAACAAGTGAAATGATAACCCGTATCTACTAAGCTGTAGTGCGCGCCTATGAATATGCAATCCGCATCACAGTTAGCGTTACGATGGACAGGAAAGAACTTAAGCTCACAACGTGGACGTGATTTTGAAATCTGTAAAGTAACTATTAATCATTGCAACAAGTTCGAGTGATATGTTTACTAATTTGAGCAGCCGCTTTCTATTTATTCAAAATTATGACTCAAAAATAGTTATTTCTTTGTTAGAAGTATATATTAAATAATTCATATGAACAAATTTCGAAAAATCTTATTAGGAGCTTTCCCGAAAACGTCATCCCGTCGGACATTTTGTGTCAATTACTCTGCTCCAGAACTCGGCGCGCTCCAGTTTGCTATTCTTTTTAACACTTCATCACCAGCCGGCAGGATGGATCCGTGGCTGGTGAGTCTTTGTCATACACAGCACCCTTGTTGCGCACCCAAACTACTTCCCACGTTGCGGTAGCGGTTTTAAGTAGAAAATCTTGTTCCATCCCCGTAGTATCAGGCACGAAGCAGCCTTCGGGTATTTCAGAACATTCAGTACAGCGCATGCAGTTCCAACAGTCTGTTCGGTATGCTTTTATTTTATTCCAGTCCATGGTGAGCTGCTCACCACAACCACCGAAAGCTAACTTATAATGGTTTGATTAAGTTAGTGCAACAAGAAAGAAAAAAGAGGTAAAGGAAGAAACGTTCCCAATAAATGTGTTTCCTACAATTAGGGCAAATTTAATTAAGACAATTTGTTGTTTGCAGTATATGTGCATGGTGTGTTTCATTTTGAGAATTATTTCATATTGGAAGAATGTTGCTTGTGAAGTTGTTCTCTACCGTTCGGTAGAATTCTCCGATTGCCGGTGATAGAATCACAATAAATGATGTTGGTTTTTGGCTGAAGGGAAAATAGTCAAAGCGAAACCCCGATTCGAGTTTGAGATGGTTAAGGAAAACATAAATAATGCTCTGAGCAGGGGTAGGTGTATATCGGGAGCTTTCACACTGGTAGGTTGAATTTCGTGACCGGAATAAGGGCCAATGCCATCGCTGTAATGCTCGACGCGAAGGAGAAGTTGATGGAGCTACTTTTTTGCCTTTCCGTTCGATGACTTCAATCGATCGAAATCTTCCTGCACTCGTGCTGTGTCGCTGGCCTGAATGGATGAAACATTTCTTGCCCGCTGAAGAAAAGCACCCGACCCGAGACAGTTAAACGAGATTATTGGATCCTTTCGGTGTCCGGATTTCATCGTTCAATCTCCTGAACCGGGTGGGTAGCAGATCCTTGAAAGCGCGCATCTCGAGACGAGACACCTTGGATGACGTGATCTGATCCGAAAGCCATTTCCCGACGCCGTCAGTAGTGCGTCCCAGTTATATCTGTTCGTTTCCCTTTTTGATTATGTGTACAACGTGGAATGGTGAAGCGAAAATGGTGACAATCACATTCGTAATGCTTCCCGTGCGGAAAGGTTCGCCCGTATGTATGCCACTCACGTACGGTACGAGTCCGCGAACAAGCAGCAAGCTGGCACCGTGCGTCGGTGTAGGGAAAATGTTCAGGATTTTGATTCAAATCAAGACTCGCGCGTTGTACAACAAAATCTTTTGCCTAAAATGCTAACATTTTGAGCGAGAACGCGCGAGTCGTAAATGAGAAAGAGAGCGAGAACGAGAATGACTAACGTTGGTGTTACGAATTTGGCTAATGAAAAATTTATTCAAATTAAAATTCATAACTACCTCGTTGGGTGTGATTACATTTGCTGGCTTCACTTGAAATAACAAGGTAACGAGGATGGGCTGAGGTGAACGGCACGAGACGCATCCACTAATCTGAAGATTTCGCGATCGGAATGCTTAAAAGCGATTGTTGAGAGATTCGTTCACGTTCGGCGAGCTTTCCGAAGGGCCGCCAGTGGAGTGGAGCATAATTTTCCAAGCGTTCCTTCTTTGTTCTACGCCAACGCGACTCGATTCTGATGTGCCGGGTCGGATCTTCGGGATGAGATTCTTTGTCAACGCGCTATATAGACAAGCTTCGGGTGCGGGACAACGTGCCTGGTGTCGTACGGCATCCGTCAGTTGCAGGTGGTCGCACGGTGGATGAGATTTATTGAGATTATTTCTCACGTCGGTGTGAATTTATTGGTTCGGAACAATCCGTTCGAACTTTAATCCGGATTGATGATGGAAAGAAAGGATGGGAAGCAAAAAAATATTTCTTTATAAAAGGCTGAGTAAGCTTTTGTCTTTTTATAGCCTCATTCTCAAACTATTTAATGAAAAAGAGTTCACGCCTACAAGTATGCAACGGAATGTCAGTTGACTATAGCAGATTTTTTTTCAGGATTTGCATATTACCAGGCGAAAAGGGGACTGGAAAATCAATGAACAGGTTTTAAGAAAAAAAAAAACTTAGAAAAGGAATAGGTTCAATCTGGTTTTCGGTTACAGTAATTAATCATATGTATATTAAACACATGATGTGCTCGCATCTGGCCATTGTGTGGTTATTATTAAACACTAACATTCTAGATTTATGGTTATGTTTTTCGCCATTATTATATGGTTTTTTATTTCGCCGTATGGAATGGATACAAAGAATCATAATATCGAACGGGGAGTAGGAAAAACACATCAACTCTTAAAAAGAGAAGCAAACAAAACCCCCAAAACAGCATGAATCATGTTTCTGCAGCAACGAGGTGCCATCGTATGACGATAACGACAACCCCGATAGTTGTGGAATTTCTCACACGAAAACAATTTCCCTTCGGTTCGGCGATATTGTTGGCTTGCTTGCCGAGGCGAATCAAACATAAAGTCGAACGTAAACAGACACCTGAAGCTGTGTACTCATCTCCCTTTTACTCTCTGCTTTGTGTGGCATGCGTCGTTGTCAGGTGTGGTCAACTTGGTGCATCGTGAGGGTGAGATAGCACAGCTAATAATAATCCTATCATAAGCTTTTCTGAGGCAATATTCTTCCGATCAGGTTGGCAGGATGTCACCGAGATGCCAAGGGGTACGTTCATCACTTGTGTGTTTGCGCGTGTGTGTGTATGCTCCGAATGTTGCTTTGTCACCTTCAGAGCCGGACGGTGTGTGAATGATATATGTTTGTACCATGTATCAGACATTCTGATGAAGCGGTACGTAGCGGAACGGGTTCGGTCGGCACCCAACGGTGCTCTCGGTCGTTCTGGGTGTTTCGTAGCCTTCAGCATCATTTCCTGTAGCCGATGGTAATTTTGGCGTGAAGATGACAACATCATTATTTTCATATTATCGTCCGTACGGCATGGGGAAGACGATAGGACCACATCCTGGATGAGGTTGTTGATGTTTGCCTTCGGTGCAGGCAAGCATATTGCCAGGCATTGCAACAACATTCCGGGTGGATCAGTATGGAGCGGTGGCATCATCAACCAATGGAAGGAGTGAGTTTTTTTTTCATCGTGTCGTTGCCTCGTTGCTTCCTCATCGAGGGATATCCTTACGCAAAAATCCCCCCCCGGAAGGCCTGGTGGCAGGTGTAGGTTTATCGGCAAAATACTTGAAGCATGATATGGAAGGATAAAAATATTACCTCTCTCAACGAACATCGATTGTATCTACATTCCTGTATGTTTCACCTGAACATCGATAGCGATAGGGGATAATTGGTTACAAATGAAGGCTACAGAAAGCCGCACCGGGTAGGCCTAGATTCGATTGTGTAGCTATTTCAAGAGCTTACGAGTAAAAAAAGTGTTTACATAGAATCTCCTTGCTAGTGGAACAATGGATGTTTGCAATTATAGTCAGCGTAATGAACAATATCAGAAGAGCCATGATAGTTTGATTTGTTGGGAAAACAGAAGAGAAGAGATTTAATTAGCGTAGTTGAATTGGCCGCTGTAAAGTGTTTTAATGTATTTCTCTATCATTCTTTATTTGCAGAACAATCATTCCTTTTCTCGGCTAATCAGGCTTGATCAGGTAAGTCAACCAAGTAAATTGTAATGCTAAAAGTTTTTTGTTATTGCATTTATAATTTAATTCGATTTAAAACAAATTCAAAATGTAAACCAACCATCAAATTACAGCGAGTCTAACATAATAGTCTCTCGTTAGCCTTATGGCATCGTTGTTAACGTTATTCAATGTTGCAAATGCATACCTTTGTCGGTTCGTCCATTCCATCGCTCATCCACAGGTCACATTTCAATCAAATGTTCAATTTCCCCATTTCCCTGGAAACACCGGTATGTGGCACGTAAACGTTATGCCCACGGTGGAAGACATTGTTTGTATCGCTTGTTTTCCGCACGATATGTATACGTAGGCAAGCCAACAAAGGCATCTCAACGCAGGCTTACCGTTCCAGTGTCCAAAATAACCTCCCGTACCGTTTGCAACCGGTGCCAGAATGCACTGGACCGGTGCATCCGTGAATCGCTGATTCCATTGTTGGTTACCGTGCCTTGGATGGCTGTTTTCTCGGAAACGGATTGAGCGCCAGCGAGCGAATTTTGTTATAACACAATCCTTGACTTTCCGTTTGACCTAACATTTGCGCCCACTCGACTCCGAACAAAGCACTATGCCACTCTTCCACTATGGTAGTGTATGCCTATGCCACTGAAGATATGTAAAAGTATTTTATGAATTTGATCATTATGCAATGCTTGGCAATCGAAGGCTTGGCAGCCGTGTTGTGGGCTACTGTTGAGATTTTCTTCGTACGAGGCAGGTCCTTTCCATCGTTTCTAGGCGGAAGTGATCGGTTATCGGAATGTTGGAGGATTTCAATTATAGGTTGCCCGCAAGCGAGTGGATATTTTGGCTCTTGTTCAGATCGAACAATGTTAAGTCGCAAATCGCATAATTCGACACAATTGAAAGATTGTTTCGGGGAAGTAATGTATTTTTATGGCCCATTTGAGACATTTTTAATTTTCTTTGGATAAAAAAACAAAAGAAAAACGTCCTGTTGAATGTTTTATTTTCTGAGATGATATATTCACGAATTATTCTAGAAGTTCTAAAAGAAAGTACTCCAACAATATGATCTTCAATATGGTCATAATACTAGATTGAGAAAGGCTTGTCTGTCTGTCTTGAAGATTGTTCCAGATGATGCTATTTGAGCTGCTATTTCTTAGCAATATCCCTGGGATATTACTCAATTCTGTGGTCTCTTCATTTTGACACAATCAGTGTAATAGCTGAGGTTATCAGGAACTTCAATTACCCATATCTCAAAAGATATCCGGTCGTTCTAGTCGAGATTTAAAAGGAGACCCAACAATAATTTAAATATATGCTGGTAAGATTTATCTGACATTATGAACACTGATTCTATTATGTCACAAACTCATGTGTGAAACTACTTACTAATGAAGTTTTGCGTTCTCTGTTGTCAGGATAAAAGCTTGTAATAAATCTTCCCGCTTTATTTAACCCCATCCGTCCACTTCCTCCGCTGTTAATGTTAAACGATCTTTTCCTTTGCGGTGTAGCTGATAATGGCAACCAGAACCAGTTTATTTATCTCAGCTTCTTCACGGACACGGAGCATGTTCCATCGGTGGTGGTAACACAACTTTGCTGAGATCCCTTGCGAACGGTATGTGTGCGGCTAATTATGTCTCCCCACGGACGGCTGGTGCGAGAACTGAAACTTTTGCCCCGACACGCGTGTTTCTGGGAAATGCGATCCCAAGGTGGTGGCCGGAGGTTTCACAGTCCCCGAGTGGTACATTAAAGACAGGACCTTTTCACCGTGTTGGCATTTCATGGCTTTTGGGGGTATTCTGAGGCGTGGCCATTATCCATTGCGTCACCTTATTTCTCGCCTGAGAATGCTTGTCTATTGTGCCAAGACAGTTATTCACATTATTAGTTAACTTTAGTCTACAAGGCTGACCACGATCGTTCTAAATGATGCACAAGGGATAAGTTAAAGATCAGGAAAGTTCCCCCAAAGTTCCACGATGCGTATGATGGAGTGACAGATGAGGCTTTTAGACGTCTACATCTCTCGTCGTCTTGGATCAAAGAGAGACAGTAATAGACAATCAAGAATCCATCCGGTAGTTGGCAGCACACAGTAAGGCACGATTGATTGTGCAACGGACCATACTGGCGCAAATTATCCCTTCCACTGAAACACTATTGAAAACAATTTAGAGCAGCATTAACACTGCTCCTGTGCTGCCGTTCATCGTTTTTGTGGACCAGGTGCGGGATCAGCAATTGGCGCCGATCCGTCATCATCCTGCTCGCACCGTGCTGGGCGGTAATAAATCACAGCAAATAGCTTTTGCTAGTCTCATAAATCTAAGGCTTAGGGCCCAGAATTGCCTATCAAGTGAGTTCGGTTCGGTACGGTGTATACTCTTCGGTGGCCGAAACAGAGGACCTCGGGATGCTGAGTTGTGAGTTCCAAATCTTGGTACGATATCAGGCTGTACGAGTTGAATGGCAAACCGAAACAAATCTATCGCGTTGTGGGGGTTCGTGGGATGGGAAAATTCTCCTCCCCATCCAAATTGACACTTGAAGAGGGACGGCTTTGTTAACCCAAACGACCCGAGAGAACTTCCCTTCGGTTTGAAACGATTTTCATCCTTCGCGTACCAGGAATCGTCTGATGATGGTCTGATTTGGTCGACCACCGTAAAGTGGGTGCATAAATTTTGGGGCATCCCGGCGCCATTTCCCTTGCGTTCGAGAGCGATTGATTGAGGTTAATCGAAACGAATGTATGTTTTTGTGTGATTGGAATTGTAATTCGCAAACGCGATTGGTCAAACTGTTGACGAAGATGTATTCGTGGGTGATTTTATACAAATACAAATATCAGGGAGGCAATCGGGTTGGAATACTGAATTCCGTGTACAAATCACACTTATGGGACGATGCTCATGTAGCGTGAACTGACCAACGGTAAGGGTCAGCAGAGTTGGGGAAGGTTGATTTGGTAAAATCATCAAACTTAGATTATGGCTGTTTGGATTCCTGAGCACGTACATTGCGCCAATGTCGCTAGAACCGTAGGTTGAGGACATGATCTATAATATGTTTATATATGGATTATGGATTATGGATAACCTAGGAAATCTTATTTACTTGGAAATTGTTTATTGTTTGAAGAAAATTGTGTTATTTTTTATATTTAAATTTTGACATCTATCGTCTGTCAGAGCATGTCTATTTCACTTATATTCAAGGTTCTTTTGATGATTAGTTCTGAGTAGCTAAATAAAATGTGTTGTCCTATTTTGTGTTCGATTCCATCCGAGACCTTCGCTTTGTACCTTTTTTTTGTCCAAATTAATCGATACATTAAGGCCATAGTACCGGGTTCATCCTACCCATAACAGCCAGACTCATTTCATTCATCCATTAGCCAACCAACAGCGGACAGCCCTTCGGTTTCGCTCCCGTTCATGCATCCAATGGAATAGCTTTCATCAAATATTTATCGAAATACTTGAGGAAATATCCTTCCGCCACTTCCATCGGTTGGCGGATGTGGAATAGTAGAAGCCGCACGGTTGACTCTGCAGGCGTTTGCCGAAACCGAACGATTGATCGTGTGGTGATACAAAACCCCGTGGCCTTGCCATGGAACCGAACGAACCCGTGAAGGTTAGGGTGTGAACGATTCGATTTTCCGAACTTTCGTCTTTTACCACTCCGTGGGAAGCTCACCCACCCCGAAGATGTTTGACCAGTTTGCTTTTTGCGGGTAGTGCTTGCTACTGCTGATCTTAAGTGCTACTTGATGGACTACGCACAGTCACGCATTTTGGGAGCGAAGTTGAATGAGCAACGGATACAAAAGCGTCTTCTTCGGCGTTGCTTTATCCGGTTGAGGTGAAAGAGAAGATGAATTGTTGAATATGACCACGGAGAATGTCCAATCCGCAGAGGTGCAGAGGTGCAGAGGACAGGATGAAGTTATCGCAAGATAGATAACTGGCAGTGTTGATTGATGAGCTCGATTCGACCGGGCAGGAAGGTGCACACAAAATGGGTGAATGATTTTTGACGTACTTAGTGCCAACACTGTGACAGAGACTCAGTGGATGGATAACATTCAGAAGAAGAACAAATATTTAACGCAAAAATATGAAATAAATGACTTTTTTCGGATAAAACCTGTCAACCTGTTTATAGTAGCGTTGTACGTTGGAATGAAGAGGTGTTTTAATCTATGCAAACATTCGTTATTCCTCAAAGATATACAGAAATCACATCCCTACAGTTAATGGGGAAACTTTAAGGGTATCGTATGCGTAAAGGGCATCCTTTCGCACTTCTAGGATAGGCCATATATCAAAGCCCTTCGCTGTACCGACGACACCCCGGAAGCTTATCGCAATGGAAACCCCCGGAAGGTATGCCTTCCTGGTTGGCACTGTAGTGTTGTGGGGGCTTTCGGGTTGATTAGGGTTTTATAGTGCTCCAGATAAAAGTGACTCCTTCTAGTGCGACCAGCACTAGTGGCCGTACGCAAGGCGAAGCGACACAAATTTGGTGCCATTTGACCGATAGCCCAAATTTGTGGTTGCCTGTGGTGTCTGCAACCTTTTCCGTACCGAGTTGTGGTGCTGATGAGATGGTACGGACCAATGTCCTTACCGCTTTTTTTTTCTCTTGGCTTTGAACACACCGTGTATGAAACCGATGCTTCCGGTGTAGCTTTCGGTTCAGAGCAGAAACGATCGATCGATTGAATGGATGTTACCATTCATTTTCTTATCGTCAGTAAGTGTCAACGCTTGTCGATGGGGCGACCGAACATGGGTTCTTTGCTACAAGTCTAAAAGTTGGAACATGGAACAGAGACGAAGATGGTTTCGGCAAAATGAGCATCATGGAGTAATTTCAAAGAAAATAAAGACAGGCAGCTTTAATGTATGATAATGCTTACAAATTATGTAAACTTTTGGGACACACATTGAGGAGCTTAGTTTTATGTGTTGACACACAAGAGCTTTAGGCTATTTTTCCTTTTTTGAAAGTTAGATATTGGGAAAAATACTGCCATAGCTGGAAGTTTAAGATCAGGATTCTTCCTGTAACTTCGTAAACTCGATATCGCTAGTAAAACGACATCAGGCAACATCGGAAAGCCTTCGTTGGTTGTTGAAACAGCTGAGGTGCTTGAGAATTTAAAGAGATTACACTGCCAAATTACTAAGAAATGTTTGTACCAAATATTGAAGAACTTCAATATTCCAAAGATTATAATTGCCAGAACATATTTTTTAATTCTTATACTAAAAATTCTTATACTTTTTGGAACTTTAAAATCCAAGAGATAGTAATAAAAATGTCTGACATTTTCTGTCCAATTTATTTAGAAAGCATTCCCCAAATTAACAACTATCTTACATAAAGGTCAAAAGGTTAGACCTCGTGGGAGAAAATGCAGCTGTGGTTAGCATCTATAATTAATAGATCCTCAGTTTTTGTCTTGCCAGTAAGCTAACCACCCATTCCACCATCCCGAACACTGGATAAATGAAAGGTCATCATGGTAAGATGGAAGACCTGTGCGGTTGTTAATATTTAAACCCATTTCGTTCCGTTTCAGTTTGTGTTATGAAAAGTTTTGTTGCCAAAGCAACATTGTCTGGTAGAGGAGTTCCGTTACAAACAACCCTTGTATATATCAAAGGCATATCCCATCGCAATGCAATTCTCGATGGTGCACGGAACGTTCACCGGCAGTGTTGTGTGTATCATTTTATCTCATGTGTGGTGTACGTTTTTTATTATCACGAAAAACGACCAACCAAACAGATTGTTTGCGGGCAGGCTGCTCGAACGGAGATGATGGGTGTATTTTTGTATGTACCGGCAAAATGTTTTACATACCAAAACAACGCTCCGCAGGGGTTGGTAACGAGGAAAGGGGAAGGGATAGGGCGGAATGAGTTGTGAATCTCAATGTTGCCTGTGTTGCTTCCGCTCCGGTGGAGCTTTTGAGCGAAATCAAATTCATCCGTGGCGAACCATTTTTACCATTTCGCACCCGCGCTCCCTTCAGCTCAGTGCCACACGAATGTGCCGACTGATGGAAAGTTTGTCTGAATGATGTATTTTCCCCCACCCATCCATCGGTCGGGATGGCCTCCGAAAAAAGCTGGCCCCCACCCCCCTCCGGGTTGAAGTTGAACGTAAATCTTCCGGAACGCAAAAAGGCATTGAAAGAAATTAAGTGAGCAAGCGAACCGGAAGACAACACAAGTGATTGTTTCATTTAATATACTGCATAATTTGTGTTATTGCGCCAGTCGCGCACGAAGGTTGATTTCGCTGAAAGACTAAAGCCGAAAAAAGAAAAAGTTTCACCGAGGGGGAAATAAAAATGGAGGAAAAAATTGAAGCAGGACGCCACGGCCAAACTCCCAGACTTCCCCAACAGACGGCTGGAGCTGGTGGGTGCTTTGTGCTGTACCATTAAATGTACGATTCGTAGAATGATGATGAGCACGAGACACCACCACCGAGGAGGGGAAATAATAGAAAAAAACACTGTGTATATGGTACCAAGTGCAGTGGATTCGGAATGCGGTGAGCAGTCAGGTCTTGTTTGGAGGAGAAAAGTTCACACTGACGAGTGATGATGAAAGTTTGTGACATATTTTTAATTGAAAAACTGTGGTTATACCGCCGGTACGCGAGTGATTTGTGGCCAGGTTTGGGGTGAGTCCTCGAGCGAGAAAAAGTTGGTCATTTTGACAATTGAAGATTGGATATATTTGAAGATGTGCCCGTGCTGTACACACACATACACAGCCATCGGGTTGAATGACGATGACCAACAAAATGGTTGCTCACGGTCGGAAGTTTGGAGTGTTGAGTTTGAACATAGTACATATTGCAGCTACGGGCGATTTGATCGTTCGCTTCGTGTTTGGGCCACGGCAAAACCATGTGGAAATGAGAGACCAGTTGGGGTTTTGTTGTGATTGACGTTAAAAGTTTGTTCAAAGGGAGCAACTTTCGTGGTTGTGGTTAAGGTGAAAAATAGTTGGACAAAGTTGTTGAGTCGAATATACTAAGGATCTTAGTTGGATTGGATATTTGACAAGGAATTCTAGAATAGTGTGAATTTCTTTGTTAATGAGATATATGAGAAAAAAGACTTTGACGTGGATTCAAAAAAAACCCAAAGGTCTTCATTGCTGATGTCGTTGAAAGTTCTCCACTATTGACTGAATAACTCATACTCCACCGTTTTTTCATCGACCTTTTTTCTGGATGTTGTTGATCTTGTGTTATCTGACGTGTCACCACGTTTCGTCGTGGTAGTAATTTATTCCATGCGACCCGCTTCCGTGACAGGCGAAATGAATATTTCATTGCCAAACGACACGCTTGAGAGTGCCGGTGGCGTGACTGGAGTCATCTGCCTAAATGCCTAAATGTCCGGATCTGGAAGCCGCCTCCGGTCTGGTACGCAACCATATCTTAACGCACCTGAATAAAGATGAAGGATTACTTATCAACTGGCGTGCTTGTTTGGCTGCGGCCGTTTCTGTTATCGTTTGTGGATGTCCCAGTCTCGGTGACGTGTGATCACTTACGTTTTCGGCACTTTAAAGAAAACGCACTTTGTTTACGAACAATACCGACGTCACTCGGTCGGCAAACACCTGAGGGAAATTGTTTAAATGCTCCGTATTTGTCTTTGTACCGAATCGTTCCTTTTGCCAGGAAACGAAGCGTACTTTAACCATGACGCAACAATGTTTTGGAAAGGGTTTTCCGGCTGACGTGTGTACATGTGACGCCCCGCACACATACGTCGATGAGCTTTTAGCGAGAATTTCACGGCTTATGATCGCCGAAAAGGGGTTGAATTTAATGGCTGTAACGAGTAGCCGGCGAAAGTCATTAGCAGGTTCCCGGGTGGATCCTTCAAGCAGGATGCGTGCTTCTTGCGTTGTGCTCTCCTGTGTGTGGCCGGGGGAATATATCATAGAATCAAATTCTCACGCGTGGCACACAGCTCGAGGCACCGAGCTCGGTACCACCGGAGAGTAACACAATCCGGGGCAATTACGGAAACCCACCATGGTACCATGCTGGCAGATGCACCATTTGCAGATACCGTGAAGCGAAAAGATTAATCATCGTTTGCCTGGCAGGAATTGGCGTCCCGAGATCCGGGGTGTAATGGTGTGCACCAGCTTATGGGGATTCAGCGTTGTGAGTTCTCGCACCTGGCGGGTCCTCCAAAATCCCCAGCATGTTTCACCGATAGAGTGACGTTCATTAAAGTGAGGCGTTTCTTAAAGATACATCTCCATTTACGGCGTACGTCACAATCGATGAGTTGGAGCATCATTCTTGGGAAGGTATTACGACCGAGGCTCGGTAAAGGTGGAACTGTTTGGATGTTGTAATCTGAATGTTTGCTGAATAATTGATTATACTCCTCGTACGACGAAGACGTATCTTGTCGAAGATAATAGGGACAGCGCAGTTTTTGAGAGGCTCCGAAAGACACTGTTCGAGAGTAATGTAACGCACCACAAGAACCTTGCCTTGGGTCGTTTCGTACCGTGTGCGAAGATAAGGCGCTGGTTCGGTTAAGAGTACCACTCTCCAAAGAAATGGCAACACTGAGCGTACTTCCCGTTCGCCAGTGACAACATTCTTTCTGTCAAGTGCCAAAGACACACTCGAAAAACAATGTAACGAGCGCGTGGACCATGCATTAAGTGTGTCTGTACGGGGAGTTGTGGTTTTACATCAGTAAATAGCTGTAATTTTTCGCGACATTCGTCTCGTACGATGTCACGATGGATTTCCATCCTATTCAGTGTGTGATATGAAGCGTTCCCGGTGGTTTCAGCGAGTTCGGAGAGGCTGGAGCTGGTGAAACACATCTTTTCTTTCTTCCCCCTCCACTTCAAGTGAGCAACAATGGAAGAAAGTGGTCGTTCCGGTAGTACGGCAAAAGGGACAAAAGGATGTTTTCTAAAATGGCTGCTATAACCAACAGAACCCGGCAACGGAGAGCCGGGAAAGCCGCCTTCCGAATGGACGCACCGGATGAAAGGCATCTCTTCACGGTTAGTGCCTGTTTGGTGGCTTTACATAATGCTAAAGGCTGGGAAAAGTTACCGGTCCTTGTTTTTTTTTTTGGTTCACTCGTCTATTTTCTACTGCAGGAAGCTCCGGAATGTTCATAAAACATACGACAAAGTGGTATGAAAATGGGATGGAACTTGTTTAAAATTCCGGCAAATAAAGAAAGTGATGTGGAGCATTATGATGCTACCGGGTGCGATGGTGGTGGTGACGGCCACTAGTACTGTTCACTTTCTTCTCGCACACAAAGGATTGTTACTTCAGAATGGAATCTTCGACGTGTCGGAGAAGGTCGCGGGCTTGTACGCATCATCGGCTTTCGTAGCAACCGGGTTCCCTTTTCACTGTCAAATAGACAACTCTATCGGTTGCAATTCATCCCTTGGGTGTGTACTGTTGCTTTTTGGAGGTGGGTAAAAATTTAAATTTATGCTTAAATAGGTTGCCTTCGTCAAGAATTGCGCCACCGACAAACAATGCCCATTATGGGGATGGTGCAACAATTCTACCGTTTCGATAAGAAGCTTCATGTGGAAGTTGATTTCTTTATAGTATTTTTTTTCTCCTAGTTTGTAATAAGCTCATCATACTCTCTCGATATACCGATAGATGAAAAAATAACAAAAAGATAAAGTCTAGGGTAAGCAACACATACTCTGGATTATGTTGCCCCATGTCAGGTCAGAATAAAATTATTTCGTTACAGGACAAAACCTAGCGAATGCTATCACGCCCAATTCTACCGGTAACGGTCCAGATTACAGTGTCCTGTATCGATAAAATTTTACTATACAACCATCACCGAAAGCTCGTAACGATGCTTTTAATGTGAATATGTACCAACTTGACACGTTACACCAGTTCAGAAAAAAAGGATCGAAATGCTCGTGTTTGCAAAACGATCACAACGGCTACGGTGGGAAGAAAACTTTAATGGACCTCGTTTGTTTTTTTCCTCCTCTTCTGTTCGGTTGGATGCTGAAAAATCAACCCGTACCCAAAGTTTGACGCGGGTGAACGGGTTCGCAACATCCCGAAGAATGTTGAATGGCGTGAAAAATGTACCACCAACCGAAACCGAACCGGGCCACACCCCGGATAGAATTCCTTGCTACACTCTTTTTTCCCTTTTAATTTGCTAACTAAAAGGGTGCAGGTTTCTAGCTTTGGTGAACGATGGCGAGAGAGCAGTGGGCCCTTTTTTTGTTTGCTCGACCATGATAATGATGGTGTGGTAGTGGTTGAGGTGGGAAATAAAGAAAACACTAAATACAAAACACCATTAATGGATGTGAAAATGGGAAGCTATCGTACCGCACACCGGGGCACTACGAGGCGTTCTAATGGGTGGCATTCAAATGGATGAAAAGCTTATAGAACGGTCTGCATACTTGTGTGTGTGTGTGACGGATGCAGGCATCTGTAGACGTTTTGATGTAAAAGATTTAGTAGGATAAGGATAGAATGTTGAACATTAAGAAAAGTATTATTGAAAACAATATATTTTGTGTTATGTTTTATTGGAAAAGTTGTCAGATTGTAAAGAATGTAACTCACTTTTAAAAGTTACTTATTAGTTCACATTGGGCGTAATGATACACATGATTGCATAGCATCAGGCGAAAATGTCATTTATTTGTTATCCGCCATAATACCCCATAAATCAATGCAATCCATAAATAAAAAATAATTGCTGTAAAAAATTAGGAATTGACGGAATGATATTTGGAGATAATACATTTTGTGTTTTAAATTAATAAAAAAAAATCTTCTTAAATTATACGTATGATTGCTTATGGTATGGTATATGTATAACTTTTTTGCTCCCCACCTTGCTTATCAGGTATATACAAAACGAAACAAAGTTATAACATTTTTTTTGCAAAAATTTTGAGCTCATAACCAGAAAACCCTTCATCTTCCATCCAAATCGCGATAAGCACACCACACCCAGTATAAACGGCTTCCCGGCGCCAGCGAGCAAGAGACGCGGTAGTTTGTTGATGAAACTGTTGCATTAATTGAAAGTATACACGCAGCAGGCTCAGAAGATTGCCCAGGAATAGAGCGGATCCTCGCACGTTCTGATGTACGATGTGTGAATCCGAGCTGTTGCACGGTGTGGTGGTTCCGGCCAGATTCACTTTTCAATCCTCGTATTTTAAATCCCTTGCTTTCCGCGCGGCGAAATTGAATAGACTCCACGCTGAGGCTCGAATTGCGGCTAAAACAACGGCACTGAATCTTCCGAATATCCCGGTCTGACGGAATGTGTTTCTTCGGATTTGCAGCTCTCGAAAGGAGGAGGTAGGGCATTGGAGATGGAACTTGGAAGAAGCTTTGAGGTAAGGAAAACAATTTTCATTTATTCATTTTGCTACCATAGATCGGTATGTTGGGAGCTTATCGTACGTTGCCTTATAGCCTTCGGTGGATGTATTACGAGCGCTGCGGACTGACGACAACACTGTCGACAGGCTGGTGCTGCCTGGTCCGGATCGCATACGGAGTAAACATAAATTTTGATGTAAACAAATAAAGTACGTAATCCATTTTGTATTCCCCAGTTTGCGGTGGTGCAGCACGGTGGGGACGGTTCTCGAACCCATGCAAACAACCTGCCAAGGATTTTGCAGGGATGCCCGCACGTGCCTCGAATGTTCACCAACCAAACGTAGCGCTAAGTTTGCGGGTGGAAGGGTGTAACATTTTCACAACATGGCTCATGGTTTCTCATCAGGCAGGATTTTGGGGCTGGCTTTGAAGAGCGTATATTTTGGCGCATCGCATGGCTCACAGCCTAAGCCACCTCTGCAAGGTGGTACTTGAGCCAATATTTACCGCCGCATTTCGAACACCTTTTGCAGGACGACGCAGGTTTACGGTTCGCCCCAAAAACTGTCCGGGTTCAGCCGTGTGATGTTTATGATCGTTCCCACCCTCAGTTCGTCAAGGGTAAACATATACACAGGGCGTGTATGTGTGTGAGGGGTGGACAATAGTAAGCCCATCGTCAATTTCAACCACCCGGTGGAATGTGGCTTAACGGTAGGAACGTACCGACCAGAACGGTTTTCATAGTGATCAGTCACGCATTTCCCGATCCGTTTCCGATTTCATCGCGGGAATTTTATTTCACTAGAAATGTGTAACATATTTCAAGCTCATTCAGCTCTTCTGTGTGCATGTGTGTGTGTGTTTGTGGTTCGAAGGAGAGAACACCGTTCGGTCCCGTAGCGTGACATTCTTGGTAATGGCTTACCAACGTTCCGTGACGGAATAGAGACCGAAGCCGGTATTGATTTTCGTCTGCGAACATCCGCCTCCCTTCCATGGCAGTCAACATTTGCACTACATTTCATGCGTAATTGCCCGTAAAAGAAGCATTCCGTGGAAGCTTTTGCTTCGCTGCGTGCATTAAGCATTATGTGGTAAAATTAAACTTGGCTGCGGTGAGCGACGTTTATTCTGGTGCGTTACAGTTTCACACCGCGTTTAGTTCATTACGCTTCAAGGTGTGTAAGTAATTGAAGGAAATTGGATGTGAATTATGTATGAACGTTTATTATTTGATGATTTGGAGAGTTTTATAAACGTGGAAAGTTTTCTAGTTTGGAAAATCATCTTCTAACTAAAATTTACAAGTTTTTGCCTAAAAGTATGCAACCCGCACAACAAATCGATTAATTAAGGATTTAAATTTCTCGAAATAAATAATTAAATATTAAACGTTTAATCTTCTCACGAAAACATGATTCGGGGGTTGTTTCTTATCAATCAACAAACGGCCTTAAATAAACCCGAAGAGCCAAGAAGTCGTGGATTCGTGCCCGTCATGTCGGCAAAGCTTAACAACCCTCTAACCATTGAAACGTCCCTTCAGGCCCTACTCCCCGCTTCCCCTCACGCACACAACCCGTGACGTGTGAAAATGTTTTCCCGCATCCACCGATCGATCGTTGCCCCAACCCGGGCAATCATAGGACAGAAGAACCGTGCAGAGAACAACAACAGTTGGCATTTGCCTGCGACCATTCCCGGTTCCCTGTTGACCCGGTTCCGATATAAAATGCTTCATAATGATGTCATAAATCTCCATAAAAGTTCGGCTTCATAAAATTCATCTCATCCCTTTGCGCGATGGGGGCAGCGTCGTGTGCGGTGGTGAGCTTATGCGAAGAATGAGGTTTTGCGAAAAGAAAGTAGCATCACCGACTTGGCTTGGGGTTGGTGGAAAAGCAGACGGCGCTAAGGTCAGTGGATTCTGGCCAGCAGCTGTACAGTCAATATCATTCCACATTCAGCGTGACGTTGTTAAGAGTTGGAGAGCGGTTTTAAGTGGGTATTAAAATAAAATCCACTCCGAAGGAAGAATTATGTGGAGACGGATGGGAAATAGTTTTTCATCCGCTTCATATTGAGTCAATTGCAGATAGCTGAAGCAATGTTTACCGAAAGGATAATGTTGCTAATATTAGTTATCTATAGAATTGCGTTGAGCGGAAGGTTTCCCATTAAGGAACAATGCAGTTGCTTTGGGAACCCTCAACAAAGACACGTTTTGAAGCATTTCTAGACGCATTATGCATCGATGTCCAACTACGGCTTGTGTTCAGTGCACCGAATACGTTATGTCGAACAAATTAGCCCGACACAATGGACAAATTGAAACGTAAATGGAATTTGAAATGCGGAAAATGGCGTACTGCCTATTGCAACTGACAGCCGGCAAGATGTGCTCGATTAGTAAAGGGGAACTTCGTCTCGAATGCCATTGCATTCTCGTATCCTTCGATCGGGAGAGAGTGGAGAATTTCACGGATGTCTTCTCGAAGGAAAGCTACATTAAAACGTATAATTTATTCCAGCGCTACTGTTCGGTTGATGGATGCGTTCGTGTTTGCGACCTTCGCACGTATCGCTCGTAGACGTGCGTGCGTTTGAGCAAAAAAAAAACCCCTCCAAACATCCACGATGCGAAGGTATGTACGAAATGGTAATAAACGTTTGTCAATGATCGTACTGCCGTGTGCTCGCTCGTCTAATGATGCCTGTTCGCAACCGTTGAAGGTATTATAATCTTTTGGATCATAAATGGTTCTGGGCGGTTGCTGTGCGCGCAACACCGGCGTTGCGTAAGGTGATCTGGATGTCACTGCGAGACATCCCATGTGTCACCAATTTCAAAGGCGACCCGCAGCATCATCACCTTGCCGGGAGTTCCTTGTATTTTTATGGTTCGTATTATGATGCACGGCTGGCTTGGGAGGTTTTGGAAAATTAAACCATTTCAGTTCACTTTGTGTACCATGTTGCTTTTGGTGCAAAATGGAGGCAAAGCGCTTCATAAAGAAAATAACCAGAGCGAGAGAGGGAGAGAGCGGGTTTTAACCATCGACCTAATAGACATGAATTACCATCCCATCCAGCAGGGTGGATTTGCGCCTCTGTTTTTTTTTGGTTTCGTTGGGGAGCTTTTGCGAATAATGGCGGGTAGGAGATTATCCCTCTCTAAAACATTGAAGTCATAATTGAATTTTTTATTAGTCCTGCATGGCAGATCCGGAGCGAAGGCCTTCGTTATGAGAAATGCAAACAAATTGGATTGCTCCGGGGAAACGATAACGATATGAAATTAGATTCTGCTTGTCGGAGCTACTCGCCTAGACCAATAATTGATGCCATTACAGACCGCGCTAGGAAGATGTCGACCATGGCACTCGAACGCTTGGTTGTTTTGTGGCAAAACGTCGTCCAGAACGATCTTCAACCTTACATGATTTACTTAAAGCAGCACCAAACTCCCACGAGGCCGAGATTCATTCCCATTCATGTCGTTAAATTGTTTTATGGTGCTGCAACCAAAGATTAAACGTGTAGCCGCAGAGCTACGCCAACCCCCCGGGCCACTGGTGTCCACTCGAAAGAGCAAAGAGCATTAAATAAAAACACCAAATCTGCCGAAGGTCAATCCCATTCCAACATGCTTTCGGGAGCGATTTGGGAGCCGAAGAATGTTATTTTCCCCATAAAAACCCAGCGTTTCAAAGGTACGCACCGGTAAAAGTGACCCTGCACGGTGATGACAAATTTACGACTTACTCTACCACATCTACCGGGTATCTGTTGTCTGCTTTCCCACCGTTCGCTCATCAAAAGGATCTTGAACATAACCAGATTAGGTTAAGCCTGTTGTGGAGGTGACCGAACTGTACGCGAATGAAGAGAGAGTAGCTTCTTCTCGTCCTAATCGGATTTGTTTTTCTCGGGTCATTGGATGGGGCCTAGGGTAAATAAACGGAGGACAGGAAAATGCATGTAATTCATTCCGAAAAGAAATGGGGAAGCTTTGTAATTTTTCATCGAATTCTTTAGCGATGGAAACCCATCCTTATCATATCGATCGTTCGTAGCCAAAAACAAAGAACCGATCAAAGGCAAAGGCATTCCAGATTCGCCGAGCTTGAAAGGTAGCAAGAAATAGATTGAAAAAGCAAAAATTTGCATCTGGAAACGGGGTCTCTACAGATCAGATAACAACAACGCTTGGCTATTTCAAATGTCATGATTTGCACAAGTTTACGAACTCCTCATTCTCCTTAACAAACAACTGGGAATGGAGCAAATTTCCGTTCCTTGGAAGCCTTAGTCCAACTCACCAACCGTACGGTAGTAATTTTATCGACCATTGCCAGTCTCGAAAGCTTTAGCCTTTTGGAGGTTTTGCTTTTCATCCCCACAACCCCATCCCTCCAAGGTCCAGTATCCACTTCCGGAGTAGCGTATGGACAAGAAATTAAAATTTTACCCACGGCAGTGGCTTTTGGTTCTTTCCGACTCCGAGAGTTGCCTGGCGAGAGTTACAGCGGACGGTCGGTCGACATCGAATCATTGATCAGAGGATGGTTCGTTCGGTTTCAGCTTGTGCCACTGTCCCTTGGCTGGGCCATTGCGGCCATGTCGTCTGCACCCACCCGGTTGGGCAACTGTGGACCATATTTCGGAACGCTTACTGTGTGTGTGCGCTCAGGAAATTAGATTAGCTTTCCTTCCGTAGGGCTCGCATCCACAACCGTCTCGGTTCTGGGTGGCAAGAAATGGTAGATAGATCTGAAAGTTGGATGAAGGTTGATTTCAATATAGATTAAATTTTGAGCTTGGCTATTTTATTGGTGTTCGGGCTGGGACCTTTGAGCGAGCAGAAGACTCAAAGGAGACATCGTACAACATGAAACAAAAGGTGTGCAAATGATGGGAAAAAGGTAGAAATTAACTTTTGTAACTTCACACCGTTATTGGAGGGAGGAAAACTACACAAAGAGGTGGGTGGTTTATGTCACTGACCGGTTCTCTGTTTTTTTTTTATGAAAAGCGTAAGATGAAAAAGGTGGAAAATTTCATTTGATCCCGCATTCGTTACGTTGGTCGACCATGTATGCGGATTAATAGGAGAAGAAAAAACACCGTACGGTAATAAAACCAAACCATATGACCCATGTTAGTCTGAAGAAGCAAAATGAGGAAACGAACGGGATGGAAAAAAGTGATTTAAGAGGCTATCAAATAGGGAAAGGAGAAAAAAAACAGGCAACTACACGCGATGGTGCGAGCAGATTAAATCCTTGGAACCGAAATATTACTCCATTGAAGAGTGTGGGTTGTAAAATGATCTTACAACGAAAAACATGAGTTTTAGATGTGTTGCGTTGGGGTGTGGAGCGGTGGATGGTAGGAAAATTAGGAGCAACCGGTATTTCCCTGGGAAGGAAATGTAAGAGTGACCGTAAAAGATTTATTTCAGCAGAAGCCACTTTTACGACCGAAAGAGATTAAACAATGCTCTTTCCACTGTACGCGTGATACGGTGGGTGCTATTAAGAAATGAAAGTTGATGTGTATGTGTGTATGAAAAAAAACTCTTACATAAAATTAACTTTTTGGTATTAGTTTGCCTAATATCATTTAATTTAATCTCATTGGGGTTTATTTATTTTTTGTGATTTTCAACGGTACACAGAACATTTCTTTTTAATTGCTCTGCAAGGAATTGAAGAGTAAGGGAACATCGATTTGCTACGTAACACAAAAATTGAGGATTCTCGTCCCTCTCTATTTTTGAACCACCTATTTATTTTGATGATTTTCAATGGTACACGGGAATTTTGTTTTCAATGCTTTGGAAGGAAAAGAAGATTAGGAGAACATCGATTTATTACGTAACACAACAATTAAGTTCTAAATTTTTTTCTTTCTTAATAGATACGATAAAATTCGCGTATTTTAGGATGAGCGGTACAGTGGGCGAGACACTAGAGGTGACCGAACTCGATTCTAAAACTGGAAGAGTCCTCCACTCCCTTACACAAGCGTTACGTAATAAATGGATGTTCCCCCAAGAAATATATGAAATCCTGGTCATGGCACCAACAGTTGAGGCTTTGTTGCTCGTGATAAGAAATAAAAATTTGTGTCACTTTTAAGCACGCTTTCTAATACCGAAAACGAACAACAAACAAATTGTTGCCCTATACTTGACGAGCTTATTTTCATACAAAAATAAATCCTTTTCATTTGGCAAAATTCTCACCCACTCCCAAAAAACCCATAAATGGATCGAACAGGAGATGAAAAAAAAAGAGAACGCATAAACCGGCCCGAGAATACATTTGACGAGCAAATTTACCGTCACAGTCGATATTTCAATTGCTTTTTTGGCCAACCTTCTGCAAACGGTTTTATTGGGCAAAAACGCGAAAAAGCGAACCGAACAACACCCAAATGGAAATCAATCAATTTTCGTACCACCATTTACGTTGGGGTTGGAAGGTTGTTGATCCGAAGTGTATGGTACTGCTGTTTATCATTTTTGTGTGACTTTTTTCTTCTTCTTTTTTCTCGTTTTGTGTGTTGTTCACGCATTCCGTTTTTTGGAAGTGCCGATTGTTATCTGCTTTTAATGCCGCACGTTTTAATGGCCATTTTTCCATTTCAGTAAATCGGTTGGTTTTCACTTTGAAGTTGTCCCTTTTTTAATGCTGTAGGGGGAAAAAGAAGGTACATACTGGTTTTCATTGGTGTGTTTCTTTCATGATGTTTTTTTTTCTTCTCTCTCAAACTTTCTTTCTTCGCCAGACCATTTTCACCACGGGCAGGACGCTGCAGGGCTCCGGCTGTTTTCGCGCGTGTGGTAGTAATAATTGAAACGAACGAATAATCATTCATCATTCGGTGCGGTAGCGTGTGGAACGGTGTGGACCATAAAAATAAAACATCCCACCGAAAAGCCATGAAGGTGGTGGACGGGCGTGGAGGCTCATAAAAATTTGTGATGTGAGTTCGGACATTTGTATTCATGCGTTTGTACGCGCGGTCGATGCTGGGTGCTTTTGGTGAGTGAGCGGAATCCACCCATCAAATCCAATTTTCACGATCAGTGCGCACGGAACTGGAAGCAGGACTGGACTGACATCCGCTGAATAAGGACACGGCGATGATGATGATGATGATGGGTGGTGCTCGTGCTGTGAGCTATCCCTACTAAAGGGAATTGGGGCGGTGATCGCTGAAGGAAACGTCAACATGACATCGTCACAAAGTCCAGCCTGAACTAGTTCCACATAGGCAAGAAGTGGTGAAGGGGACGATAGTGGGAGAAGTCAACACAAAGAAGCACCGAAACATCCCATCAAAGGAAACGATGTGCCCCAACCGGAAATGGCAAGAGGCGTGCGGGAAAATCGCAATCATCACGTGAGCAGGGACACGAGACTAAAGTGATTCTTCTCCACTGCATCCGACCGAACGATTTCCGGTGGGAGCTTTCCGTTCGCTGATAGACACTGGATTGGGTTCGTCCGAGAAGATTCGACAAAAAGGGAAACTCCGAAACACAGACATCAAACCGGCAGGAAATAGCTGAAGGATTAGTGCAGTGCTGTGTAGAATGAGTAGTGGCCCGTGCTGGTGGGGTAACATCAGCATAAAGCAGTCCAGCGGAGAATAGAATAAACGTTATCACATACCGAACGAACCGATCGTCCTATAAATCCGTGACCATGACGAAAGCCTCCAGTACGCTGGCTAGCTCAACCATTAGAGTGTCCCCTGGGAAAACGTGAAAAACATCAACCGTACGAAGACAACGACAACAAAGTAATAGCTTGTCCGAAACGAAACCCATCGGAGGGTTCCTTTAGTGGACATCTCGTCCTCAGGGCGACTTCTTTGTGTTGGAAGCGGCTTTAATTCCTGGTGTCCATTTCGGTTTCCTCATCAAAATCCTCAACCTCGACGTAGTGGAGTGGAGTAACTCAAGTGGAGAGAGAGAAAGAAAAAAAATAGACAGGAAACCTCCTTGGGGAGTGGCCAAAGTGGAAAGTTTCTGCACCGCAAGAAACGCAAATGAATTAAAGACAGTAAGCAAGCGAGAGCGGATGCCGGTGGTCGAATATGCAAACATACCTTAATTAGAAAATATCATAAACCGTACCGCAAACGACAGAAACTCCTTTTTCGCCACGGTGGCCGGAAAAAAGGGCTTTACCTTTCCGCTGGGCGGGAAAAGAAAGTTGAAGTACGGTGGGTGGTGAAAAGTAAACACTACCATAAAACATTAATTTTTTATGAGCTATCCACTGGTACTGCTGCGCCGGTTACTGCTCCTGGTGGAAAGGACATCGGTGCGTCCCTCGAGCAAGAAGTTCTTGGCTGGGTTGAGTGCATTCGGCTGGTAAGAACTGTCGAGGAGCACAGTGATGCACGTTTCGATGGCAACGGAACGAGTCGTCCCGACACGTGGCTGTCGAGTCAATATGGCGGCCATATTAAAACATATCAGCAGCAGCAACACCTTGGCACAGGTACTCGTCCCCATCACACTACTGCTGCTGACGGTGATGCCATTTCAGATGGGTAAGTATACGTAGTGTGGAGAACAAAGTTAGGGGGGGGAGGGTCGGTGTGGTTTATTTTATACTTCCCAAGAAACAAGTGGTTGTGCTGGGGTGTGGTTTGAGCTGAATGATGAGATTTCCAGAAAGTGATATATACCGGGTGGCAGGATAATAAGCGTGATACTGTGGAAGATGTTGAGCTTTAAGCATCTTAATATGCGTCTTATTGAGTGAAGCGTTGAGCATGGATTGCCCCTGGAGGGGGGAAGGTTGTGTCATGTTTTGATAATGTTTTGATAAAAACCCCAAGCCAACATTCAAAGCAGACAGGTCGTCCTCAGGAGTGATGTAATATATTGGAAAGATACTGCACCTTTACACACGTGGTGATGCACACTTTTAATTAAAAACACTCCACACGTGTACGAGAGGGTACGGGACACCGTATGTGGGATGTTGTCATTGAGAAATCTATCGGAGCGAGCTTCGGAAGCTTCGGAAGTGTTGTCACCCATATCCGACCGATCCAAGCATCATTTTCTCTGTGGAAGCTTCGTTTGCTTGTAAATTATTTCTCAGGACACTAGACTCCTCTGAAAGGAAAATTTAATCGTCCCACCCGTGTACAGGTAAGTGTCGTTCCGACATCATCCCCACAAGCGATTGACATCAATTGGAATTGAGTTTCTTACCTTTATTGATTTTACGTGTGATGTTGAAAGGAAGACTTAAACAGACCGTTGGACATTTTCCATCCAATTTGTGTGTTTTTTTTTTCTGAAAGAATGGATGCAGTGTCCATTCATTTGAAGTACAATTTATTTCCCATTTTCAGAATGTCTGGAATTATTTTGTGGTTCCGACTATTCATTTTTACGTCATCAATGGCTTTGAATCATCTGAAGCACTTTGACCTGTTCCGGTTAGATGGATCAATTTTTGCGTATTCCTTCGGATACATCCGGTTTGAATATTGCATGAGTGAACATGCATACACGGGAGTTGTCGGCATTGTGTTCGGCTTGTTGGTTGAGCAGAATTCGAAATTTATTGATGATACAAGGGAAAACCCGGAAGGCTATCCAGGAAGAGGAGGGAAAATCAATCGCATGCAGGTGTAACGAGAAGGTGGGTTGGGTATGGTAAAAAAAGGACCCATGTACGTGATTTACATTTCGGACGTGGCTATTGAGTGTGGTGTCTCTCGCAGTGCTGGTGACGGTAACAGTGTTTTGAACGTTCTTTCCTGTGGAAAGAATGTTATAAAGAAAAAGGTTTTTTATTTATTTCGTAAACAAGTGGTAACATTTTTAAAATGAGGTTAAGGGTGATTTGCATATTCAGATAACGTTTTAAAGACACTAGACAATTAAATTAACGATTGCATTCTCTTCAATGCGAGAAAACGACACTTTTGCTACCGAACAGCACAAACAACCATGCGTCTCCATTGCAGTCGCAATTGTTTTCGGTCCCCATCAGGTCCATAATTTATGAGTGCTGGGTAACCAAGCCAACCAGAAAGGTGCGTGTTTGTGTGTGTGTGTGTGTGCACCACCCATCAGACGGTTAGCCACATGTTTGTGCAATGATGCAGTAAAATGTTGTGCTTGGAATATTGTGGAATGTTTACGAGGAAAAAAAACACTTTTCAGGATTGAGCGAGAGGACCTGGTTACTGTTCGACGTAAACAACAGCGTGATGGGTCATGCTGGACATGTTTTCGTTTGTCCATGGGCTTGATTATTCGATGGTCCGCAGGTCACAAAAATACATAATTAATCAGCGGACGGGCGCACCCCGGCACGCCCGGATCATATGGCTTCGAGGATCGAGGAATTGAAACACCACGAATCCAATCAGCAGCGGATATTCGAGGATTCGAACATTGCTGGTGAGGTTTTTTTGGTGGGATATCTTTTATTCATAAGCCAATTAACGTAAATCTTGAATTTGCATAGCGCCCGTACGTTGTGCCGAATTTAATGTTTGTTTAAGATCTTTTTTTTTCCTACCCAGTTGCCGTAACAGCGCACGGGAGCGAAAGGGGATAACGAACCGGGGGGGTGTCGGAGGTAACAAAAAGTTAAAACCCCCTGGCTAGGTAGTTGCCAAAAGGAATTCGATTTACCAAACCGGTATAATGACAGCATAGGAATATTTGTTTTGCAAGCAAATCACCACAAACTCCCGATGGAATAAGGGATACTATGTGCCTATGCATCTGAAGCAAAGCAAGATAAAAAAAACAGAAGTACTGCCCTCGGGGAAGGGCAAAGGTTGTGTGCGAGCGAGGATAATTTGATTTATGATCGCTTCTCGTGCCAAGTTCGGACATACATTTTCGTGCTTCCACCTTCTCTCTTTCACTTCGAAAATCCCACCACCGCCGGATACAATTTCATTTACCTGGTGCGGGCATTTTGTTAAATGGTTGTTTCTGTTACTCCCTCTTCGCAGTGTACGGTATCGATTGCTTTAAGTGCGTTTCAATGAACGGTGCCAATAAGGCGTGCGATGATCCTTTCCACAACAACTACTCGGCGGCCATCCTCGAGTCACCGTGCATGGGCGGACGGAAGGGCCGGGATGGACTGTTTCCGGCCACATCGTGCATTAAAATTGCCGGCTATTATGGTGAGTATTATGGAGTGTGTTATTGTTGGGTGGTTTTTTTATTGCTATTTTCCTTTTTCCAGTACGATTGAATTTCATCTGTACAATGTTGTGGGATGTGCTGTTGCAATAGGGATTATGCGTCTTTAATGTGGAAGCGTTGAAGTAAAAATAAAGCTTTATTTTATTTGAACAACGTTAGCCATAAAGAACAGTATATATTTTGCAATCTAGATGCGTTGTGATCATACGGTGTGGAACAAGCGTTTTTTTTTACTTTTAAATTGCTGAAAGGAAATTATCTCCATGATGAAGTCAATTTTATTCTTGTAACGAAGCTGTCCCAACGGACTACTAAACGGGACTGTTGCGGGTGAATTCATGTAAATCACGCAAGCCAGAAATGACAAGCGGAAACCTATCGAGGTTGAAATTGTCAAAGGAGAAGAAGATTCTCTTTATATGTACTATTCTTTGGAATTTTTCAACTCTTCTTTTCTACCAAAACTTCTTTGGATAAAAATTAAGCCCAACCATTCGTAGAAATTTAGCGTTACAAAGATGTACTTTTTTGTTATTTTATAACACACCGTTTAAAGCAACATAGCAACAATAGAAATTCGTCTAAAATCAATTAATTACATGCCAAGCACACGCACAATGAGAGCAAGCATCAAAGGATAACGCATTCAGCCTGTAAAACGTTATACCCCTGACGGTATGCAACTCGCAGTACAGCAATAACAACATCCCATGCTATAACTTGTTCACTACCGAACCTATAGTGACGGATGCAATTTAGTGCGTCTGGTACGCATGTATACTCGAGATGGAAATGGTGTTGGGCAAAAAATGGACCAACATTACACGGTGACCGATACACCGAAGAGGTTGGTTCGGAATTACCATGGAAATTGCATTAATTGCAGCCGTCCGGCGTACTGTCCGACGGCCATTTTTTGGGCTATCGATTGGAATTAGGTGCAAATAATTGCTTGTTTGGGCGGAAACTACAAGGTGCATGACGGATTTTAATTAAACCGAGAGCAGAATCATTCGGTTGTGTTCGGATTGCACTTACTTGGTTGAGTTTGATAGTAATCGTGCACACATTTAGAAATAATTTAGCCCATAAAAGAATCCATCCACATTCCAATGTGATATCAATTCAATTCTATTTGATGTGGTCTATTTTGCAGATGACACCGGTGAAACGATTACCGTTCGTGGATGCGCTCTGGACAGTGGTACGCTGACGACGGACACCGAAATCATTCGCATGTCTCACTGTGGACGGTTCTACTATGATGATAGGTACATTGGCAGTAGCGATCGATTACTTCATCCAAGCATGATAACATTTGGGAATGTTTTCGTCGTGTGTCTTTTTTTGAAATTTCAATAGATACGTACACGGGTGCCTGCAGAGTTGCAACGATGCGGACGCCTGCAATGATGCACCGAGAGGTTCTTCATCCCTGTGGCTTATCGTGCTGGCCGTAATCGGATCACTGCTGGGGTCAGCAACACTTCAACCGTCCGGGTGGCTTCGAATCGTTAACGGAAGCTAACAAAGTGACCGAAAAAGGTAGAGCTGGGCATGGACAGGGCGGCCATCGCACTGTGTCTTATGAAGGCACAGATACATCGTAGTACTACAGAGTGTAGCGTAGTAATAGTGGCTTGTGGTGACGCCAACAGGAGATGCAAGCAATCTATGACCAATAGCAACAGAAAATGAAAACAAACAGATTCAATCAAACATAGCTTTTTCTCCATCACCTAAAGGAATACACGAAAAACGAATCAAAATATTATTGTTTTATAATGTATTTATCTGATTAATTTAATCTTGTTGTTAGCGAACAATAGGCATGAAAAGATCGAAATGGAAAAGCCAACAAAAAGCACCTTCGAATTGCTGTTTAAAGCATAAAAATAACCGAAATTGAAAACGTTATCACTCACGAGAATCGATACAGAAACTGATACATAGATTGTAACACTCTTACACACACTAAGGAAATGCTAGCAATTGCTACGAAAGCGACAGAATTGAGAAAGAATCAAAACTAAATAAACATAAACGTATAAGCATAAAGCAAAACAAGAAAGAAAAATCACAATTATTAGAATAAGGAAAATATCTTGCAAAAGCAAACAGATCAAACATAATGAAGTAACGCTAATGATAACAAAAAAAAAACAAGAAAACCGTGCACGTTCAATGTAAATTGTAAAACAAAGAAACACAGAAAAGGTTAGACTAACGGGTGATTCAAATGTAAAATGAGAGTTTCAGTAAATGGTCGCTTTCATTTTCCGTGCGACGTCCACGTGCAATGCAGATAGAATTGAAACGATAAAATGGACGCCTATTAAAGGTAACGGTATAACGTAGAACCATATGTGTTATGCCTCCAAAACTCCGTCTTGTTGGCAACACAAAAACATAGAAACAAACCCCATAATGGATTGTTAGTGTAGGATAACGTGCTCCCACATGTTATGTTTTGTGTCGACAGGCACAGTTTTTGTTACCATCGTTATTGAGGCGACGGCACAAACCAGGACCAATCGCAAAAGGAGTAGCGAAAGAATATTGGAGCAAATGTGTAGCTTTTTCGAATGTATCTGCGCTCTGCCACACCATGTCCTAATATACGTACAAATCCAAGTTTATGACCGCTTGTAATTTAAGATCAAATCTTATTTGTGTCCATTTGTGTCTCGCACACCCAACACGATGGGGAGGAAAAGAGGGAAAAAACAAACTATCAGCTGTATAAGCAAGGAACAACATATTGTATCATACCGCCCAAAAAAACCGCCTTGATGGAGATTTGCTACAAAAAGTGTTTGTCTCGCTGTTTTTGTTTATCTCTTTTCATCTTACCACCCCAAAAAGAATCCAATGTTTGCCAATGTTGCACGGGTGTGTATGTTTTTGTTTCATCCGAAACGAGAGCAAGTGTGCCGACAAACTGACGGGGACGATTAAATGTGGACAGTAATTTTGTCTGTTCATCAGTAATGCTCTTATTTATTGCAATAGGAAGCATTCGGATCCGACACATCCTTAACGAGCAAACTACTGCTTGTGCACAGTGAAACTACTGCTGTCCTAGTTGTCTAGCTTATTATGGTGGTAGTGTACGTTTCACGAGAAGCAAATTTCGGTTCACTCCAACCTCACATCTCACAAAGCTCAATGTTCCAATTCAACACAAGCTAGCACACAACTGTCACCACAAGGATACATAGCAAAAGATGTAAAATGTAGATGTAAAACTTGTAGAAATGCGCATTAGCTCATCCCCCTGCTGGACGGGTTTAAGGCTAGCGAAGTGCAGCACACAGTAGCGATGGTTTCAAGCGTTTGCGAATGTTGCTTCCTGAACGTGCCGCACACAGCCATGGATTCACACCGCATTATCCATTGAAAAAGGGAAAGCAATAAGCCCTAGGAATGCAAACACGCAAAGGAAAGACGCACCAACACAGTGGCGATCAATTTGTACCTAGCTTTTACTTTCTCGCTGCCATGTAAAGCCGATAATTATTTAACCACAGCGAATGATACAAATCGACCAACAGGATGGTAACTGTACGGCCAATGGCCACCTATAGCATAGAGGAACAGGCCGCAAAATAATTGTATTATAAGTGCCTAATAATGTTACTACGAAAAGGAAAAAAAATCCACACTCGCTTAACAAGCGACAAGATTTGGAAATGTACAAAACCCTGTAAGCTTTTCCCGGAATTGGTATCGTACGCGCACAGAAAATGTCCCAGCTTCCAAAATGCAAAAAAAGCACCACCTTTCCGTATCCCACCCCAAAACCAAAACCCAACTGGACGGATATGTTCTAGTACGCCATCCTCAAAACACTGCAAAACAAATTCCAGGTTTCTTCTAACCAGCATGTTATTTAAGCGAGAACATAAATTACAACCAAATATTAAACCACGGATAACTGATCAACTGTACATAAATGGTCAGCAAAACATACAAATATACTTAAATGTGATATCAAAACGATGGAGCAGCAATGCGACATTCAGGCATGCAATGCATCAATGCACCGTTGCAAAGCTACAAAATGCTTCAGGGATGCTGTGAAATACAACAAAACTAAACCAATTGGGTTGGAGAAGAGAGGGGTTGATGGCGGTACACCGTACATCCGATAGAAGTTGAAAGCAAAACACGTAATATGTAATATGAAGTAGATAAATATGCTAACATGAAATGCACCTATTCAATGCACTCAAGTAAATTGTAATGGTATTTGTTTTGTTTTTGCGAAGGGAGCAGTTAGTGTTGTCGATCCATACAGTTACATTCTCGTGGTGGTAAAGATCAGGTTCCGTAGCGAATGGAAAGTTAGATGTTAAGATAATCCAACAAAACACGAAACACAAAAGAAGCTATGTTACAATTTGATTATTACTAGTACATATACATAAGCGTAACGAGAAAGAACCACCACTCCTCACACACCCATCACATTCAGCGGATCATACCTAAGCAGCACAAAGATAGGGCCCCATGTAGAAGGGCAAGATACGTTTGGTGTAACGGCACAGCCGATGTATGTGTACCATATATGACACCTTGCACCATGCCACACAACACAGCAACCAAATAAATTGACCAAATCGGAAGCGTCCTTGAGCGAATGTGTTGCGAGCAAGAGAAGGGAACAAGTTCGTGTGGTCATACAGTAGCTCTTAAAAAAATATGCGATCTATTCTTATCGAGACCGGGCCATCGAAGCCTCAATCCATTCGGAGAAGGATACAGTTTGAACGATGAATAAAACACAAATGTTTCCTAACAAAATTATTGCACTAATGGTGAATACTGAAAGAAATAAGATGATAATTTGTTGCACCTTGAACCTTGAAGCACAGGAGATTAAAAAAGATCTAATGTTATACTCTAGCACACAAATATCTAAATTAAAAACTGAACCTTCTCGAGCTGATATCCCTTTCAAAAAGGATTTTCGGAACCTAACGTTATCGATTACACGACTTGTAATACGCGGCCATATGTTAAACTTATATTGTCTTAATCTATTTTCCTTATGATATTGTAGACAAAAATTAATCACCTTGTCTGTCGTGATTCTCAGTCACACATTTCTGTTTAGTTTTAAGATAATAGTCGTTTAGATATCGCTTAGCTAACTTTTACAATTCACAATTTAATCTTCTGCATGGTCTATCACAAGACTTCACGCATATCCTCAATTAGCTCTAGTCAATCGGCTCATTTAGAATTTGTGCTTGGTATCATTCCTTTTAGTCTGTTCCTTACATTACTATCAACATCTAGATCAGTGATGTCAAGTACACAGGGAATCAGTTTACAGGTAGAAACCTTCTTTTGGGATTACATCCGGTTTTTTTTTGTTATTGGTCATATGATCGCATTTCAGACCGGAGACAAAGTTCTCACTATTCCACCGAGCCTTGAATATTAAATTTTTCTATCAATGTGTCAAATTCTTTTAGAACTACTTTCCCCTTATGGCTTGACTCTCTTGGCAAATCAAATATCAAACATGCTTAAACGCACATTACAGCTTTCATTTCATTTCCAGCGAATCTTATGTACAGTTGCCGGTTTTAAATGCTTTTCATCATGAACAGGGCAAATCTCGTATCAACTAGTTGGCTTTTGCTACAGTATCATAGGAAGAATTAAACTAGTGAAGCTTTACATTCCATTCTACATAAGTCTATACACGGGTAATGATTAAGATAGTAAGATTGGTGATGATTACTATGAGTTCTCTTCAATTCATAACTCGATTTACCGAGAGTGAGCCGATTGAAGGTCCTATGAGAAGGAAGGATACTGTTCAGGGAATTTAACAGATCTCCCTTTGCTGCCGAATCCATTCC
Source organism: Anopheles minimus (assembly GCA_000349025.1). Lineage (NCBI taxonomy): Eukaryota > Metazoa > Arthropoda > Insecta > Diptera > Culicidae > Anopheles > Anopheles minimus. The sequence goes on from KB663610.1 coordinate 5,108,986, forward strand.
AAAAAGTACATTTACCACCTTGCCTATAGATCAACGTTCTTCAGATTGGCCCCAGCACCGGTCGGTAGATCAATATCCGATGGTGGCACAAACTTTCCAATCACACGCACATTGCGCTGACGTTCCTCCAGCTTCGACATCTCCTGCTTTAGCTTCTCCAGAATCGCGTAGTTGGGTTGATTAATGGCGGCCTTACTCTGCAGCACGGTAATCTCTTGTTCCTCTTGCTTTTTCTCCTTGTACGACTTCACCGACCGGTTACCGTACAGCCGCAACAGAGATCCCCACGTTTTAATGTGTGGATGCAATATCTGGAGGATTGCCTGTGATGCACGCTGTTTGCCGTCGCGCTTGTTCTTACACACAACCGTCGCCACGTGTTTGCCCACCGTCATGGTGAACTCGTTCTTACGGTGCTTCATCGTGTTGACCTCGTAATTGATGTGTACCTCCCCGAGACCAAAGTTGCGTTGTAAGCAGGTCAGCAAGATGGCATGTGGTGATGGTTCCGTTGTTTTGGCGCAAAATTCCGCCACCCGCGGATCCTCGATTTTAATCTCATCAAACACGGATATTTCCCGCAGATCGGAAGACTGTTGCTGTGAGCCACTTCCGTTCGTGGTACTCTTGGCATCCTTGTTCGTTATTTTGTCCTTCATGTCCGGGATGAGAATTTCGAGCGTTTCTCGTGCAGCTTCACTTTTCGCTTGCTTTTTGCTCGTTCCATAGCCTGTACCGTATTTAAGATCGTTTATCGTAACAGTCGCCGAATAGGGCGTGGCCGCATTTTCTAGCTCCTTAAACTCATAAGTCGGTTGCTTGCGCAGGGCGTGCTGGACATACTCATGCAGGATGCAAACGTAGCTCTTACCATTCGGATTCATGATCCATTCCTTCTTTGGCCGTGCATGTGAATTGCCCTGTTCATCCTCAATGTTCAACATGGGAAAGGTGATCAGTTTCGTACCATCCGGAAGTGTAGGCCGCTGTAAGTTTTTAATGTGCTTCCGATGCTTGGTGAATTTTCGGCGCGCTGCCCATGACTTAAACCGCAGTACCCGTATCGTTTTGAAGCGGAACAGCTTCTTGCAGTAATCCATCACAGCATCGGAGGTGAGCGATTGTGCTTTCAGATTTTCCGTTACCGTTTCAATCTTGGCGCTCACCTTTAATGGGAGCAATTTAGCATTTGCCTGTGCTTCGGCGGTGGTCGTTGCACTGGCAATCATTTTACTAAGCTGAGCATTGTGTAGCTGACGTTCTTGAGTCGGTTCTGTCGTTTCTTTGGTAACATCTCCTTCGCTAGCAGATTCATTAGTCGCTTCACCGTTTTCGGATCCATTCGGAGCGGACGATTGTGCCGCTGAAGCTTCCGCAAGTTCCTTTTTGAGTTCGCTTTCCTTCTCGAGGGCTTTGCGATAGTTGAGACAGGGAATTGCACTGAGGGGTATTTCATGTTTCTACAAAAAAGAATCTCGTTAGATTAATCGGATGAAAGATATTTCTTCAATTACACTCTAATCGTTACGCTACTTACTCTAACACTGCCCGGACCTAGGAAGTATGGTCTGGATGCGGTACAAACGCGTGACACTTTATGCAGATACAATGGCATCCCGCTTGTGTGCGTTGCTTGAACCCATCCTTCCGGAAGTACTTCGAAATGGTTACGACCTTTTTCCTCCAGCACCTGTTTAAAGCGTTCTTCGTAGGGTTGCTTTTTGGCGGTGTTCCTTAGCTCCTCCGGCAGTCCTTCGTCGAGCATCGACTCAATATCGTCGTAGTTAACGTCTGATCCTTCTGAGCTGCCATCATCTCCTTCACCTCCTGCAGCAGTATAACATAATGATATCAATATGTTTTTATGCTGCTAATGAAGGCATTCCTACCTCCCGTTTCCCAGTCTTCGTCGGAGTTATCACCCTGCACTTCATCCAATACGTCAAACTCCCGCAGGTTATCTACAGCACCGGTATCATTAGGCGTTGCTTCGGTTGAGTTTTCATCGTCCGATTCACTTCCTTTCCTGCTTAATGCATCTTGATCGATTCTTCTTCGCTTCGCCATAGGACACCCGGATGTTATGTTCAAACCCTCGTTGCCCTGTACATCCAGCCCACTTCCCAAAAGTGCACTTCCGCTCGCATCCATTTTGTTCTTGTTGTGCTAATATGCTAATCACGTGTTTGCCCGTTTCCCGAGGGTTTACGCCTCGGTTTAAGAAATAATGCTATCGCTGAATTTAATGATACCAACAGACGGATACTACTCAATGTACTACATCCATACATCGACGCTTTTGCATTTTCTACCAAGCCACCCAATGAGGAACAAAATCAATTTCTTGTTTCTATGCGGCGTGAATGTAACAAAACTGTGCATCAAAATTGAGACTCGCTCCCATCGGTCGGCGGTAGAAAATCAGATAATACAAAGAGCAGCACACTGACAAACACTCGCTGGAAACTATAGAAAACGATTGCGGAGTTCAGTTCCGGCCGCACCAAGCTCCCAACGCAACAGGGGGAGGGATGGCAGCATAACCACGCTACTTTGCTGTTATTTCATGATGCAGAAATCTGTCGGCTTGGCGTTCTTGAAGCACCAAATACCAACGCAAGAACGTCAAGCGGTATAGCTTCCTGCAATCGAAACACGCACAACAATAATTTTGCACCAAATACCCGCGGAAAGAAGGTAGAAATTGTTTGCACTGAACAGGGAACCGAATTTTCATGAGGCGTTTGTTTACACTTTTCCTTTTCTGTGCTTTTCAGCAGCTGTCAAAGATGGCGACAGATGCCAAATTTGGTGCGTGTGTTTATGGCGCAAGGTTGAAGTGTCGTAATTCAATTGTGAGCAGGAGTTTTCCGATATTCGGAATTGGAAAGAATTGAAAGATATTTCTTACATACAGTTTTAGAGGAATTGGTTGATTTTAATAATGCAAAAAATATCTTTTAAATGCATTTCTATAAGCTAAAAAATTTTGTTCAGATAATCAAGCGTGATTGTGCTTTTGCAAGCAAAGAGCTTTTTGGAAGAAAGCTTCATTGACGGTTGTTGCACGTGCTAGAACACGTGTTAACCCTTCGATGGCTTACATCAAGTGGAAGCAGTTGAGGGCCTGTGTAAGGGTCATGAGATTGAACTATTTTATATATTGTTGCATTTATTCAGTGTGGAATACTTTTATTACTTTCGGATATCAGAGATCTTCGTCTACTACACTTTCGTTGAGATTATTAACAAATCAATGACCCTTGATTGCCCTTAGCACTACATATTTTTTGTGTGCGCTTGTGTGTCTACGAGGAGCGATAGATTGAAAGTAAAAATAAAAAATATCATACCTAACGCATGAGCAATTTCAATGCAACCCGGACGATTAGTTCCCAGACAATGGCGCACGTCGCGAAAATAATTGCATAAATTATGTTCACGTACGCATGCCTTTCCGTTGCTGTTCCTTCCCCTGTTAATCATGCTAATGGTTTGCACTAATTTTCGATTTTATTGTACACGCACCGTTGGCCCTTGGCGGAAAACATCAACACACCCTCGGCCATGCCTTTTTCCCCGTCTACCGAGGAAAGCAGGAGACTCCCAGCAAACGAACGTAACGGTGGGGTTGGGCTAAACCACAGGTTACTTTCGACCAGGCACCCACTAATAGTGCACCAGCTGATTAGGCCCTTCCGACGATGCACGAGCATGATGGAGTGAGCGACAGTTGCATTTTTGTCTGCAGTCGAAACGGTCGTTACAAACGCCATGCTTCCCGGGCTTTTAGTGCTTGCGGTGATCTTGTGCGCCGTAACGTTGTCCTGGTACTGGAAACAGCGCCTAAGTTGGGCCGATCGGATTCCTCGAGCTCGTCCCGCAAATCGGTGGTTGGGAAACTTGGGAGACTTTCTGGGGAAAAGTCCGGGTGAAGTGTTTCTGGTTCTGGACCAACATTTCCGGCAGCATGATCGTTTGTTTACGCTTCGTTTCGGATCGCAGCTCGCGATCGGGATTACCCATCCGGAGTTGGTGCAGTACGTGCTAACGCATCCCGACTGTCAGGCGAAACCGGATCTGTACAAGGTGGTCCGACTACCGAATGGTCTTTTGGCGGCCAAATGTAAGAATAAAGGATACCAATTTCCTCATGTGTAAACGTTCGATTGGTTAATGTGTGCAAGCGTGTGTATTCTTTTTCGTGCAGACGATGTGTGGAAAGCGCATCGGAAAACGCTCAACTCAACGTTCAACGCCCGCATACTGGAGAGCTTTGTGCCGATCTTCAACGACTGCACCCAACGTCTGGTGGGAAGGTTGGATCGCTACGCCCGGACAGGTGACCGGTGCAACATCCTGGAGTACATCTCTGCCTGTACGCTCGAGATGATAAGCCGCACCTCACTGGGCGGGAAGGTTCTCGAGCGCGACGGCGCTGAACAGTTTATAGCCAATTTAGAGGTGTAAGTGTTTCGAATCGATATTCGATTAGTGTTGATTATTAGACGTCCATTTGTGCGATATTTTGCAAATGCGCGAAATGGAAATTCTGTGGCGGTAGCGGTGAGCAGTATTTGCTCGTGTCAGGTCTTTGGTGATTTGAAATGAATTTGCGGTCGTTGCGAGTGGCGGCATGGCGGCGATGCAAAACGATAATTATACGATTGATTCTGATTTCTGGTGCTATTAAACTGTTAGATAATCATGATTCCAGAGCACAATGCCGCTCGGTGGGTGGATTATGATTTTCGTTAATTAGTTTTGCAATTAGAAGGGTTGTGTTATGTTAAATAACCATCATCACTCGTTGAGTTTTTTGGTTTTTGGCACGGGAATTAGAGAGGAATAAAATAGCGACTGTATTTCCCATTTCCATCAACCAGAGCACTGAAAACGATTGGGGTGCGGATTTTCAACGTTTTTCTGCACATTGACTTCATCTACCAGTTCACCGAGCTGTATCGGAATGAAATGCGTGCAATCAACATTTGCCAGCAGTTTACGAGCAAGGTGGGTGTAACGGAATAGCCATAAAATCATCCTCCCTCCATGCTTTTATTGTGCTGCTGACGTCCTCTCGGTAATCCCGACAGATAATCCAGGATAAGAGGGAGGAGATTGCTCGTCTATTCGACGAAAATGACAACCGGAAGGAAGAGGATCGGGAACCTCAACACCGAAAGTCCCAGATTTTTATCGACCAGCTGATGAAGATGCCACTCACCGATCCGTCTGCGCGCCATTTTTCCGATGAGGAAATTTCGGACCACATCTACACGATGATCGTTGCGGTAGGTGTTAATTGAGGTTGTGCAACCGTTTGTTGGAGTACTGTAACTAGTACTAATTGATCTTCCACCAGGGTAATGAAACATCTGCTACACAATTAGCACATGCTTGTTTGCTGCTAGCAATGCATCCCGAAGTGCAAGAAAAAGCGTACGAGGAGGTTAGTGCGTTGGTCTTCTCGCCCGATCAGGAGATTACGATCGAGCTGATGAAAGATCTGCACTATGTGGAGTGTGTACTGAAGGAGGCGATGCGTCTGATGCCGGTCGCACCGATCGTTGGACGTCAGAATTTGGCCGAGATTGTGGTGGATGGGCATCGGATACCGAAGGGAAGTGTGTTTCTGTTCCACTTCTACGCACTACACCGCCGGAAAGATGTTTGGGGAGCGACGGCCGATGAGTTCGATCCGGATCGTTTTCTTGCCGGTGGAAGACATCCGTATGCGCATTTGCCATTTAGTGGTGGGCCGCGTGGTTGTATCGGTTATCGGTACGCCATGATGAGTTTGAAGACGCTGTTGGCTCAAATCTTGAGAAGCTATGAGCTGACGACGAATCTACGCTATGAGGACATACGGTACCAGTATCAGATTTCGTTGAATCTAGCCTTTCCACATGAGGTGAAGTTACGACGGAGAAATTAGCCCAACATCCTTAGCCAGTGGAGGAATTCACGTCAGTTGAGGAGCCCTGAAGAGTCGTGTAAGGTATTGGAGTTCATCAAGTCATTGAGTAATGCAGTACATCTGACGCCTCTTTTCAGAGTGTATCTCCATCAAAAATATTCTTCCTTTGAGGAACCTGAAACCTCCTTCTCCCAGGATTCCATCGCCAGGTTCTGGTAGGTCAGCCCTGGTTCCTTGGTGTTGGGTTCCATTTACTACTCTAAGTTGTTAGGAGTTATTAGCAAAGGAGTTATACGATTCTGATGGCACTTGGTGGGCTAACACTGGAATCCCAATTTAGTTTATGTTCTACATAATAGTAAACAGGCTATCTATGACTTTGTAGATTTTTAACGGAAAATGGTCGTTTGCATACTCCCAACCTCAGAGTTAGATAGCATAAGCAATAGAGAATCAACTTCTTGGAGGACTCAAGCGGAATGAAAATCGGAGCCCTTTATCAAAAGCCTTACCTACCACACGGAGTCCTGGAATTACACAATTATGGAGTTGAGGATGTAGGGGACTTACAAGACTTTTTGAGGGCTCCCAGCAGAGTGTCAGATGGAACCAACACTTCGACCTTTAATCGGTATTAAGAAAATAAATTCAAATGGATCACCAACTACAATGAAAAGCTTTCAGTCAAGTTCAAGTTCATGATGCTCTTCAAAATGCGTGCATTTTATTGTGCACTCCGTTTGCTATCTATGTACGTATCTGTCACAGTACGGTCTGTAGGCCGGTATCGGGATAACCTTTACTACTCTACTTATTGTCCTTGCTTTTCCCATCCACTAGTGCCCGAGTCATGATGCAGCGCGTAAAGAAGTATGCCTTCTCACAGCCAGCTCCAGCTGTGAAAGAACCGAACAATGAAATCTCTGTATCGAAATTGAACGAGCTAAAAAAAAGAGGAAGTTGAAAACCTACTCATCTCATCCAGACACTCGTCGACGGTTTCACTGGAGGTGGCCCAATTCAGTGCCAGCGCTGTCTCCTTGTTAACCTTGTCGTCCTCTGTCAGGATGCCGAGTGTTTGCAGATAGCACCGGATAAAGCACTGTGAGAAAATGTGAGATTGAAAATCGATTTTCGCCTCACAGACACACACACACAGCGAGTCCACTCACCAACGGTATCCGGTCGGTTTCGTCCGGGAAGCTTCCGGTTTCGTTCAGCTCGGACAGGTAGTCGGGCTGGATGATGAAGGTACGGTTGCACTGCGCCACCGCCTCCTGCATGGTGATTTCGGGCATCTTTTTGGCGGTGGCCGGATCGGCCAGTAGGGCACCCCGTTGTTCAGCGTTGTCGTTGTTCATCATGCTGCAACAGTGCGCCACCTGCAGGGAGACCACCAGCAGCAAAGCGTACCAGGGCGCTAGGACGGTACGTTGTTTCATTGCAAGCCGTCAGTGAATGCTGTCGGCCAGAAAAGGGAAACAGGAACAAAAACTAAACAACACCAGGCAACATAATGTTTTAGCACATTAATATGTGTATGGTTGATATGGAGAGGTTTGAGTTGTTGGTGGAGAGGTATTCGGAATGTGTAGCTCCGTACAAAAAGGGTGGAGGAAATGTTTCGAAACATGAAAAAACAAGCAAAACGAATGTTAACGATTGCACGCTGCAAGAAGTAACGATGCAACATGTGCAACATTTTCCTCTTAACTGCTTGTTCTGTCACCAAACGAGCTTGAACTTTTTCCTCGTTGTTTTTAGCTTGCAAAGTGAAATTAGCTGTTGGGAACTTTAAGATCGTTTTTCTCAAGATATTTTTCATTATTGAAAAAGTATTAAATTCAAATTCAAGTGTCATTAGTAATTAAATTGTGAACCAAAAAACATAAACCTCAACTCCATTCACTTTCCCATTGGAGCAATAAAAAAGGGGTACTATCACTAATGTAAATTCCTCACCACGGGGAACATGGTCATTGAGGCAGAAAGTGTTTGTTGTTGGCACACAATTAACAACTCGCAGTACGGCACGCCATCCACATGCCAATCCGTGCCAAAGCCGTTGTTCATGGGCTGGAAGCTTCACGTTTATTCACTCTTCACCAAATCCCGGTGTCGATTACGCCAACATCAAAGCCAGTCGGGAAAGCTAAAGGGAAACATTTCCTTCATCCATTCTCAATTCACTTTTCTTCCAATATCGCTCTGCACGCCCAAAAGGAAGCTTGTTGATTTTTTCGGGGCAACGTTTCTATATCGGCTTTTTTTGCCGGTATAAGTGTACGATTGGAAATTTAATATTTATTTTCCACTCCTCTAGTGTCTTTTCGACCTTCTTCTGGACGATTGCAACGTTTTCGGGGTTGGGTTTTGCTGTGAAAGTTGATAGCGAAAAATTATAATTTAACGCGAACCGGAAATAGAAAAGGAAGCACGACAAAACAAAACCGAATCCATTCCGACCGGCGGCATTTTTTGGCATTTGCATCGAAAATATACCATAAAGCATAAAGAGCATTAAAAAATTCCAGCTCCACCAGGATATGTTCCGGACATGAAGAGGGGGTGGTGGAAGAGGGAGGACAAAAATATTTTCCCACTTTTCAACACTAGGACAACGCGAATGAAAGATGCGTTGAAAACTGGTCGGGCGTGTGCGTGTGTGCGTCGGTTTTTTTCTTTTGCGCTTTTCCTCTAGAAATTCCTGAAAAAAACGAAGAAAAAAAGGCATCACCCATCGAGCTGCGGAGATGCCCATTTTCGGATGTTTGGAAAACAATCTCGTCGCCATGTTTTTTTCTGTTTGGTTGGTTGGTAGATCGGTCTTCTTTCCGTAGATTCGCCAAGCCGGAAAAGTGTGATGAAAACGGAAAATGGGGCGTTGGTTGGGTTTCAATTTCACGCGAACGTAGCCCCGCGAAGCTTTGCGGGCTGGCGTCTGCCGGCAGCATAAATAAATGTGGCGTGCATGATTCATGCGACTTTTCTCCGGATGGAAACTTGCCCCACTCGTCCACCCTCTCCTCTTTGCACAATTTTAAAGGTTGTCGAAACGTTTTCCGAGAAAAAGTTTGCAAGTGTGCGTGTGTGCTTCAAATTGAGCGTCTGTCGTTATCTTTCGGTGCGTGTGCTGCGCGTGCGGTTTTTCGCTTTGCCGTTGAACGTTTTAAAGTAAACAGTGGCAAAGCCTGTTCATTGTTTGCACTAGTGTGTAGTGCTAGAATGTGAAGCTTTCGCCAAACGCACCGTTAAACAGTCGCCAATGGGTGTGATTTGGTTCCGTCTGGAATGGCGAAGATATTTGCCTAAGAAATGTTTGCGATGACAACGCACATTCTTCTTTGGAGGGTTTACTCTAAGATGCCTCCTAGTGGTCTGAAGGCACGGAAAGGAATTCGGTTTCGGGGACAGTTCAGTTTGTTATTTCTCAGTGCGTTGTTGTCATAACTTGTCTATCTTCAGAACTTGTGGTAAGAGCTCAAACCATCAGAGAAGTGAAGTATTTAGTGATAGGAAAATGATTGTCCTAGCAAGTTTAATAAGAAGACAGAAAATTACATTTGCAAACCGGAACGTTATTAGTCATAACAATTTACCAATCGATTTGTAACGATTATGCAACATAAACATTACATTGCATACTTTTAGGCGGTTTTCGAAATACTTTTGTTGGATGTCTACCATCGTGAAGATGTAAGTGTTCCACAGGATTTAAATTAACCATGAAGCATCGACAATCAAATATCACTGAAAGGAGTTTCCTTTCTGCTCTTTAATAAAAAATCACCCACTCACGAAAAACGATTTCTTTTCTTTTCTTTGGTTCCACATGACTATAAACTGAAACTTTCTCAATCTACGCTATCTGCCCATTCGGGAATTAAACGCCCAATCAACCAACCCATTCTGAACAATCGTTCAAGCGTATCGATCAACACTCCGGGAAGGGGCCATTCGTTCGAACTCTTCATGTTTTTGCGAAGAAACACGCATGAATAAAATCACCATCCAAAGGCACATCCTGGGCCCTACCTCACACACACACACGCTGATATACCATCTACACAAAGCTAATCCCGTAATATGTTCCAAGGATTATTTATGCTTCTGGTGAATCCGAAAACACTTTCCGAAAACAACCTTATCTTTATCGTGAACGGCCTTGCCCGTGTCTGCCAGTGGCATATCGCAACATGAGTAAGCACATGTAAATCACACTGAATCGGCAATCAATTATGGAGGCTTTTGCATGGGTGGGTGCATTGTCGTAAAAGGGCACAGACACTGAATCCCTTTCCCGTTCTCCAACGAGTTGTTCCTTCGTGGCAAAAAAGGCTCACATCTCTCGGGCGATGGGGTTTCGGTGTGTGTGTGTGGAAACAAAACTCCGCTAGATGGCGACACAGTGGTTGGCTTAGTGCGTGGCGTTTGGCAATAAGTTTTACTTAGCATCAGCTGGCCGACACCATAGCAACCATCACGTGAAACAGGCCAAACGACGAATGAGAGCACATTTTTCTTGGTTAAGTTTCCGGAGAAAAGTGACTGTAAGTGAGTTAAAAATATAAACGAACGAACGGTTCATGGAAGTTTCGCCGAATTTAGTACACACTTTGCGTATATCGCACGGGAAAAAGGGGGGTTTCCCGAGCACTCGGTTCGATTCTCCGTTTCGCTAAATGTCAAGAAGAAAGTTTTGCGAATTTCAGCAACATTTTCACACGCCCGATGAGGCGCAGTGTTTTCCACCAGCCGAAAGGCTTGCCGGTGGAACAGACAAGCAAAGTTCACTAATTCCATTTTCGTGCGCAAGGTACATAGTCTGCCTAAACATGGCGTGCCTTTTGGCGTGACGGAAGACTTAGCTCGTTCAATGTCGATGTGGGCTTTAGCCCTTTCTGGTGAGGGAATTATGAATCGTTCTGTCATACGCATGCAACGAAATGCAGACTTGCGGAGGGAAAATGCACAAAAACTGCTGACAACTCCCCAAACGATAGCGGGTTTGCGGGATTAGAGGTTCACGATACGGTTCAACATTTCATTTTCATTCAGTCACTTTCAGTGACATATTCAGATAACGCTTCCACATTGTTTTGATGTCTCAAACTGTCAGCAAATTTCTATAAGAGTACCTTTTTTCTCAAACTTCCTGTATGATTCACTCACAAAAACGCACACACCTTTGGAAAGTAACTTTTGTACCGATCTCACGATGCAAATGTAATAAATCCAAACCACTGCTGGATGATCCATTTTATACGGCTCGTCGAGCTAGATGTAACGCCGGTTCGGTTGACATTTCGCTTGACATGATGACATGATGGACAATTTGATCGAATTATGATCGGACTATTTCCGGCTAAAGTCCAATAGAGAAAAATACCTCACAGTAAGCAAGCGGCTCCAGCTCGGTAGGCAATTCTCGTTACGATTGTCGCATTGTGTACGTGGAAAACCTTGGAAAATTATCATCCCTTCTATTGATGGCATTCAAAATGATTGCTTTGTGCGTTTTGGGCGAAGGTTTTTTTTCCGGATGATTGAAGCCAGACCACTGAGGTTGGGGAATTGAGTGTTTATCTTTAATGTTTCCACTTTAAATGGAAAGCTTTTCTACAAAATCTTCCGTGACGGTGTTTTTGTGCTTTAAAAGCACAAATCGCTACAAACAGTTGTGGAATAAATCGCAACACTTTAAAGCGATGGTATGCTGAACTGTGTTTAAAGCTCCGAGACGACAGGGAACAGTCGAGGTAATCAATTTTGTTGTCACATTAAACGCGCTTGAGCGCTCCGGATCGGGTAATGTATGGGTGAATATGTATGCATTTTAAACAGGCCCATTAAGGCGAAATGGATCAAAGGACACGCTGTAACACGACGCTGAGAGCGATTACAGCGATGGAGGACAACGTTACATTGTGAGCGCAAAATTCTATCCCTTATCCGAAGTTTGGTACGATACTGTAATGGATCCGTAGCGCCTCCGTGTGTGTATTTGTGTGATTAATTTATTTTGGGATTCATCAAGAGTTCATATTGTGATATTAGGCTCTTAATACTGCTGCCGAGTGAAATGTGTTATAAAGTTTTGCTTATATTTTGCATTTTTCCGAGAGCTTTCATCTACATCCAATGCGTAGCGATGCGTTCAAAATCCTCAAAGTCTTGATCGGATCAGTTCTAGTGTTTGTTGTTTCGGCTGTTGATACGGTTGGCGAGCCGTGTTCCCAGCTGGTTCGGGATACCTCCACCAATGTTGGACGGCATGGTAGCGTTCTCGGCACCACCGACACCTTCAGCCGGGTTCGCTGGAACGGTCGTGTTCATGTTGTTGGGCAAATCGCCCGGGTTGGTCTGGTTTCCACCGACCGGTGCCTGGATCTCACCAACTGCCGGTGTGGTCATACCGCTGGGCAGCTGATCAAGCTGGGGAGCCGCATTGATGGCTTGAAGCAGTACGAAAAAGACATTAATCTTCGTAATGAAGCCGTTAGAAGCAAGAACCTAGCGTAACAAGGGCTTACCGACAATGACCAGAAGGAAGGCAAAGGCAGCAACTTTGAAAGCCATTGTTAAGTTGTTGGGTAGTTTGACGTTTGTTCCTTTACTGAAACACAACAAGTGGTGATGTGACTTTTCTCACCAATACGGTCAACTATTTATACTCAGTTTTGTGAAGTTGGGTAGCTTCATGACTACGATTGTACTAACACGAAACCAATCATGTGCTTAATGTGTTTGCGATATCTTATGTGAGCATATTAATTATGGTTGCTCATATCTCTGACTGTGTCCATTAGCCTCCTTTAGTGCTCTTTCCAATTGATTACTTTTTAATTGGAACTCAGTAATGGAGCAAAAATGTTAGCAAACTTTCATTTATTTTGAGTATTTTGATAGAAGACAATTACTACTCAGGATATGATTCCACTCTCAATCATCTAAAAAGAATGTAATTCTTAGTTTTAGCTCAACTTTCTTTAATACAGTAAATTTTGAGTAGGTTATCTTTTTAACAGTTTTAACATAAATAGAAACCTTAGGAACAAAATTATTGGCAATCACACGCAGAGCACACATTAAAGTTTCCATTAAGCACATTCTTATCAACATAAATGACCATATCACTTACATGGCAATGAACATGAATGGTTTCTCAAACTTGAGGGTGATAAACATGTAATTTTAAACTCCATCCTAGAAAATTGCGTTCTCAGCTGCATTATTATCAATCAAAACTCGGTGCAAACACTTTTGCCTGATACCGAAAACTAATTGTTCCGCTATCATCATAAAACATGGAGCGATCCGTTCGAAAGTCGACTATAAAAAGCGCTGGAAGTGTTCTTCGTCGACAACCATTCATCATTCCGTACTCTAGCACACATCTCGCCGAGCTGCTACGTCGCATAGTAAAAATGGCTTTCAAAGTTGCTGCCATTGCTGTTCTGTTGACCATTGTCGGTACGTCTTGCAAAGTTGGAGTGCTGCAGAAAATGGGGAGGAAAATTATTGCACATAAAAACTTAACTTTTTTTCAACTCTTTGTACAGCCATCAATGCGGCTCCCCAGCTTGATCAGCTGCCCAGCGGTATGACCACACCGGCGGTTGGTGAGATCCAGGCACCGGTCGGTGGAAACCAGACCAACCCGGGCGATTTGCCCAACAACATGAACACGACCGTTCCAGCGAACCCGGCTGAAGGTGTCGGTGGTGCCGAGAACGCTACCATGCCGTCCAACATTGGTGGAGGTATCCCGAACCAGCTGGGAACACGGCTCGCTAACCGCCTCAACCGACCAAACAACCATTAATTGAAGCTTTTGCTCGGCATTAATTCGATTTTGTTCCGATTCTAACGAAGAAAACTCATTGAAATAAATTTTGGCAAAACCTCTCCAGAAGCGATTCGAATGCCTTTTCCATTATCCCAGTCTGCCGCACGAGTCGAATCGATTGTACCATAATTATTCTTTATTGATATTCATAATTTAACTTTACATTAACACAATTTGAGCGGGACATGCGGCGGGTTTTCCATGCCTAGCGGTTAGGGGGAAATGTATGCCGATTGTTTAACTATAGAAAACATGCACTTGCCGCTGTTCGGTTATTCGATCCACGAGAACTCCGCAGTCTACGCCACCGACGGTTGCAGCGGACGGTTTGAACGATGTTGAAAGAAGAAGTTCATTTGCCATTCGAGGTAGACAGAGTGTAAACGTTACTGAAAGATGCATAATACTTTCTATAGACTCGAAGATTTCCTCCGGTGCGTGCATACACTTCCTTGTTGAACCTTGGCAATATCTTGGACGAACTTGTGCCTAAACGAGGAGCTTATGTGATAAATGAATCTATCCCAATTCCGTAAATGCTAGGAGAAGCCGTCCGCTAGCGTCAGTTCTCTAGCGAGCACCCCACGCTCGGCGAATCAGATGGGCACCCTTCTCCGCAATCATGATGATCGGTGCGTTCGTGTTGCCCGAGGTCACCTTCGGCATGACGGACGCATCGACGACTCGAAGATTCCTCACACCGTGCACCCGCAGTTCGTGATCGACGACCGCCTGCGTGTCACTGGTGGGGCCCATCTTGCACGATCCTGCCTGATGGTTCTCCGCGCCGGTATTCTGCCGCACAGCACACTCCCAATATTCCTAAAACCACCGCAAAAAGGTATCAGTAAGATTGCGCTCAAATACCATTAATAACCTGAACTTCAATAAAACTTACCTGCGATCCAAAGTCCTTGTCCTGGCAAGCTTTTACGGGTGTTCGGTCTAGATCCATACCGTACGCCTGTAGGGCATCGGTTTCCGAGAGACGCACAGCGAACTTGATACCCTCAACCAACACCTTCACGTCGTGATCTTCCTTCAGATAGTTGACGACGATCTTGGGATGTTCGAGTGGATCGTTCGATTTGAGTTCGATGTATCCTCGGCTCTTTGGATGTAGTACAGCCGGGAAGATCTGCACCGAGCGGGAATCGTTACTGAGCAGCTCACCAACCTGACCGGTCTTTGCGCAATCCGCCAGGAAGCCACCAAAGTAGAACTGAAGATCAGGATCATCAGCTCGCTCGGCATACTTGGAGCTAATCTTTGCCGTCACCGCCGACACACCCGTTCCGGACATTAGTCCATCGCGGAACAGAAGGTACTCCATGGCAGTTGCCCAGTTCAGTGGAGCCGTGTTGGTATCGTTCAGGAAGAAGTTGATGAAATAAGCGACGTGGTTGTGCAGGTTCTTACCAACACCCGGCAGATCATGGATCGGTCGTACTCCAACCTTCTCGAGATGCTCCTTGGGACCGATGCCGCTCAGCAACAGAATCTGAGGGGAATTGACAGCTCCACCACTCACGATCACTTCCTTCTTGACGAGAATCTTCCGCATGTGCCCATCCTCATCGACAATCTCGACACCGTGTGCCGTTTTGGAGGTCGGATGTACCAGAACCTTGGTGACGGTGGTGTTCAGGAGAATGTGCAGATTGGCCCGATTCACCGCAGGACGCAGGAAGGCACGAGCCGCACTATACCGAATGCCATTCTTGTTGGTCATCTGCGCAATCATGAAACCGGTCGTGTTGGCCCCGTTAAGATCCTGCACCTGATAGCCCAGCTGTTCGCCACCCTTCAGAACGGAGTAAGAGAACGGAGGATTGTATGGGAACCGTCCAACAGGAAGCATACCGCCCGTCGAATGGTACTTCGAGTCGACTTCGTTGATCTGAAGATTGTCCTCCGACTTCATGAAGTACGGGAGCACATCCTTCCACTTCCACCCCGGATTGCCCATCGCTTCCCAGTCTTCGTAGTCTTGAGGATTACCGCGGATGTACATCATGCCGTTCAGTACCGAGGTACCTCCTAGAACTTTACCACGCGGCCAGTAGCAGCGTTGTTCCGGTGATCCCAGACATCCGTACTGTTCCGGTTCCGTGTTGTACTTCCAGTCGATATCACTGCCGAGATAGTTGAGGAACATGGACGGAATCTGTGCACCGGTGGGTTCGTCCGGTCCTGCGGGAGACAGAATGTTGAAGCAATGAAACCATTACAACACAACCGGCAAGACGCCAAGTTGGAAATGTGCGCCAAGCTGTTGGCAAATATCGCTAATTAGACGTCTTTCGAGATGGCAAACACGAACGATTAAAACCTGATACGGGGAAAACAATTGATTCCAGACGCTGCTCTTGCAAAGTACTCCCCGTCGTTGGAGAAACAATATTTGATGTGCGAGTGTGTTTGTGTGGAAAGAGCGAACGAATCGTACCGTGCAGGGTGAAGTAATCGGTACAAAAAGCTTCTTCAGCTCGTTCCCATCCGTGCCTCGTGCCCTTTCTTCGCACGTGACCCAGCAGGGTGGGATTTTTGCATCGATGGAGAATTTTCCGCAAGATTTGCTTTTCAATTGTGCTGCCCGAAGTGGTGGCATGCCCCATATGCGATGGATGGTGAACAAATCCACAGCCTGTGGCCGAGTTGCCGGTACCGGTTGAGCATGTAGCATCTTGTACCGACGATCCATCATTGAAAGCAGGGAGTTTTTCGTTTGCTGCTTGTTGGTCTCCTATTTGCCAAACAAACGCTCCAGGAGAGCTTTCGAGAAAGCTCTTTACCGTCCATCAGCTCAACAGATTAGATAGGTACACTCTTTCGCATTGACGATTCTATTAAATAAGAGACCACTTTTAAGTCAAGTCAAACGTGCCAAATACGCTGATCATCGGTTTAATGCGAGCAACAAATACAATGCACGCTGCAACACCGCCAAATACGTCACGTCTAAGCAGATACCATGCAGAAGGTGAGTGGGAGATGGCGAGGGTGGCTAATTGAATTTATTCACGATTATTACCCCACGGTAAACCCGGTGCGGTGCGATCAGGTGTTGCACTATCATGCAGACCTGCGGCCGAGATAATGACGCATCATTATACGTGCATTGCAGAAGATTTTAGTTTCAAAACGTTGCCTTTTGTTGCCCATTGCCACCGCCCAGGTTGGATATTAGCCTAGCGGCTTAGCATAGGCAATCAAATTGAGTGTAAGAGAGGAAAAAGAATAGATGCATCAGTAAACTAAAATTTAAAATCA
This sequence comes from Anopheles minimus, assembly GCA_000349025.1. Lineage (NCBI taxonomy): Eukaryota > Metazoa > Arthropoda > Insecta > Diptera > Culicidae > Anopheles > Anopheles minimus. The sequence goes on from KB663610.1 coordinate 5,126,028, forward strand.
ACATAAAATGAATTACTGTTTAATGTAGAGCATTCAAGAGATTGTTCCACCACACTTCCGTAAATTGTGATGAGACTGTTTTATTTCTGAGGGTGGAATGGAAAAATGGAGAGGACGGATGCGTTTGATAAAATGCAACACAAAAGAACTAACCAACAAAACGTGTCTCCATTTTGCTGTACGATACACACACAAAAAAACGAACGATTGCACTTTGTTCGATAGCGTTAGCTTTCCCGCTTTATCACACAAACACACTGTTTGCAAGGGAAATGATGCACTTGGGAAAAAGGTAATTGAATTGTGCGGTGCATCCCATTGCTATCAGACGCGGGCACCAATCATGGCGCACAGAAAAGGCGAAAACGTATTCAGCGGATATAATGGAGCATTTTCACGACCCGAACAGTAAAGCGGGTGGATAGGGAGGTTTTTTTTATTACAAATATTCTGCAAATTGTTGCAACATGCACGTGAGGCTAAATTGCGTTCCAAAGTCACCAAGCAACATCTAGGCTGGATTGTTGCATTCATTTGAAAGAACGGATAAAAAAACGCTCACTCCCCCATAGTGTGACAGATTAATCCACTCGAATTGGCTTTCTATTTGGAGTGTGTTATTTTTAAAGCTTGAAAGCTCTTTTCACGCATTGGATGATCGATTAGTGCCGAAGTGTTTTGGCACACTGGGCTGGTAGATGTCCGAAAGTTGATCGAATAGACACCCTCTGAAGGTAGATCGTACTTGTGCAATTCCCGGTGCCGTGTTTCAAACCGAAGGGGATGCTAATTGCAGCGAATAAAACGTCGATAAACGACCCAGTTCTCAGTTGGGGTATAACTGTCCCTCTGCTACTTCACCTCTCCAACGAAACACACTCGACAGGGAGGAGCGATATCCGTTCGGTGCATTCTCTTGTCGATTCGATCTACCCGGGACCGAACATGGCCGTTGGGAGTTTGGGGGCTTATTCACGCCCGCTTCGAAATGTGCTACGGGACCCACCGAGATGGTCCACCCGATTAGCCAACCGATCGGTTGGTACTACCTTAGACTACCCCTTCTAACACAACGGCGAGTTGGTGCATTGGAAATTGACCGTGTTCAGATTTTTGCAACAAGAGCAACAAACATTACTACGTACAATGTTTTAGTTACGGGCCCATTGCCGCATGGAAATGGTTGGATGTACCCGGGGTCAATTGAATGGGCAAATGGGGGACGAGACGAGAGCATACAGATGAACCGAAAAATGCGGCACAATGCCGCAAGAGATGATTGTTTCCTCGTGAGCCACACGCCGCCAACATCGGACTGGAATGTTGTTTCGCGAATCTCGGCTCTGTTCGGCATCGTTTGAACGGTCTCACACTTGGTTGTTCTGCTGCTGCAGCCGATGGGTAGGGTGAATGCTATTGTGGCGTGTAATGCACGCTGCAGTGCCTGTGTCAGATTCGCGCAACTTGTTTGGATAGTTAGAGGAACTCGCACTCAAGAAGACCACCGTTTCCGATAGAACGTGGCTGTGCTGGATGTTGTTGGCCACGTTTTGGGTCAAGGTCAGTGGTGCGCACGGAATAGAAGATAATTGTACGAACGCATAATTGCAACGATGCAAAGAAAATCGCTGTTAATCGTGTGAAATGAGCTGTGACGCTGGGTAATGATCGGACCATCCGTGGCCAGCCGATTTCTGTGTGGTAATGGGAGGTTTCAATCGAACACGCTAATTTTGTCGATGAGGAATTGAAGTTGGAAACGTTTGGCGAAAGTTCCGAAAAATTGCTTGCGGTGTACATCGAAATAAAGGCAACCTTCGACCAGTAAATGCCATCAATGGATTCCGGTTTACCCAAGATGGCAATAATCCCTCTGGAAGCAGCTTTCCCCGAGCTCGAGAAGTACGTGTTCTGGCGGTATTAACTACTGCTACACCGACCGCAATAACAAAGCACCCCCTTGACCGTCATTTCCAGCAGTAACTGATGGACCCAATATAATAAGCTTTTTACTACCGAGGGAAAAATGTAAACTACCCCAAAACCGAAAAGGCCAACCCGGCGTGACCCTCGAAAATGAAGCGAGCCAGAAATTCTTTCCCCCCAAAAGGCGAGTTTTCGTCGCAACTAAATGCCATCCCTTGTGCGTTTTGTTCGTTCGCTGTTTTGCACCCTGTAACGGCCCCAAAAAGGCCAAAGTCAACTTGGCAATAAGCATCCGGAGCTTCTGGACTGGGAAGGAACGCATAAAAGCAAAAAAAATAAAAATAAACCGAGTAACTGCTGACACATGCTCACCACTGTGGAAATCGTCCCAAGAGAACGGTATTTTATGAAAGTAAATGTCAGACCCTGCTGCTGCTGCAACATCACCACCAAAGTCGTAGAGAATTGCAAACATTGGCAGTAGGATGCTGTGTGGCTGTAAATGCCAATGCTGACGAGAGGAATCTCCAACGATGTACAAAACTCGTGCGAGGCCATGGTCAGTGTGTGTGAGATTTACATCTCGACAGTAGAAGGACGCGTTGGGATTTCCCTCTGGTTTTTCTACCTTCCCCCTTTCGCAGAGTGGAGAACTTTTGGAACCTGTTGAGTTCGTATGTACATGCAACGAACCGCGACACATTAGGCACTGACGAGTCGTGTCAAACGCATCTCTGGAACTCCGTATGCGGACACGCATTCCGGGAAAGGAAATCACCCAGCAAAGGGTACGAAAGGTTGCAGTGAACATACGCAACACAACCACAACGATTGCCAGGCAAACGTATGCCTTGTATGTGGCTCACAACCATCAGGGTTGGGACGATAGCCCGACGTCCCATTGCTAATAATCGAAAACCACGACGCACAACAAATGAAACCAGCGTAACCTCACAAAACGTGACTGCAGCATCACCACCTTTAAGTGGTTCGGGCTAAGCACGCGTGAAAGTTTTGTGTACCATTTATTTTAATCTTCCATTCTATCGGGCCACGGCAAACGGTGCGAATTGCACAAAACGTAACGCCGGGCGAGTTGTTTTGTACGAGAATTGTACTCCAAGACTGGTTCTGGGGAAGACATTAAGAAACAGCCCAGGAATCGTCGGAGGTCAACCAACCGAGACGTGAGGACACATTCTCTTTCGCAGCAAAGATTGCCCAAGAACTAACCTGCTTCGATGAGGAGTACCTTCCAGTTCTTGATCTCCGATAGCCGTGACGCGATTACCGAACCGCCCGATCCACCACCAACAACGATAAAGTCGTACTCGTAGTCAACATTTCGGGATGATTTCGCCTGTGGAAAGGAAGAAACGAGAAAAGGCTCGGCGTGAGAAAAACCGGTTCCGGATCCTTTCACCACGTCTGGTGGAATGTTGTAAGTAGCGCTTACCTTGGTACGTCCACAAGGATCCTCCAGATCGCACTGTGACCTTATGAACACCTCCAGCAATCCCATAAACAGCATGTACTGCGTACCGCCGCACAATGCCGCTAGTGTTGCCCCGACGGGGCTCGTCATAGGACACGCACAGGACGACATCCTGTACACCCGGTTCTGCCTTCTACCGACACCACTGACGTAATGTCAAGGCGTTTTGGTATGGCCGATTTCTGCAAAACAAAAAAATACAAACGTGAAATGTTCCGGTTATATGCACAGTGGAGGCTTTCGAATGGTGAACTTCTTCGATCACGGTAAGTGGTATTAATAATCGGAGCAAGGCCAAATCAATCGAGATTTTTTGTGCTTTTTTATGTGATTGTTGATGCAGTGTGAGAAGCATTGCCGTGTGCAGCATCTTGAAATGCTTGCGGAGTGACGTAGATTGCATCACGGAAATGTGAGTGAATGGCGACTTCAGATGCGTGATGTGTTTCAGACAAATGGCACCGAAGCGCGAGCCGTAATTGAATTGTTGGGGAAAAAAATAATGTCCATACAATATGAAACAGTTCTTTGCGGTGTTTCGGCAAAGGTAACACGAGTGGCAAAAACGTTGTTTGCTTGAACCTGGCAAAATTGGACATATGCAGTGGGGATCAAGCTCTTTCGAGCTTTGAAGCGAAATGAAAGTTGGGACTCAAACATTAGCAGCCAGACCTATGACATTAGCTTCAAACTTGATTAAGGAACCTGAGGAAATCGGTGTTTTCTATAAGTTCTTTTGAATTATTGGCTTTAAATCTGATGAAGAAAAAGGGACCTTAATATATAGGTCAAAGAAATTCCAGAAATACTAATTACAGAAAATTATAATTATAATTATTAAAGCCAATTGCTTCTAGCTCCTGTACTGCGAGACCCGATATAATCAACCGGTGAATAGCTTGATTTGCTACAGGACATATGTTAGCTATGATGTTTGAATACTTACTATGTTTCTAAATGATAAACGATTTGGGGAAATTAAAGAGTTGAACTGTAAATTTATAAGAACATTCTTCTCAAGCCTCAAACTGACAGTTAAGTCTTTTTTCTGTGACTATCCATTTCCAATTTCGATATCAGTCTCTAGTATCTCATTAATTGTTGAACTACTGGTCTGTCTAACTCCTGATGTTCGTTTTATGTTGTTTTACTCTTATCATCTACACGGAACAGCTTTTTGCTTAAACGCTCAATTTGTTCGAAATCACCGTGGGGATCTTGGTGAAAAAAAGACAACGATTGCAATTTGTTGTAACCCTGTTTGTTTTTGGATAAAACATTAAAACTAAACACGCTCGAGGGATTAATGGACGCAGCATTGGTTCTCTAAACATGTAAACGTTTAACGAGGTTCACTTGTTTTAATTATCACGCACAGTAGAATAACAACACCCGGTTGACTGTTTGTGCATTTGTATCCAATTAGTGTGCGATGATGAGCGCCGTGCGAACTCCAACAATTCCAGCATGTTTGTAACAAACGATTATTGTTATTTTGTGTTTTTCTGCTGCTGGATGTCTTTGTAATGGGGTAGGCTCATGTTGTTTGTTTCAGTGAAGTGACTCGTGCTGATGGTCCGATCCAACCTGGCCGTCTGAGTAACGGAGAGGAAGCCGTTGACGAAGATGAGCGTTGGTTTTGCGATAGTGTTCCGTTCGAACGGCATCGATCAATCTCGTCATACTTGCCACCCAAATCCCCCAAACCCTTCGTATATCCGGCATGCACGGTGTGGGCCGCAACGAACGTTTGGATGTGGAAATCGATTCAATTTGCAATGCGAGCAGCATCGAACAAAAGGACGGTAGCAATAACAAGCCTGCAACCGGGCCCGATCTCCGGGAAATGCTGACAGCGTGTAGCACGGCCCGTATCGTGGCATCTTCATCAGCAAACAGTGTGCATCGTGGAGTGCATCAGCAAAAGCCAAAACAAAACACGAACACGAACAGTGAGAAGCGGCCGGCTGCCGGAAGAAATAAATTGGATCTGCACGAAAAATAATAGCGATAATGCAGAAACATGACTGCTAACGAGATTTAAGTGAGTTGCATCGGAACAAAGCAATAAAAATGCAACCGAAGAAGAAAACACAAAACACCGAAAAAACGCTAGGCCGCAATTGCGATTGTGTCTTCTACCGCTCATCACGCTCAAGGGCTTTTGGGGATGCAAGAGGCCGCGTGGTGAGGAACGTTCTTCAGCTTCACTTTCCACTTTCGTCTTGGGTGCATCCATACCGTATGCAACCCTGGTGCATCGAAGGGTAATTGAAAGATTTGATAAAATTGCCAGTTTCGGTTTGGAAAAGTGGCTCAAAGCCGATGACTCGGATGATTTGTCTGGGCCCAGGGACGTCTTCCTCTTCGCACTCCATCCACCAGACGACACACCCGACATGCTTTGGTGGAGTTTGTGTAATCAAAGGTTACAACACGCCAGCTTGTACGGAGAGACACCAAGAAGCGAGTGGAGTGGTGTGGGACTGTGAAATTCGTGAGTCTTATAACAAAAAAAAAAAAGAAGAAAAACGATCAGCGGAAAATGCACGGAACGGGAAGGCGTTCACTGAGCATTGACTTCTGTCGGGTCGGGAATGAATGAGCGGAACACTGTCGAAGTACCCGTAAATCAAATGCAAATGCATTCTTTTGGGAAAAAAACAACGCCCGACACGAACAATTCGGTAGATCGATTCGGGCTGATAGGGAAGGCTGACGTTACGGCACCGCTTCTTGGGGTGGATGTCTTTTTAATCGGATTGAATAAATCGTTAGACAACGAGAGATGATTATTGTCTGGAAGGAAATTGGTTGCTGTACATTCGCTACCAGAGGTACGTAATCAAACGATGGACTCCACAGAATAATGAGAATGGGAATGGGTGTGTGAAAGAGCCTTGTTTGCTTTCGCAGGTATTGCTCAACTTTTGAAAAATTACTTATAAGTCTTGAATATTATGTCGAGAGTATAGATACAGCAAAAGGCTTATAGTGGGGCTCTATAAGCAGCATATTGTACTGGTGACATAATTACATTACTACAAAGTTCTTCCAGCAAAATTCCTCCCCAATTAGAGCCTGTAAACAGCTATCGATTCCATTCTAAGCCGAGTAAATGAAGCGGCAAGGATAATAATTTTCTCCCTCCCGAAAATTTTCCAACATTAATTACTTTGGGTTTAATTTCATTTTACGGCTTAACTTTGCCCAAACCGAGCGCTCCGTAAAAGAAGGGGTCGGATCGGTTACCTGATTACTGCTCGAGTTCACCTCCGGCAATGAACCGATCGAATGGAGTCTACAAAAACCGACGGCGGTAATTGAGCTGCAACTACTGCTGATGCTACCGCACGGCGGTGTCAGAAAATCCGGGAAAACCGTTCATTAAGACGATTGATGGTGAAAATTGCATTACCACTTTCCCGCAGTGTCGTATGCGCCGGAAGCGGTAAGAAACCTCACAAGATAAGTCGCATTTTCTCCAGTGTTCGGTTGTGGAGTAAATGGAAGGATTAAATCCTCCCGGGTTGTAGCAGGAGCTTCGTGTCGGGCTCACAGTGATTGACGTTGATGGCAGATTGTGACACGCACGCTGTTGTTTTACACCGCGCCTGGGTAAGCTCTATAAGGCCGGTACGACGCGATTAAATCACCATTGACGGACAAATGGTAAAGGCCAGCGGTGTCTTGTGTGGCTGACTTCCTTTGAGACGACCCATTGAAGAAGATCACTTTGAGCAAGCCTTTTCGGGTGCCCGCAACACGTATTCCTAAAAAAGGGGTTGGAACATCCTAACCTCAAATCTGCTGCAAATGATGCACAGAGCACGTGCACAAACCTTGTGCTTGTTCGTATAAAACCATATATTTGTAACTGACTCGAACATATTGAAGCACCGTCTTAGTACGGTCGTTGATTTTTTTGCTTCATTCCAAAAAAAAAATGGCCCCCAACAAAGATGCTCCCGATGCCGTACTGTGTAAGCGAGGAGAAATCGTTTCAAATGGCACCGTATAAAAGCGTTTACTCGTGACGCAGAAAAGATTGCACCTTGTAGAACGGGAAGAAATAAAGCTCCGAAGCTTATGGGCTACCGATGGCTGTATTTACACCAGAACCCTCCCCGATGCTGCCGGACACAAAAAATATGCTGCTTAGTTTGTCAAGGAAATCTTCCTTACCAACACCATTCCCGGGGTACACGCGGGTTGACACTGGTGGGTTGTGTTGTACGGTGACATGGGGAGAATGCAATGTTACAGATTTTGCGGTGAAACTTTCTAACCCTGGAGGGCTTTCAGACAGGGGTTTTGCACGCGATTGGGTATTGGGTGGAAAAATAAAATCAATTTCCGACACGGACACCGCAACGAGAGTATTCTTTACTCGTTCCGTGCCCTTTTCTTGCTGCAGTAAATGCAACCCTGGTGACTTTGAATCCTTTCCGATCTAGAGGGAAACGGTGCAGATTTAAAGGTGGTTAGAATGTAGGGCTTGATCTAACCAACGCTTGGAGGCATAAGCGATTTAACAGAAATGAGAAAAAAGTTTGTGATAAGCATGAAAGAGTTACAAGGTGCCTGATATTCCAACAAGCATGAGAGGAGATGAAGTTGTAGTAAAGCGTTTTACCGTGAAAAATCATAATTTGATGGTCATTTATTGCATAAAATCTGCTTCTTAAGCTTTAAGCTACATCTTCTTAAGCTGTAAACAGTTTAATTTTTTTCTGATGAATTTAGTCCAAAACTATTCATTCGGCATTAATTGTGTGATTTTTTTGAATTTGTTAGCCATATATTTTGTATAACACCTTCTTCAGCCTTAAGCCGAATTGATAAAAAATGAAAAATTGAAAAAAAAGATACTAATTGTATCAAAATTTCTTGCTAACCTAATGGATTCAGCAGTATGTAAAAATGTCAAAATAATATACCGACAAATACGAAAGCTACACCCGAAAGATTAAACTTATTCACATGCAACAACGCAAATTATCAATGTTTAAACAAGTTTTTCACAAAACAGCATTTACTCCATCCACTAAGTAAACTTCACAAAATATTCAAAATACAGCTAATCAAACAATCAGTTTGTTAATGGATTCAGCAAAACTCATTGTTAATACTTTTCTTGCGTCTCAAAAGCTATACAATAGCTCTCTACATCCGGTTTATAAATGGTCGTTCGGATCTCAATTGGTACGGATGGAAATTCTTCCAATGTTAAGAAACTACTTTCAAACGCTCGTGGAATCTTTTCCCTGACGCGAAGTTGACAGACGCACGTAAAGAATAAAACACTTTCACAGATTCCGTTCGAATATTAATGAACGACCGTGCGAAAGAAACTCCTGTCGTCGGAGAACCACATTCCACGTCCTCATCCTCCACACCCAGGAAGCTTTCGCAAAGATTTATGTTGCGCACTGTAGTTTGTGATGGTAAAGTTTTCCACTGCACAATAAAAGTGGAAAGGTTCCCGGGTCCTTTCCCGCCGCAGGAAACTAAATGTCTAACAATGATTCAGGGTTATCTATAGCCGGTGGGGTATTTGTGTGGGGTGCCGAGTTTGTCCGTCACTGCACGTCCCACCAAAAAAAAACGACACTCGAGAGAACCGAGTATCGGCATGCCGGACGCGAAATCCTTACAGACGAGGTGAGTCTTGCGGATGCAGTGGTTTCGTAAAACGAAAAATCATGTTTCCTCGCATCAAGAAAGACAGTGGTGAGGATGTGGGTTAAGATGGCCATCTTCGTATTTTGTGTACGGAGCAACTCTTTGTCCGGGACAGAGTTGCTGGCACGGGAAAAGTGAAAGAAGCGTCTATAAAAATAAGACGCACGCATAAAGTAAGTTAGATTGGAGCAAATCCCTTTTGGGGGTTTTGTTCTGTAGCTGCAAAGAAGAGGCGTTTACTTTATGATTTATTTCCCTTTCGAATTGTAACACGCAAATCACAATCCCTTAGTATATTCGCCCAGAACTAAAGAAAACGTTGAGAAAAGGTAATCGAAATGAAACAAATACCTGCGGGAATTACAATGAGATTAATTTTACAGCCCTTTTTGCCGCCATAGCAGACCAAAGCTCATGGAAAGGGGAAAAATACAACCGGCCAAAGTAAACGAACTAACGCCACAAATCCACCATCGCATCGCTTGATTAAACATGCCGCTGCCGATGTGACTGGGTTGGGCGGTTCGAAAGCATCGGACACCACAAAAGATCATTCAACTCTCCCGGGGCAGGTCAGCCCAACCAACCGACCGACCTGTGCACTGCGCTGACTTCTCGACACACACACGCACTGCGGAAAGAACAATGACATGGAAAGAAAACGCCACCTTTACGCACGTGAGAAGCTTACGTAATCGTGCCTTCAAACGGGCGAGAAAAGCTTCTTGCGAATTGGGCAAAAAGGTGATTAGCCATGATGTTCATAAAGGTGGAAGTCCAACAGGTACAGGTAAGGTGATTAAGATTCTGTGTCGGGAGAAATAATGTTTGTGCGTCGACAATGCCGGTAACCGGTTTATTTGGGCTCGATGTGAATGCAGTTTTATTGACATTTAGCAAAAGCCATGCTGAGCCGGGCATTATGGGATTATCGACACAACTGGTTCTGGAAATATAGGCTTCCCTGTTGGTGTTTCTTAAAGAGGTTTTGATGCTATTTGTCAAAAATCCTAGGATCTCCTAGAATGCAAGATTGAACTTTAATAGCTTGAATGTCAGTTTTTTCGGAATTACTTATCAGATATCTCCAATAACCTTAATAAGCGAATTGGAATTGTTTTTGTGTGAGTCTCCCCTAATTTGACTAATTCCACAGAACATTAAACTACATCTCCAATTCAAATCCATAAATACTGCTCCACGGGGGAGAGCAAAAATAACTAACAAACGGATGCAATTAAGCGATGCAATCAGGTGCAGCTTAAACTCCACAATCGCCAACCACAAATTCCCAATCAATGTGTGGCTTAAAATCGGCACAAACAAATCGATCGTTGCTGTTATTCCGCTTTGCAAACCGCGCCGAGCGCTTCGAATGTGTGTTCTGGTGGTGTGATTCCCTTTCCGGGGACAGCAAAAGAGGGAGCGATAAGTATGACGTGTATCCTGCTGGCACAATGAACCCTTATTCCATATTTCCCCACACAGTACAATGTGCACCGTTGGCAAAATGAAATCCCAACGTATGGATATGCACGGTGCTGAGAGCACGGTCCCGCAAAGCGCATGAGATTGGTTCCGATTTCCGGTGTTTGTTTCCGCGGTCATGCGATGTCCTTGATTTTCCCCCGTACCGTGCGCGAATTTCCTCATCAACGACATCCGGAAATGTGCCTGGGACAGAGATGACACTGAAGTAGAAGAGCGATGTGTTGGTTCATTATCTGTGGCCGATGATTATCAATCGCACTTCTGTTACGGCCCGGTGGATTTGATGCCATTGAGGATGCTTTTTCGCTGTGCCATTACTTCGAGGGGGTTGTGTGTGTGTGTGTGCGCGCTTTTTCATCTGTGTCACAACCGGTTTGTGCGGTGTATGTTCGGTCCGGCCAACGCCATCGATAAACCGGCTCACAAATGGTGTGTTGTCTCGCGGTATCCGCTTTAGCACACCGGGCGGAACCGGTTGCTATGGGGTGCCCGTTTTGCCGCCCGATGTCGCGTCACCGTTGAGCTGAGACTTTTCCAAGTTCAAGGTTGAGCTAATGAGCCAAGGGTTACTGAGGGATGCATTCGATCCGTCCTCGACCATGGTCCATCAAGGTGAACGCTATGCATCCATTATGGCACTGTTTGGCCGTGTTTGATTGCTATCGGGGCTATGCTCACTGTCACATTGGAGTTGAGGTACAATGCCACTAAACCTCAGCATGATACGTTATTAAAAACCCCAACTTCCATTAATCTCAACTCTGGTGGACTAGCAACAAAAAGGGATCATACCCAACATATCAATCGCATCCCCGGGATCGGGATCGCTTCTGTCAGATTCAGGCTCACATTAGACGACAGGCCCAACGGCAACGTCACTTAAACTTTTATCCGAAATCTAACCCACTTTAACCCGTTTCAAAATCTCCCGGAGGATCACGGGACAGGCTGGTCGACGACTTTCCCACTTCCACAAACGTACGCACACAACGCCGCACCGGAGGTCATCGTTCGCGGAGCCTTTTTCTCCGTTCCGTTTTCTTCGCGTTCTTTCGCATTCTGTCCACGCGCGAGCTGCAAAACGGCCCGGTTCGGAGTTGTTTGGTGTTTATTCAGCACTGGAACTTGGACCGAACGCGGTCAAGCTGGGTGGGTGATCGTGGGGATAACTGTACATTTATTTTAGACACCCCCATTTTGACGCGGATGTCATGAGAGCTGACAAGGAATGGGCACCCGGAACGGGATTACTGGGAACGAGCCGTTCCCCAATGACCTAGAAGCTGGATAAACAAACACAGGCTTTTTTCCCCATGTGATTTTCTAGGACAACCATCCAAGAAGTTGCGTTCAAAATGCATCGAGATAAAATTACAGACACCTGGGGATAGTGGGAGAAACGTCCCGAAATTCGTCAAAAGCAGTGATTGTGCGACTGACAGTTTCACTCGTTTCACGGAGCGACACAAGAATCACATGTCTCTAACTTTGCATATTTATCGAAATCCCTGGTCAAGAGGGGTGGATGTGTCAGGATCTAATCTGGGTCGATTCACTTTCAGTCGCGTTTCTCTCATTCTGAGTCCAGCTCGAGTATGCCATTTTCGAAGGAAGGTGAAATAGAAACTTATGTAAATTTATGCAAAACTAAGCGAAAGTTTTTGTATCGTTTTTGTTAAACAGAAAGCAAGAGTTAGATTCGGAGATGTATAAATAGGACGTAGAGCTAACTCTTTACATCCGGAATGGACCAAACGTGATTGAGGAACACCCCAAAAACATCTAACACAATTAAAGAATGCTTCTAGAATCTTCTCTGGCTGGTGATCAACAGCTATTGACCTCTATTTCAACTTGGGGAGTTTAATTGGACACCTTAAAGCTGTAAATATCTGTATTAAAAATTCGTGAACCTCACAGAACAACACAACTCAATTATTGCACCCGTCTAGTCCCTTCGCAATGGCGTCGCGGTTCCTCCCGTATGGCGATTAATATCGGCGATGATGATTTATCTTGCACCCCGTGTACACCCGTGGAACATTCAATTTGGCAGCGTCATCGATACGGTTGGAGCAATTTATCAAATGGCTGTTCCAGCACGATCCAGAACACTTTGTTGCAATTTATTTCCGTTTCGTATAACACCACCGTTTCGTTCGTTTACTTCTCGCTGGATGGAATTCGGGGGAAGGAATATAGATATATATATAAAATAAGCAAAAAACCATGGCACATCATGTATCATATTGCGTAATGGGAAATCGCTGAGCACACTCGTTTGTTCACAATTACGGTGATAATTTGTTACGGATTGCGATACTGGCATTCCCGAAAGGATCCACCATTTATCGGAAGACCATAATTAGGTTACGTAAGCAAAAAGAAAACACACACTCTATGTGTGTCATGTGTCATCTTCCAGGACTCTTGGTTGGGATTGATATATTGTCCGAAATATTGAAAAAGTATACGACCAAATCATTAGCGACGACATTCAACCGATACGAGATAATGAGTAAATCATAAGGTACGTTATTGGTTTCGGGAATGGTATTAAAAAGACCCGAGTTCGCTAATTGCTCTTCCGCTGAGAGAATAAGTCTCCCAACGGAACCGTCCCTCACCAGTCCATAATTAAGCTCAGGAATCGTCCCTTATGCTGCAATTCCTAAGCCAGGTATCTGGCACCAGGGAACAGCGGATGGGGACAAAAGTTTCCGTAGCAAAGTTTTATGCTTCGACGCTTTTGTGTTATTTCTGTGTGTGGTACGGTAGATGGGACAAACACAATAAGGAGGAAAAGTTTTATCGGCAAAGTTGAAACGTTAAGCAAATGCAACTTTCATACAGCAACACCATTCGATTGGGTATATATGTGTGTGTGTGTGGGCTTGGGGGTGGATAGGTGGATATTTTCTGTCACTTTCAAGTGTCTTTTCCTCGACAGCCGACAACACCAACGCTGGTGATGATGATGATGGTGTCGGTGATGATGTGCCATAGAGTTCAGCATAAAATGGACAGTAAATACTTTTTATGATAAAATAATAACTTCACTCTAGCGAGAAGTGGCAAAGGCTTGCGCCTGGGTGGTGGACCCCCTTGTGAGGACTTTCGGGTGGAAGTTTAAACTCCAATTACATTAGAGTGCCGCATTGGAGAAGTTGGATTGAGTTTATGATAAACAGATTGAAGTGCTCGGGAAAAGTGGACGGTTTATTTCAACTTGTCAACAACTCAACAAACTCGCTCTTTGTTATCAAGCCCCAAAGAAACAACGGGCGTTTCAAGGGACACAAAGTGTAGTTGTCTTTTGTGTCTAAGCTTGTTCGCAGGGTCGTGTTTGAAGGGTCCGTCTTAAGTTATTCTTTCATTTTGCGAGCAAACTGTAACTCGATTCAATTACCACAACTCGGTTTCGCAAGACACCAGCCACTGTTGATAAGCGAGCCCTTCAGCTTCATGATAATCATCCTTCAATCATTAGAGCAGCAGTTACGAGGGAGATCGGGAAGCGGGGAACAGGGTGGAATGTAAAGGGATTCCCAACCGAGACTTATGAAACAATCACAACAACGAATCGCCCCAGGGACTCTCTACAGCCACTATAAATTCGAGCAACTTCACCGCGACTGCTACCCCAGCTTTATGATGTTGACCGACCGCGTCGGATTTGGGGAGGTGTCTTCTTCCAAAAAACACAATCGGTTTTGTCTTGCCGGCTTTGCGGGTTAATCGTGGGGTGGAGGTTTTGCGTTAGAAAATTAGCATTACCAGCCAGTACCGAGCGATTACCTAAGCAGCACCGCTTCAGCAGCTTATTATTTGCTATTTAAGAGAGGTCAAATCAAATGTGCCGAACGGTGGTGCGGTGTACTGCCATCAGAAACCCCCTACAGCAGCCCCACTCCCCATCTTATGGGCACGATTTCGCAAAACAAAAAATATGTTTCCCTCTCCTCCGGTTCAAGCTCTTCCCTCCGCACACAGTGGATGGACATCAGCTTAGACGACACGGTCCGAGGGAATCGGGGAATCCATAAACAAAGCCCCATAATCAGCACGTCTCAACGCCGTCCGAGAGTCATCTCATCCATCCCCCAAGCAAGCGATTCGGTCTAATGCTAAATCATCCCAATCATAGCGCCTGACCGGTGCACGATGAAAAATGATTCAAAAATGCAAATACAAACCCCGCTCGGTAAGATCTCCCCTCGGATGACGAAGGCACGACTTTTTTCCACCCGTCCCTCATGTTTTTGGAAAAAAAGGTGTGGGAAAAGGAAATGAAACGGAAAGTGGCGGATCTGGGTACTCCCACGATTAGCTCACGTCACGATATGCTCCCGAGTTGGTATGACCTCCGTGTCGGTGGTAGACACACACGTCTTTCAAGCGACGAACCCCGGTTCAATCGAGGAGGTGGAGTAGGTACTTCCAAAAACAAACTTCCCAACCACCCAACCCGACGATAGGCTTGATTAAATGAATTTTAATTTTGAGCTTTTCCACCCCATGAAAATGCATTTCCCTCCCGAAATGAAAAATGAAGGGTGCGTGTTTTCACACTGGTTCGCTTCCGATTCGGGAGTTGTAAAATTCCAACATTCGTGTTTGCCTGTATTCCAACGCATCCGGATGTTGTTTTCCCGGTAACCTTTTAACCAGCGGGGAATTTTGTTTTCACTAGCTTAGCTAACCTTTCCCGGGTGTGATGGGGGCGGGATGCAGGGGTTAAAGTAAAAGGGGTTGTTTTTACTTTCGATTGTCTTTCCGCAGAAGATGGCAAACGGTGAAGATCACCCGCATGATAAGCGACGTACGTACCCCGGCCTCCAGCCTCACAAACGGAACCTCACAAAAGTTCCTTCCAGTTTTGGGCCTCTTCTTCATTATGCAGCTTCACAGCGTTCCGGAGGCATAAAAAATGTGCTCCATCATTGCTTTTTCAACCCGCTTTTCCGTCCTCCGGCTTTTGTGTGTGGGAGGTTTTTTTTTTGGTGGGGAGAGGCCCGGTTGTCCCGGACCACCCCGCACCTTGCGGCAGCCTAGCGACACACAATTAAATGCATGAAAAGAAGCCGATCAAAGAAGCGAATGGTGATGTAGGGAAAATGGTGAAAGAAAGAAGACGCACGTCTGTTGAAAATGAGTTTTGTGTTTTTTTTTTCGAGAGGGAAAATTCCTCTAGCGTTTTTGTTTGGTGTTGTTTGCATTTTCCTAGTCATGTTTTCATTTGCCCCGGGGTAAGTTCCTTTACTTGCGGCAGTGCATTAAATCAACCAGAGGTCTACACGCATGGTATGGAATGAACAGGAATATTCATAATTTAACGTCCAATCGCAAATAGCAAAACAGACAAAAAAGGGTAAAATATGCTAACAGTGGCGTCCCATGGATCGCATGTCGGTACCATCTTTGATGGTTCCTTGGAGGGGAGAATGCTGAGACACGGTGTTAGCTAATTAGGTAGGGTGCGTTTTGCATTCGGTGCATTTGCTACCGTCGCGAACCAGTGGTGTCATGGCGCAACGCGGAATTTATGGCACAAAACAAGCAAGGAAGCATTCGATAGCGATCGCGGAACCAACCGTGTATATGGGGTAGAAATGGAAAGTGCGGAAAATTCACCTTCTTCTCTTGTCCCGGACAAGTCTCTTCCGGTGCGTCGAAGTGTCAAGTAGCCCGTAACGATCTGTCGCCGCCTGTATTGTCTCGCCGCACAATGTGTCCGTCGCGTAACGAGCTTCTAATGAGCTTTTACCGATTATTGCACCACCGCTGGACGATCACTTCCAAAACCAACACGACAGAAGATGCACAGAGATGATTCGGTGTAGTTTGGTCGGACAAAAAACGGATCACTTCACTAACTGTCGTTGCTCAACACTTAATGATCACTATGGCACACGCGCGTACACACTGTGAAGCTGGTTCGGCAGGACAGACAACACCGTCCCGGTTGACTTCACTAGATCATCTGAACCGATCGTTCCGAACGGACGTACCTTCTCGTCTTTGCACGATCGCGTCGACGAATCGCGAGAGAGAAAATTCTTCAAAACCCCGATCACTTACGACACAGCGTGCGGAATCTCCGCAGGATGGAACCGAAAGCACAGTAACAACAGAACAAGAAAAGCGTTCCAACGATACCTAAAGCAGTCTCCGCAGATATATTGAAGTCTCCCTGGTGAGCTTTGGCCAACAAATGAGAGGTGGCTTATTAGTGCGTCGTACTTTTCTTCAGCGTTTCTTAACAATTGTGTCTCTCTTGGCAGTATTTCCATCCTCCCTCCATCGTTCTCTCTCTCTTTTATGTGTTTTCCCTCCTTCCGTCTTTCTTGGAACACCGACAGGGTGGCGTGGCCGTGTGGTGTGAAGGAGGTAAAGTTTTTCGCAATTATTTCTCTCTTCGCGCTTTGCATTATCACGCTGTTCGGTCTCAATGACGCGAAACCCGTGCGCGAGCTGTGCGCACGCCCGTTCACTCGATCGATCTTTGGCCGGGGTGGTGACTTGGTTGGGCTCTGGCATGCGCAACGGAACCGTGTAACGAACGCCAGAAGGGTTGAACTTGCGGTGAACCTGGACGGTACACTGGTTCTGGATGAAGGCTGTAGGTATCAGTTGCTAGATCGGTTACTTCGCATGACTTGTCTGGTGGCAATTCGTTGCAGTTCCTTCTTATGGGCTTATTTGGTTCAGTTGGTAATCGACAATGGTAGGTGTTTTTGTTGTTTTGAGATTCCGTCAGTGTGATTGATGAAGACTGGGCATATGACGCCATTTGGAACATTTTATCAAACAAATCGGAAACCTACTTTTCAGACGGTTTTAGGTTAGATTGTTGTTTGTGTGGAACACGAGACCTAGAAGAGAAATGTTAGATTAAATGAAAAAAAAAATGGGTCATGAGTCTTTTTTGGGGAGGATACACCTAGAATAGTAATTTATTAATAAACCAGCTTTAATATTAAAGCGATTAGGACACAACTTTTCTTAAATTTGTAGCTGGTGACTTTAAAGTATAAACCCTTATTATAGGACATTAATTGTTCCAAGAAGGCTACTCCTTATCCAAAGCAAACGAGCAAATCACAACGTAATAATAACTATTTTTACACCTTTCTAATAATGTCCCAACTTTCCATCCCAGCCATAATTCTTATGCCATTCGTTTGAAGATGATTTAACAAACTTTTGCCGGAAACCAGACACTCCATTGCCCCGTCCACTCTCATCCTCCCACAAGGCTGATAACGACATTTATTTAGCTGGGTATTAATTAAAAACCGACAGCTTTATGGATTGCGTTACTAGTGCGTCCCCGTTACATCACAACGACCGTCACCGCTAGTTCACAGTACATTTCGCGCAATAAAGTCACAATAAAACGGTCTCAAGCGTCACAGCATAATGACCAATTTTCCAAAAAACGATCCTCTTCGATCGTTACACCGATGGCATGGTATTTTTCCCTCCTGCTAGCTCATTTGCGTGGTTATGTCGTGCCGCCGTTGAACGTTACCTGTCGAATCGCATTGAGACAAATGTCAAGCAAGCGATTAATTAAAGCTTGATTCTGGCCCGGCTACAGCGTGGCGTGGAAGTGCTTGAGTGCCGAAATGAAACCGTGGCGCTCTTTTGGCGTTTGGGGTTTTTCCAAAGTGCCCCCCTTTTAGAAGAGGCAAACACACTTCGCTTATTATGTGTCTTCCCAGGTGGCTCAGAGCAATGGTGATGTTGTGTGGTTTTTGTTTTAATCTCATTACCAAATTCCGACTTCAACACTTCAACCAGGGGCATGGGCATCTATTTGGGAGATGGTGGTATGTGGAAAATCCACCATCTAACGTTTGGCCACACGCACTGGGATCGGTTTCGAGTGAGCCCACTTCGACATTTGCTGGAAGCAAACGCTTTGCAACACCCGTTTGGGAGAATATTTCGCACATCGTAATTATGGAGAAGCGGCAAGCATGTGTCTTTCTCTCTCTTCACATGTTGGGTGCATTTGTTTAATCAACATCATCGGGTACGTGGGAAGACGGTGGTGATGTTGCAGGCACGGAGTCACCCAGCGGAGTCACGGTTTCGTGCAGCACATGCGAAACTTCTGGCTATGGAAGCTAATTTCGTTATCAACGCTCAGTCAATCTTCGTCTGTTGGCGTTGGTAAGGTGGCCGGGGTGATCACTTTACGATCATGTAGACGGATGTGCGAGCAACCGGGAGATGGAGAGAATAATCGCCCGAGTTCCTGATGATCGGTAGGTATTTCCAGTAGTAAATAAACAAAATCCTGCACGTTGTGCGGTATTTCCGATAGTAAATCTGACATTGATTATGCGATCGTGACTTGGGTTTTGCTGGACCGTAGCAGGTGGAAGAAGAAAACGCGAAAGTGATAAAAGAAGAAATGAGATTAATTTAATGTTGACGACTTATGTTTGATAGCTTCGGGGTTCTCAATCTAGAACTGTTTACTTTCATTGGTTGTTCGTGTGGTGCTATAATGATTCAACTTGACCTCTTACGAACATAGAATGCCAACTTAAAAGAAACATAATTTATTTGATTGGCGTGACGAACCCAGATTGTGGTGGTACGCCTAATCTGGGTCACGAAATGCAAGAGTTGACCAGCTTGAAATGATGTGAAATATAAATCCAACAATTTAAACTAATTAGGATACTGATAAACTCACAGTTCATTTTAATTTGCGCTAGAAAAAATACAATCAATGGATTGAGTTGGAAATATGTAACAGTTTTTTAGATGCTATTAAAACACTTTTGTAAAATATTATAAGAAATAATTTTAGCTATTGTTTTGAAATTTGAACATTACTTTCCATTTTTTGGTCACATTCTGTTGCTTGCTATACTTTTTAATAACCATGCACTGTGCCATAGTTTTTGTGTATTGCGGATTGCATACCAGCTAGGCGTGTTTAAGAACAAAATCGAGCTTTTGCTCGACAAAGGCACATCAGTTTCTATTAATTTAGTTATTTTTTTGTGGCATTGGAATAGCTGATTCAACACTTTCTGGAATAAAATGGGATAGAACGTGAAGGCGATAATTACGAGCTTGTGAATTTTGCTCTGCCGAGGCCATCAAAATGCACATAAAAAAACTTAAAGCGAGTTTTAAAGCTATGTCACATGCTGATGTGACGGGAACAAATGTTATACTTTAAAACGCAATTTTCTTTCTTCATTCGAACGTCATGCTCGGCACCGCCCTGGCCACATATCCCTCCCCTGCCGGTTGGTGGTTTCATTTAGTTTTTCATCCGGTTACTACATCCCGGGTGTGACCGGGCCGAATACCTTGTGAAAGAAGATGGAAATTAATTAATCTGCTTTAATAATTCATCGTTATTATGAGAACACTCAGTGTTCCTTCGACGACAGTCGGCTGTAGTTAGCTGGAACAGGATTAGTTTACCTCTCCATTCCACTCGCCTCGCGGCAGGTTAGCAAATGTGCTTTGATTCTAATTAAAGTTTAAGCTTCTCCCTGTAACATTGTACTGCTGTAGCTCGGGTGAGAAAATAATATACCAAGCGGTGGGTTTGTAGAACAGCAGATAGTTGTTCGCACACAAACCCACACAGTCGTTTGCGTGTAAATTTTATTTGTCGCGCCACATCCATCCATCCATCCATCCATTCGTCGTTGGTGTTTGTCCAGCTCGTCACAGGATGTAGCGAGGGAAATAGTATCTACAGCGAGCAAGGGAAGCTTTAGGGATGAAAGATAATACGAATACGGACCAGCTGTCTCATAATTTTGTTGTTTCAGGCATGTTTTGGAGCATGAAATCCCGGCCCGGCAAGCGGTCGACTGGAAAACTCGTGTCGCAGTATCCCTGGAGATGCAGAGAAGCGGTAGACCGTTCGGCCAGTATCTTCCTTAGTCTCCCTCGCCCCTATTGTGCAGATTGGCACGGATGTTATAGATAGCGTTTGGTGAAGTTCAAAAGCATCTCTGTGTGTATGTGTGTTTCAATACGGTGAAGGTTGAAACGAACTGTTTACCAAAGCACCATCCACCAAAGGTTTTGCTGGACGATAGCCCAACCGGCATGACTTCCGCTTCTCCGTCCAGAGTTGCCTTTCACCCTCTCTCCCGATGTCCACATTTGGGGCGTATAAATTAACGCACCAAATTATCGTCCCGGAAAATCATCGACTGCGAGGACACGGGCCTTTTCTGCCGGGTGGGCAGAAGAAGAGAAAGTTTCTGGAGCCAAGTTTACCAAAGTGTTAGCAAACGAAGGGCAAACAGCATTAGTCTAGGTTCGGAAAACCCAAGACAGCAAATTGCTGCAGAAAAAAAACACGACGGGAAAGGATCGTGTCCGGAAGATTCGGCGGCGCTTTCCCGGACGTAAATAGTCCTAAAAAGAAGGTGTTTAGCAGTGTCGAGATAACGAAGACTTTTTGGGCAAATATTTTCTGAGCAATTTGGCATGTTAAATACGTTAGGCGTACGGGTGAAGCGACTGGAGGCGAGATAAATAATTTATCGATCGAGGTTTTTCAATGTTAGTAGATTAATGCCCTTCAGTTAATCATGATTTGCTGTACACTAATGCAGTCTTTTAGCTACAATATTTGGTACAAGGGATTGAATGGATAATGTAAAGTATACACACACTAATATAACAATGATAGTCATCACTCTTTTTGGAAAATCACTGTTCCATTGTACGAAGCTTTTCATTCTTCCCGTCAAACACAATGTACCGCACGCTATTGTACTGGTGCCGCTGTAAAAAAAAGCGTATAAAAATTGAAATGTTTCTCGGTGGTGAAAAATATCGTGCCGCATGTAGGAAAAAGCATACCACGTAATGTCAATGCACTGCCACAAGCCAATTCTGAAGCTGCAGTGTTGAACACTGAATAGTCAAATCCCACGTGGCTCACAAAGGATCGTCCCAAATTGGGCTGGGAACGTCACGGAGGAATTTTTCATTGTTCCACGTGGGGGTTTTCTCGTTGATGAAACTGTTTCAATACATGTACTCTGCTCGATAATTACTAAGTATGAGCAGAAAAGAAAATAAGTCGTAAAATCAAGGATACAGTAATCCCTAACAAGGGTAAGTAAAACTGAATCCCTTTAAAACAGAAGGTTTTCACTGAACTCCTTTCTTAACCTTATGATTCAATCTAGCCGGATCGGTGCAGATATTACAAAGAGAACTTTCTTAATAAAAGGGGGTATAATGTAGAAATTGAGACCGTTCAAATGAACTCCACCTGTTTTGAAACATCAAAGATTTTTTTTAAATGAAAGCTAAGGTTTCTCAACATTTAATTAAAAACATCTGCAGTCTTCTCTACCACTATCGTGCCGTTCGGAACGGGATGATTCCGATGATTTAATCTTCAACATCATCTTTTTCCATCTACACGCATTATACAAGTGATGACTTTAATGTTCGGACGTTGATTTTCCGCCATTCATCGGTAAGGGAAAAAGAAAGCATAAAGGGAGCTTGGGAATTTCGTTCGATGACGACGATGTCTCCGCCGGATGACACGTGCTCTGAATCAATGAAGTCGTCTTCGAATTCCGAGCACATCCAGCCGGTTGGGAATCTCCATCAAAAAGAAGGACCCGAGGTAGAACAGGAAGTCTAGCACTGAAGCCAAAATCGTGCTGATCGAAGGGAAATTTAGTCATGAAGCTGTTTTTGGAAAGCATAGAAGGAATGCGTTCCTTTCAACATGTGTCTATCTCTTTTGAACGAATCCAAAGGTGCAGAAGACGATGCTGAATGTGTGTGCATATGAGTGAGCAAGAAACTGTGTGAGGGAAGAAAAATTATCCATCTGGTCCCTTGCGTAACCCGAGGAACTTTTGACGAAGGATAATGCGGTACATAAAATCCTGGGCAGTGAGTGTTTAACCGAACCCGTTCATTAAAATCAGATACGGTGAGGTAAAGTTTAGTGGTGGGTTAGGAATCTTTTATTTTCCGGTGTAGAGATTGAAATAAAAGGTGAATAAATAGTTAATGGCGAAGAAGCAGGTTAGATGAAATTTTCCGTCCGTTTCCCCTTGATGGATGGTACGCTTTGAAATTTGCTCGTGGCAGGATCGAGATTAAAGACTCTTGAACTTTTTGATAATCGTGTAGTACGAAAAAGCCGCCTTGAGCACCTGGTACGGTGGAAAAAGAAAGCATATATCCCAACGATGAATGGACGCAAAATACAAAGCTCAACCTACCGTGTAATACGTTTCCAGGTTTAATTCGTACAACTTCAACCCAGTCAAGCGTACCGGTCGCTGGGCATTCATCAGGATAATCAACATGCGTCGGCGATAGGAAGCGCCGCACAGATGCCACGGAGACTTCCACAGCGCGTCACCCACCTTCAAGCCCTGCAATTGACAATGAAAATCTCGCATCACACACACAAATGCAGCGCAAATCAGAACATAAATCAGTCCACCATCAGCGTCCGCACACCCGCTCACCTGATTCATGAGGATGTGCCCGAGAAAGCAGTACAGATACAGTTCCGTCATGGTGAGCATGAAGTACTCGAGTACGTTAATTAATTTCATTGTCGACAAACTTTCCTGCAAAAATAAAGGGTGGATGGGTGAAGAAATTCCGGCCAGTGCGCGTGTGGGAGTGTAAAATACTTTGCAATGAACCGGAACATCGAGTGGGTTGTGTGTGTTGGAGAGTAGTAGACAAATACACTACAGGAGCACGTAATGAATGGATGGAATTTTGATTGGATTTCTTTGGATAAGAGGAAAGTAGAAGTGGAGAGGGAAGATTGGGCGGAAACAGGAAGCTTACCACCGTTGCCATGAAGGCGAGAAAGCAAAGTAGTAGTAAAATCTGGAACAGCTTTAGAAGGATATATGGATGGTAGCAGCTTTCGAGTAGTTGACAGAAGCGGAGAAGTATCAAATGATGCTTGATGCAGTCCTCCAGAACGCAAGTTAGTTCGGATGAGAGTTCCATGAGGTATGTCTGGGATGCAGACAATTGGTCCAGCTTCGATACGGTTTTAGTGGGCTGCACATTCACAAGATCTTCTCGGAACACTTCCTTCAGGACGTACCCGCGTGTGTCTATCTCATGGTTGGCCTGATAATGGCGTAGCTCCATCCGGTAGTGTCCGTTCAAGATCATAGCTGACTGACGGATATTTGCAAGACTGCAGCACAGCATATCAAACTGACTGCAGGCCATGAACACAAACAGCATGAACAGTGCCCCAGCCAAACCATACACAAGGCTCACCTGGAGTTGTCCAAGCACCTGCAAGGTGTAGGCTAGTTCGTACATTGGAGACTGCTGGACGTCAACCGGATACCAGAAAGGGAAGGGTAGCGTCCGTTCCTGAGACAGAATCGGATAGATTGCCCAATGCATCGTACCGAGCACACAGATAACAAGCCACCAGAACTGGTACCGATTGGTGAATCGAATGGAGGAACTGATCGAGATATAATGGACACCGGCAGCGGACCGCTTTCGAAAGTGTCGCGTCACGAACTTGTACAACTGCCGTATATTACCTTCGTACATCAGTAGATACGTGGAAAGCGGTATCATGATCGAGTAGATACTGGTGGTGATCAGCGTGAGAAACAGCTCGTCATAGCTCAAATCGATCGTTACTATCGATACGATGTGGAACACCGCTATATGCACGCAGACGAAGAACCAAAACAGCATATAGCACGTATTGATCAACTCCGAGAGTAGGTACCGGCCACGTAGATACTTCGGCAGGTACGAATTATAGTCCGTTGGCCACACGGCCACAAACCGTAACACTCGCTCGAGCATCCGGAAGTTCAACAAAAGCGTCTGATCGTCCTCACTGTTTGCCCGCAACGTCATGCTGCTCTCCGATGATGTCCTACACAAACCCAAAATCAACGCCAGAACTCACCTTTTTATCGCCATCCATCTTTATGACTTTTCGATCTGAAGGATCTTCGTGGGGAAATAATATATTTGCTTTAATTATTTATTCCGTCTTTTCGGAGCGAATTCCGGTCCTTTTTTGAGGTATCCTTTGGGGTGGTACACGACATGGCGTGGGTATTAATTGTCAAATTATGCATGCATAATTTAAGGGGTCAGGTCAGGGTTTGGATCGTTCTCGCTGCGCAAAGGTTCTTGGAGGTGGTTAATGGGTCAAAATAATCCCTCCTTTACGGTGGGGATACTCCTCGGTGAAAGGGTTCCTTCGGAGGCAAAGGTAAGAATATAATTGGAGAAAATTAGACTCAATAAAAGCTTTTGAAATGGTTTGAGGCATCCAAATACCTTGCTAACGTACCGTTTAAAGTGAGCTTGATTGGAGCAATTCTGGGAATCGTTAGTGCGCAACCTAGAACCTTTTTAAATGATTTATTAAATTTATTATCTCGCATGTGATATTGTACCCTCCAACGAAATAAGTAAGAATAAAACACCATCATAAATTCCTTTTAAACAAGAAAGTCTTTAATAGCAATACGCAATACAACAAACTGTAACAAAATTGACTTTTTTTTTGCTTATATTAATGAGTAATCAGGAAAAATCTCAATTCTCGTACGAGAGCGTGCAAAACAAAACGAGGAAAAGTAAAAGAGCGTGTCGATGGCGGGTTGTCGGGCAAACACCCCCCGGTAAAGGGAGCGACCCCACCCACCCACATTACCGCACGCTCCGTAGGATGGAATGATCGCTTTCCGTTTCATTTCCTTGAGCATCACTAGCGGCAGACTTTATAAGTCTTGAAATCTTTAGACAATTCTCCGAATCGAATTCAAAGCCTCCTCGCCCCCGTACACCGGAAGTGGGCGAAAAGGAACACACTTAATAGGGGAGGAGTGGGGGAAAGGGGATATACAAATGAGAATTAGGATTTTTTCGTTTACTAACACTACACGCAAAAAAAAACATGATTATGAGACGAAGATGAAGGGTTGAAAGTATAAATGGGATTTGAAGGATGAATTTTTGTTGGGACTTTTTTTTTGTTTCTTTTCGATATGCTCGTGTTCGCTCCTTACCGGGTGCTGTCCCTAGCTGTACGTTGGGCAAGCTATGCGAGAGCCTCGGCTTTGGAAGGCCAAACACGTGTTTGATGAGATGATTCGAAGCGGTTTCATGACGTAGCATCGGTGGATGATGGGTTGGTTGGTTTGTTTTGCAGGGCTGACTGGCCACCCCAAGGCTTAATCGATGGTCAGCTGTCGGAAGGTACCGTCCATGCCGAACAGCTCATCGGCCGTCTTTGGTGCGCCCGGTCTGAGCGATTCGTTTGCCTTGGAGGCTTCCTGCTCCTTGAACCAGGCGGTGTATTCGCCCATCTTGGCGCGCCACGCATCGTTCAGCTCCTTGCACGAGCCGGCATCACCACCGTACTCGCTCGGCAGCATCGCCTTCGGGACGTACTTGTACAGATCCTCGATGTTGCTGTGGATGTGGATACGTTCGCGGATCTTTTCCTTCAGGAAGGGCTTCACGAAGTTGACGATCGTGTCGACGATCGGGGACACGTTGATGACATGCACCTCCTTCAGCTTGACCGGGTAAGCTTCCTGCACGCAGATCAGGAACTTCTTCACCAGTGCTGGCGTGAACTTGGCAAAGTGCGTCGGGGTGGCAACGCTAGCATCCAGCACGTACACATCACCGGCAACACCGACCGACTCTTCAGCCAGACGGATGTCACCGATCATCAGCGTAGCCT
Organism: Anopheles minimus; assembly: GCA_000349025.1. Classification (NCBI taxonomy): domain Eukaryota; kingdom Metazoa; phylum Arthropoda; class Insecta; order Diptera; family Culicidae; genus Anopheles; species Anopheles minimus. The sequence continues at coordinate 5,152,373 of KB663610.1, forward strand.
TCATCGACTCGACAACGTTCGGGGTGGCGATATCCTTGTCGGTACCGCGCAGCATCACCACACGGCATCCATTCGGGGTCAAACCCGGCAGTGGTGGCATATGGCTATTAAGGAGAAGCAAGAGAAAGATAAAAAGTCATCATCGATTTCAAGAGTCGCCGACCGTCCAAAACCCCACTTACATCACATTCAACACCTCGGCCATCTCCGCACGGCTGACGTCACGTTCGGTGAAGAACTCCGGCACGGCATTGCGCATGGTGTAGTACATGTCCAGCTTCTGCTTGACGCGCTCCAGGCTGAACTTGCAGCCACGCAGGAAGGTGCGCAGGCGGGCATCATCCATATCCTTGGGCAGATGCGGCTGCTTGCTCAGCCACTCGCGAATGATGCCAATGTCACGCTCAATGTCGGCCGGGTTTGCTGGCTCGCGCAGCTCCTCCTTGATCTTGGCGCTCAGGTCACCGGATGGCTGGATCAGAGACATCTGTTTTGGTGGTTGGAAGGGTGAACGAGGTTGTTAATCTTCTACGTATCAAGAGTTCCAAATGTCTAAGCAGTGTAATTAGATATATCTTCATTTGGATTAGATTAGGACGCTGATCATGCAAAGAATTAAGGGTTTGAAGCATCCAGCAAGCTAAGCTCCGTTCAATCTCTTCCAAGTGTAGCGTGCGAAACGTTCTTCGCTCATCCAATATTGAACTGCATAATGCTTTCGGAGCGCAAGATTCGTGTTGACTTTCTTCTCGCGTTCCGGAAAGGCAACGCAAACGATGGTTTGCGGTTACGGGTGGTGGAAGCAATTAGCTCATCACGCGACTGCTTCCTGTGCAGCAGACCGACACATAACATAGACGTTGGTAGTTGGTTGGTAGTCGAAGCATTCGGTCCCCGCTCAAGCTCGAAGCCGAAGCCATTAATTACGCGCCAAGCCAAACAGACGAACCTAAATCATACGGTACGGGGGCTAAAGGCTTGAAGTCGGGAAATCGCGTTCGAATGATTCCAATTACGTGCGGCTTTCGGTAACGCAACGGCCACACCATACACACGGAGCTGCTTCCTTCCAAAAGAAAATTCGCCTTCTGCTTGGTCACGGGCTTGTGGCTGACACCCACCGAAGGGCGGAGGAGGGCAGTATCTCCACAACAAACTTCCAACAAGCTGGTGCTGGTGCCGCAACACCAACCAAGTCGCGCTCATCGAAACGAAACCTGCAACAACAGCACAACCAGTGGTCGCCACATTGGCTTCGCTGGCTGGATGGGTACGGTCTTAATCAACACGCGGACGCATCGAACGCGAAACCTTTCCCGTGTGTGCCCTACTGAGATGCCCTCATCTTGGTAGTTGTGAGTGGTGCGCTTTATGCAATCACGTTTTCGCATCCGAGGATGGGAGCACGGTCTACTGGAGGGGCTTAAAGAGATGAAGAATCAAAACTAGAAACCAGTGCCCTAAACAAGGGAAATATAAAACAAGCAACCAGCTCCGAAGTATGAAGCAAGCATAACAACAGTTGGGAGGAGGAAAAAATCAATACCAAACAGGTAGTTCCAAACATACCGCGAAGACCACGATCGCGCAATGTTTTAGCGCGCATTGAGGAATGGGAATGGGGAGGAGTGTAAACGCGTTTGTTGCAATTATTCGTGTAACGCTAGAAAGCTGTCGGAGTGTGAAGCCTCCATTCGACGTGTGGTACAATTTGCTCTGCATTATACATGAGCTACTGCTAAAGCTCAACACACTCTGCGCGGTTACTGTAGCTTTTTGACAGATCACAAACGTCACTTGTTGAGTTGGCGGGACCGAACACGTGGCTTGTCTTGTTTGAGATACCTACATCTCACTAGGCGTTGACGAAACCCCTTGAAGGTGAGCTTTGTTTTGTTTTGCGGAGTAATTTACTCTTTGCTCATTTGCATCGGATCGGACGGATGAAGATATTACTCAACCGTTTAATGTGCCGTTATGTGTGTTTACTTTTTCGAATTCTCCACACTTCAAGCCGTGGCCTTCGGTCTGATGTCTAGGCCATGTACTTTTTTCTGCTTCGCTCTCTCCCTCGTATGTGAGTGTAGTTTGTCCCATTTCTAATCTTGGATAAGCAAATAACCACCGGTTTTTGACTGCTTGCCCCCGTCATTTGCCCAATTTAATTTTGCTGCATGCCGTTGACATTGACTTCGGGCAGTCTACCTCGGTGATGGACGGTCCAGTTCAGTGGGAGGGAAGTAGGCAATAAAAAATTGCTCCAGGCGTATGCATAAAATCCAACCAATCGCAACATTGCGAACTGAGTTGCCTTATGGACTAAAGAAATGGGAAAGATATTTTCGGCTGAGGTTCGGTAAATTAGATTATTAAATCAATGTCAACATGAATATCCCGAAGAAGGGGAAAGAACCGTACAGTTGGAAAGGTTTCGTCGATCTTTTCGCCGGGTCCGAGGTCCAACCCGTGTCAAAGTTGAACTAGAGATAGAGAAAAAAATTATATTTAGACCGAAAAAGACAAAACCAAATGTCTAACCTTATCCAAGAAACCTTCAAAAGACGCCTGACGAGACCTTCAAATTTAGTCACTCAAGTTTTCCACACCATTTTTTGCTGGCTTACTTGAGCTTCATTGGAGGTGATGCAAAAGCAAAAAATCGCCAACAAGAAACAAAACTAAATTATCATTAATGCTGTGTTATTTCTCATCATTCAGCGTGAATTGCGCCAGTTTTGGACAGTGTGGCGAAAGAGTGGGCCCGTTGTCGGTGCCTACAGGGAAGACACATATATAAAACAAACTACTGCCAACGATGACGCAAAGCTGTCGTGGGGTTGTTTCGAGAAATAATTTCAAAGAAAAGATTTATTCATCTTGTTGAAGCGCCTCTTTTGCTTCAGCTACGGTTGGGACGGTTGGGCAATCAGTGTAGACGGGGCGGAATGGAGCTCTACTTGAACCAGCCAGCACACGGTTGGGTTAATTTGAAGTTTTATTACTGTTTCATAATCCACCACGTAATGCTGATTGTTGGATGATCATTAAAGACGAAGCAAAAAAAAACTAAAAAGCAATGAAATAAATCTCCACCAAAGGATAAAGCGGTGAAAGTGACTAGCTCCTCGGGTCGGAGAGGGAGTAGTTTTCGAATTCGAACGTTAGAAAGCTTCTGCCTTCCTTTAAAGCATCATCTCCACCACAGATGGTTTTACCATGGCCGCCAGCGTACAGCAAGAAAGCGTAGAAAATGCGTCAGCCGTTTCTTCTCCTTCGCTCCAGTAATGTTTCTTTTTATCGGATTTAATTATCAAGTATGAAAAAAAGGTATTGAAGCCACGATCTGCTTTTTTTTTGCTACGCGTCTGTTTCTTACACTTGTTCTTTTTTTCTGTCGTTTCCCCGTACACAATTCTATCCGTTCGCCGGCCAAACGCAATTTACTCCTTAATTAACACCCTCAGGAAATGGTTCTCTTAATTTTTCTCGCCTGAAGTGGCTATCACTGCATTTCAGCACCCATTTTAGATCCATTAGTAGGTGTACGGTGGGTCAGTACCCAGCCGAACCGAGTGCGAAACTAAGACCACAAAACCTTGGAAAACTTTTTCGTACGCTTTAAGGGATGATCTATAAAGGGGTTGGGTGCAGTTCCGGGCTGAGTGGTTTTGGGTGTTTGAGGTTAGGCAGCTATTAAACGGTGGTGCCAGTTCCGCACAATGAATGGAAAAATTTGTGAATTGGGGAGTTTCCCGCCGTCAGTGTCAATATTTAAAATTTTCATCTCAAATCGTCAACCCATCGTGACAGTTGAGATGAGTTGGGAAAATCAAACAGTACAACACTCATGTTTGATTCATGCAATTCCCCACTGTCCCAGAAGGACACTTCGTGCATAGTAACGAATGTATGCAAGTGTGTGTTGCATAAATCTTCCCAAGGGCTTGACGTAGTTGTCCGAAGGCCATAGGGCAAGCAACAAAAAATCCGCCCGTCATCAAAAGGATGACAACTAGGTTAGGTTGCCGATGTCTAACTGCCTGGCAACATCCGTATGGTTTTACGTTTTTCGTCCAACACCAAGGCGATAACGGATGTGGTAAGCCAAACGGGAAAAAGCACTTACCGTAATAGAACGCGCAAATGGCGGGCACTAGGTTAAAGGGATCTGTACGTATATGTGTACGTGGTAGATGAATGAATGAAGCTAAAGGATAGAAATAGCGCACGGTGGAAAATGGGGCCCGACTGCCTCAAATAAACCAGAATGTCTGTCGTACACGATGTACGACGACGATGGCGACGACGACGAATGTAATGACGAAGCTTTCGTAATATTTTCTACTTGCACTTTTGCTGGTACGCTTGAAGCTCCGGCAGTGCTCCTTCAGTGTGCATATGTTGCTGGACGGCGGAGATAGGCAATGTCTGATGACGATAATGACGGCGATAGAAATCGCCGAGCGGGAGACACGAAGTAACAGGCCCCAGTGCTGGCACCGGCGTAGGCCTGGCGAAAGTTATGCAACAAGACATGTGAGGGCTTTTTCTCCGTTTCGCTTTTGCGCTCGTGATACTCGAGATATTCCGAGGCTGCATGACTCTTTGTACGTAATGTTGCCATTTGTTCGTTAGGCATCTCGTTACCGTACCGAAGGGGCGTAAGTTTAGTGAGCAAAAGTCAATTTCGAGAAAAAAAACCTCACTCACACATACACACATCTTTCTGTAAGAAACTTTGGGAACTTTTCGAAGCCCTTGGAGTGGACAGACAGATTTGGTGGTGGAACCATTCCCTGGGCGGCTTTTCATCGTGGGATTTATTCGGTCACTCATTCTATCGTTTGCCTAATGGAGCTGTTGAGTTGTTGGGCACTTGATGACCCTATTTGCTAACGAAAGAGACATTCATTGAAATAAGATAGGGATGGGACGGGAGGAAAATCCTTGATGAAAGGCCATGAAGTGGCCTGCAGATGATGCTTCACCTTAGGCTAACGCATCTGTCAATGAGAGTACCACCAAACGGGGGTCATTGATATTTGGGTGGAGGATTTCCATTGTGTACATGATCGTTTCTATACAAACAAGGTGAAACTAACTTGTTTCTATATATAAAAATGCTGGCCTGAAGTTGTGCTACTAAAAGGTATTCAATGTTTGTTTCCAAAATAAGTAAAATAGTTTACCAAACTTTACGCTTGTAAATGCACTCCCGAAGGAAATGCAGCAAACATTACAAGTCCAACTTGGACCACCACAAGAGCGTGCTGTCACAAGCAAGACCTTATCCAGCTGGTCCAGTTCAGCAAGTACAACGGCAACGACTCCTACACTCCAACGGTTCCAGTGTACAGTGGGCGAGTTCAGCATCCAACACACCACCCCAAAAACGCCAACGCTTCCAGGAAAAGCTATTCCAGCCACACCACAGCTCCATCGTTGTAAACAAGTTCTCCACCAGGATGTTCCTATTTAAATTTATGATAGTTTGCAATTTCTCTGCCAACCTTCGGGGAGCGGGCTCTTTCGCAAGGAACCCAGTGTCCGATCGATATGGGGAATGGTTTTTTACCCGGTAGTTTGGGGGAAGTTATTTTGCTACGTCCATTTTCGGGATGCTTTTTAGTTGCTCTTATTGTTGCGGTGTAGTAAGTATGGTTGATTCTTTTTGGAACTGTCCAGGAACCGTTTCGAAGCTTCAAGTATTTGCGGGAAAACATCTCTTCTTGCTATTTTTTTTTATTTTGGATAAGATTTATGACATTGGATTGCGAAAAAGAGGGAGCCAAAATAGTGAGAGACTTCGCAAAGAGCTCATCCCGAAGCAGCAATAACTCATGCTTTTCGAATCGATTACTTAACCGAACTCGATCGTAAACTTTACCGAGTGTCAAGTAGAGAAATGGACGTGATTATGTTCCTTTTCCGAAACTTCTTTTCCCATCTGCTGCTCCACCGGTACGGCCACACTATAGATGTATGCATCGGAAATAACCGAAGCACGTAAAACGCAAATATGGCATATCAGAACAATTAGGTACCGCACACACATTACCGCGTTCAATTATTCGTGCAATCAATTATTCTAGCGCACCGTACCTGGCTGGCTGGCCTCTTTAGCATTCAGTCACGTCGAAATTACTGCCGCGAAATAAATATCACGCTGCGATGGGCGGCTACAAGTGGAGTGAAGTTTGCTGCAGAAGCAACTGACCATGAAATGAAATCCTACGGGATTATGTGTGCACCGCTAAGCTGCTGGTGCTCGTGCACTGGTCAAATATTCATCCACATATAAAATTCGGTATGTGTGTGAGTGTTGAAAATCACTTGATGGAAGAGAAAAATATAATTCCAACTCCCCCGAAACTAGCATACCTCAAACTTTGGGTTTGTCGATCGATTCCGATTTCATTGAAAATATGAAAGCTCGTTACTAAAGCGAACCGACGTCAGAAAGATTTTCATTTTTTCCCTACTTTTCAAGCTCATGTTTCCGGTTGAGTTAATATTTTCTCTCTCTCACCCTCGAGCTAGCTTTTCACCTAACCACCGCTTACCGTCCCAAGAAAGAGGTCAGCCACACGTATCAGTGTGGAAGTTTTGGAGAAAATGCAGCACACACTTTGTGCGATCGGTTAATTTTTCCTTTCCTGCGCTTTTCGCGTTCCATTAACATTTCCTCCACCTTTTTTCCGTGAGTGGGTGAAAGGCCCGGAAGGCAACTCCCATCGTAGTACGAAGAAGCAACGAAAGACATAAACCGCAACAAGCCACGAAATCGTAAATCGAGCACGAAACGGGACCGCAAAAAATGAACCGCGATCAGCTCGCGATCGCATTTGATTGATTATCGTTCCGAATAGATTTCCACCGCTTCCGTTATGCCGTTATGGGGATGGTTGCATTTTTGCAAGGAATATCCACACAAAAAAAAACCAAACCAGAGCGAATACTTAATGGGTAAGAATTAGCGACCGTAATGTTGAAGGTTTTTCTAAGGCTACTCCAGCAGCATTTAGGTGGTATGGTAGTTACATGAAAATTAGTTTTAAGAAGCGTTTTTCATCTTGTTGTGTTACTATTTTATTTTCAGTTTTTGTAAACTGAGGAACAAAGGGGATGAAACAGGGTTAACAAATGGGGAGCCCTCTAATTTTACACATGCATCCCAACATCGAGTGGTTAGACATTTGGGGAGGGAGTATAATGATTCCGTCCCGTCCCGTTTACGACTTAGTACTTGGTTACGTAGCGACCCAAAACGGTTAAAGCACATCGATCACGCCACCGTGGGCAGCGACCGTCGAACATACCTTCCACTTCAGGTCTGTGGTGGAGAAATTGGTCTCCTTGTGCACGGTCGGTGGCATCTTTGCTCAAATCTTGCTTACAGACTACCGACACAGTGTTCTTTTCGATGACGAGTTTTTTTTTTGTGCGGACGTGAAAGAAGAGAAGAAGTAGAAAGATTAGAAGTGTCTGATTTTGGAGCGGTCCAGAAATGGAAAAGTGTTGTCAAAAAAAAAAAGATTGTAATTTTGAAGAGATATTTTTTTATAGTAAAAGGAAAGGTGATGCTATGAAGGAGTTGTCAATTTTTGGAAGTGAACAGAGAAGTGATCGCACATCAAAAGAGAAGAAAGACACACTAGAAAGTTACAATATTTCACAGGCGCTTTCCATCCGAAAAGCGTATAAACTGGAGAGGGAATGTAAAAATAGCCCTTCCCCGATGGACTTCCGGTTGCACATTCGAATCGTAACTTCAACGACGCCATTCCAAGAACACGGACAAATTCCCCGTCCCGTACAGTACGATCACGATGTTGCAATGTATCAACGAGTAGCACCACGTTCAGTCACTACAGTACACTTCGAACAAAGATGATCGATTTCGTAAGCGTTTGCACTCGATCGCCAGGTCTTAGAAGGGGTTGTCACCCCCCGAAGGGGGATGCTTTTCGCAACCGCTAACCGGTTTCGGTCCGTCGTTCACAAACTCTGTCCGTACCACTGATTTCCCGGGAATCTTTGCCCTGTACGCTCCCGTGTTTCAACCGAGCGGCAGGGTGCAAAAAAAAAAAACTGGAAAAACTGTTCACTGTTGCCCATGTGGGGCTCACTTGTTTTCTGTAGGGGAGTGCACAACCAGGTGTATACCTTGGAGAATGAGGTGGTTTGCTGGTGGACTAAACAACGAGCGACGAAATCACGAACACAAAGTTCACACTCTTTGGTCTGTGCTGCGGTTTGGTGCAGGAGATCTTTCGGTTCGGTGCTACTGCTGCTACTACTGCTGCTGTCCGATCGTTCCAAAAGGAGGTTTGCTTTGCTAGATTTGCACTGCTGTACAGCTGAAACCGAACTGAACGATGCTTTCGGTGTGCCGGGAGGTAATATTTAAAGAACCGCACACACCACCATAGTGCGCTCCACACAACACAACCGCACACCGTTGCGCTTGGTGGGGAGATCTTCGGCTAGGGAAGATCACGCGCAACATGTACACAACGCACAGACACAAACACGAATTCACCCCGTTCCATTTTGGTGAAAGAGGGATGGAGCATGATTGTACGCGGTTAGCGCGCTATGCTAGTTCGCGTTTCCATTTTCACTCCCCCCACAATCCCCCTCGTTTTCTTGGGAGGGTTTGGGGTGGAAAGCCGGGTGGTCGGATGATGCGCGAAAAATGCATGAAGACGCAACCAAGCAACACCGAGCCGGTGAATCATCGATAACATTAGCTGTTAACACCAGCTGACCAACGCACACCGGAGTGACCCAACCCAAAAACGACCCGCGCAAAGGTGCCTTCGCATAACGCCGAGGGCTTGACATGCGCCACAGCTTGTACTTTGGGGGCGCCTCGTGCCAAAACGGAATCCCAAACCGAGGGTGAGCATTTGGACTACAAGCGGGCCCCTTCGCAAGACACGCGATACCCTCGCAACAGCAGACACGCACAGCCCAGTGTGCCAGAGGAGCGAAATAGTTTTGCAGTGGAAGGGCGTGAAACCCCCCCTGTGGGGGGGAAGGGAGCTGCGCAAAAAGGATGTTTCTAAATACGTAAAGGTGCGGTGCGGTTCAAGTACAAGAAGGTATCGTGCATGCCCGGGTGGATTGCGCACGCTGGTTGCGGAATTTGGAAATACAGACCGAGCGTGAACCTGTCTGTGTGTGTGTATTTGTGTTTTTCTTTGTTTTCTCGAAGGGCATACGCGATTCAATTTCCTCCGGTTGTACTAGCTGTAAGGGAGTGTTATTATCGATGTAATGTCCTGTTGTTGGAACATAGGGGAATTACTTGATTGGGAAGGTGACCGCCTTTGTCCGGAAAAGCTTTTATTGCGCTTCGCAGCTACAAGCAGAAAAACTAGTTTATTTAATTTGTGAGAATTTATTTAATTAGTTGCGAAAAAGGATGGATGCTCGAGTATAAATTAAAGTAAACAATTAGTTGGATATCATATAATTATTCTTATTGCTATAATTATACAACAACTCAGTTAAAATCTGGGAAATACCGATTCTTATATGCGCCAGAGTGGGCAATAAGACAATTCTGAAAAATATGTAAGACGTTAGAATGAATTTTGAGAAAAACTTTTCTATTATGAAATCACTCAAACTTATGAAATCAGATCACTGTTGCAGATTTCTTCATGGTTATTCATTATTGATCAAGACTGTTAATGTTTACAACCTCATACAATTATCTCAATAGAGAGTTGTCAATAGAGAGTTGTTTTAGATCATTGTAGTAATTTATATTAAATCTGTTCCAGATTAATAAATCAGAATATGAGAAGAATGTATGATTTTGAATTTTTATTATGGAGCTTCATGAGCCCTGCAGTACTCATGAATTCATTCCCTCAGAGATTTATGCATCTTCAGAGATTTATGACGCATAAGATTTTTCTAAGATATTGCATCTTTGAGAAGGCATGAGTCTTTGTGGATGGAATTAATGAGTTCCATTAATTCATGAGTATTCATGAATCTTTAGGAATTTATTGATCTATGAGAAGTTTTCTTCTTGTTTGGCGTAACGACGGAATAAATATTCTTAAAATACTTTTAAGATAAATAATTAGTAAAATCAGTCTTAATAATTAAATACCAGCTTTACAAGGTAACTAAAACGAAGAGTTTTGGAAGAATCTTCTATCAGAAGCAAAAATGACCAAAAATAATATGTGAAAGCATATAACTCAAAGTATGTGTTATGAGTATTCAAGAATAGCTGCGAATCAGCTTAATTAAATCTCTCGGAGCCAATTGGTTATTAACCAATTTGTTTGTGGATTATAATTATATAAATTTAATGGACTTATTCAACATTCCGTATTATCTCAGTTAGATTTAGTAATTGATTGTACGGATTAAATTTACGAAAAATTTTCATTTTTAAAATAACTTCAGACATCAACTTCATATTTGTGAGTTACGCGAAATTACCTCACAAATGCCAAATGCCTTTTGAGATCATCTGAAGCGAAATTTCACTGCAATAAAACACCACCAAATGACAAACATTAACCGTCGCTCGCTCATCATCTCGCTTTCGTTATCGCCCGTGTCACTGCTTCCAATCATTTTGAGTGTGAAACACCTTGTTACGAAACTCATCCCCAAAAGCAATTAGCAACATATTTAGCTTATACCGAAAGTTCTTCTTGGGACAGAGAAGAAATAAACACCACCGGAGAATGTATTGCAATCAAGCGGACACAGTAGTCACCGTTCTCGCCGGCACTAAGGTCATTAAAGTGGAAGTGTATATCGCCCACCCGTGACAGGCAAAAGAAAACAAGACCGGTGGCGAACAACGAACCATGCAAGCAGCGGGAAATAAAACTTTTTCCACCCGCTACGGATGCAACGGAACATGGGAAAGGGACACACACATACATCCACGGGGACAACACCTCCAACGGAACTGCAACTGCTTCTCCGGGCACCGTGCTAGCACGGTTTGATAGAAATTTAATTGTTTTCGGTAGGCGACTGTTCGTTGCGTTCGTTTGCGCTCGCCAACCGAAGACACCCAGCGCAGAATCATAAACGTCAATGATTAATTAATGCAGCGCGTGATAAACTTTTTTACTCGTGACCCGTGAAGCGCGTGCTGCTGTACTGTTTCGAATTTCATTTTCGCTTTTCGCGCTGAAAACATTTCGGACCCGGAGTGGAGCTTTCGACGGTATAATAAACAGAGAAGCAGCTTCATATTATGGTTCACCCTACGAGCAACGGCGAAACCAGCTACGTGTTTTTGTGTGGTTTTATTATGTTATTCGAACCTTCCGAAATGGTTCACCTTCATCCACATGTTGGGCTATCAGTTTTATTCGCCAGAAAGCTTTGGTAGGAATTTTTCCCCTGCTTTTCGCAAGGGTGTAAAATTTCCATTGCCAGCCACTGAGAGTGATTGCAAATTTTCGGACTGTGTATTGCTATCAATAGATTTGCACATCCAACCGAATGCATGCCACGTGCGCTATTGGCAAATGCAGCGCGTTTCGTTTTGCGCCTTTTTCCATGCGTCGCGAGTGCGTCTTGATGATTCACCGTCGGTAGCTCTCGAACCATCCTGACCTGATGAATGATTCAACAGCCGCAGTATGAATTTTCGTTGTTTTCGTAATGCCGAAGTTTCTACCGCATCACAATACAAACGAATTGTGGCTGTTGGGAAATGTTCACTGAACAGCACTTTCATTTTTATCTTTTCCAAGACAATTTTCCCTCAGCTTAAAGGTAAATGATTTAATAGCTGCAAAGTGGTAATTCGATTGTTTTATAACGACCTGATAAGCAATAATTTGAGAAAGCAATTGAAGCCTTTTATAGCACAGTAGCATCAATCATGTCATGCACACGATACCAAACAATCTTTAGACAAAAGAAATTAAATTCTTTTAACTTCAACCATATTGATGTTGTTCGAGTTTTTTTGTTAAGTTTTAAAATAATTAAAATGGGGCGGCCCGGTGGGGTAGTGGTATCGGCGCTGCTCTCTCACACGACAGACCAGGACCAAAATCCCATCCGGACCGCTCCCCCGTAGCAGTGATTGACTATCCTGCTACGTGGTAAACTAAGTCTAATACGGCCTGGCCGTCATACAATAACAAAAAAAAAAATAATAATAATTAAAATAGTAGTGTTGGTTCAAAACGAAAATTAAATTAAAAAAGACCAAATTAAAAATAAGATTTAAAAGATAATGAACACTACACTAAGCATGTCTATAGAATAAGCGGGGTTATAAACATTGTAATTAGTTAAATAGAAAATAAAATTATGAAACTATATTTTCGGGGATTTCTTATCTATTTCCGCACGGCTTAAATTTTTTTTTAAAGTCCTTGAATAAGCGAAAGCCATGAATGTTGTGTAAAGGTTTAACAAGGAAACCCGTTAATCAATTTGAAATTTTGAAATCCAAACATTAAATTGTTCAAAAATAACTAAATATTACCTTCACAAAAAAAATCTGATCATTTCAATATATTTAAAAAAATTAAAAGAATCCATACCGTTCATAACCAAACATCACACCTACCATCATTGGAAAAGCATAATGCCATAACGCCACCTTCCGACATTTGTTACGTACGCCATTTTCCGACAGAATTCCTCCGCCGGAAGAAATCTCGCATTTCCAGTGCAAAAAAAAAACGGAAACCCGAAAGAAAATCTAGGAAGTGTTTGATGCCCGCACCAACAACACCATCCATTACAACACTGCTAAGTGCAGATGTAACACCCACAATCGCATCTCGAACGATCAATCAATTTCACTCCAGCGCCGATCCGATCGCCGACGCCATTTCGCAAAACGAACCGCACAGACTCCGCACCGGTCCGTCATTATTGATTACCTTTGTTTCGGAATACACACACACTCCCACCAATGTTTGGCTGTCTAATTGCGGGCAGACCGGAGAGAAGGAAGCGGAAATGTACAATCCTTCGAACTCGCCCGAATGGAAGTGATTGAACTTGTTCGAATGCAGATGGCGCGCGTGGACAAAGCGGTTTTTGGGAAATGGATTATCCGGACGGCAGACGGAAAATCCATCCATCATGGTGGGGGACGGATGTTGTTTGGACGATACACTAAAGAGAATCTGAAGGAGAAAGTGACCCCCGGTACACGGTTGAACTTTACCACACCGGATTAGCAGGGTGGAGTTTGAAATATTGAAGAAAATTTAATGCCGATCCGCACCGGTAAGTATGTCGTGTGTAAACTTCCATTATTATACACAAAAAAAGGGAATTTTGAGGTGAGTGTTAATGATCATTTCCTATCGAAAATATACATCAAAGTACAATTTTACCGGACAGTTGTTTGCAAACAATCCTCCGGCTAGTGCAGGAAAATATCGTATTGCACCGGTGTTAATCCCGCGTAAAGTCCGATTTTCATCGGAACGGCGGGTTTTGCAATGGCGCTATCAAACGAAAGCCGCCCATAATGAGGTGCGGAGGATTTTCGTGCCTTTCAGCATTTGATTTTCAATTTCATCAACCCTCTCTCTTCCCCTGGTCCCATTTCCCCGCACTTCCCTTGTTGGCTGACACGCAACGGACCGGAATTCGTTATTATTTGCCCTGTGCTTCTCGATTGGTAATTACACCTGAAAGCTTTATGCTGCTACGCTATCAATTAAAATTCCAGTATCATTTTCAACCATTCGATCGTGCTTTATTTTTGCCTCCCTGCTCTCTTCCCTCGGCTTCCTTCTCCTACTCCTGCCAGCCGTTGCGTTTGTATTACATTTATTTGCAGCAGTTTGGATTCATTTTCCCAACTATTTGCTGCTTTCTTTTCGTTTTTCACCATTTTGACACCGTCCGTCTATTCGGCTTCATTCCTTGCATTTTTCCTCCGCTCCCCCTACGACTCCTTCTACGATTGTCTGCTTTCTGCCTCGCCTTCCGTAGCAACAAGTATCAACGGCGTGGGGGGCAAAATGGTGTGGGATGTAAAATGGAGCAGCATTTCCCTTCCTTGTCAGTGGGTGTCTTATTTTATTGAACTACGCTTCAGCGTCGCGGGGATTTGTCATGGGTGCTTTGGCTTATCCGGGATGCCGTGTTCCGTTGCTGGACCAGTCCGTTGATGATCCACGGTAATTAACGCGTCAGGAATTAAGCTTCACGTATCGGCTGAACTGTGAAGTGCACGGAATCAGTCATCACGTGGGTTAATTGATTCTTGAGCACGTTAGTTACATTTACCATACATAGCGTTTAATTGTGTTAGTGGTAGACATATGAATGTTTTACTATAATTATTTATTGGTTAATCGACAGAAGTTTTTAATATCTCTCAATGCTGTGTGCCACTGTTTAACGTATTCCGTAGAACGTATTGTATTAACGTATCCCGAGATCACAACAGAGAAAGAGTTGGACGCACTCTGACCATTGACACAATTGAAGAATTTGCATCACTAGACCAGCGGATGTCCAAGTGCGAAGCATCCTGGCAGGCACGTACAAATTAACCGACGAGAGAAATGCTGGAATTGAGGAGCCCACAGATGCAGGACAGACATGCACGCTCAGTGCGCTCTTCAAGGTGAGCAAGCTCGAGCATCAAGCGCTTGGTGCTATATTCGAAATTGTGATCTCAGGAACAAAGGTCAAAAGATAAATATCCTGCCTTTGATGAAATCGAGTTGTGTGAAAGCCCGATTTGGAGTACGCCACCACACTATATTCGCATATACCGAATAAGGAAACAATACAGCGTTTTTTGTACACGCAAGATTACGGTTTCTTCATGCTAAGACATTGAATGCAAGCCTCATTAATCCTTGACACACTGCAACCTCACAAGGTGCTGTTCGTTTATTGCATACTTACAAACCGTCGAAGCTTATAACGTAGTAAATCTGTTTACAGCACATACTATAAACATACTAATACTGTGCATTTCACATGTCAAATGCAGTTCAGTATTTAATTTACTATTTCGTATACTTATGATTAAGACACCTAATCCTAAGCATCTTAAAAATATATATCCCCTAGACTTGGGTGTCGTGGTATTAGTAAGTAAATGTCAACAATCCCTGATTAAAAGAAACATATCAGAAAACATCCTTATCGGTTTGATTGTTCCTAAGAAACCCGTACCTTGACGCCTACAACTCAACGAACGAACTCGAATAGTCGCGAAGGTCACCTAGTACCAGCGTTGCAATTTCCCGGCACTAGGCAAGTAAAACATTGCACGCTGGAAAATAGAACCATGATGCGTAACCGGGTGCCCTATCATGCACCGGGTACCCGCCCGGACGTGGAAGCGAAATGGCATCGGGTTGCATCGGATGGAACCGAAGGTGCAATAAAGGTGCTCATAATGGTAATGCAAGGCGTTGCATTAAACGGAAACAAGGGCGAACCACGATGAAACAAAGCCAAAACGGTGTGCAATGGTATAATAGTGCAGCGAAACGAGCAGAGGGTTATATATGGTGTGTGTTGCGAAAAAGAACACCAAAAAAAGAGCTTATCATTTCCTTGGCTTTCTGTTTAACGGCGATATTGCATGGTTGCATTGCAGGTCGATAGAAATGCATTTTAACGCCTTTGAAGGAAGCATGTTGGTGCGATGCAGGAACTGCCGGCAAATAATGGTTGCAATTTAAGCACGAGTGATGCTTTTATGCTCGTTACAACAATGCCACGTGAGCTTTTGTTTAATTCGCGAGCTATTGTGCTTCACGCACCCGCACGGAGACACATTTTTGTGGAAACAATTTCGGGTGGCAGATGATTTATTGTTTATTTCCCGTTCGCGAAAGCAATGGCCACCGCACCCACGTGCTTCCTTCTTCGTCGGTCCGCTTGCTAACGAGATAATTATACCCGATACTGGAACATTGGTTACGGTCTGGCGCGATTTTCCTAAGCGTGTACGTGTGTGTGCGTGCGCGCGCGTGTGGGTAATGTATGGCCATGATCGCAGCTGTGCAGCTTCCCGGGAGCTGGTGGCTGGTGTGCTGGCAGTAAACCCATCCCATCCGACCGAAAAGCATCAAGTCTGGCAGGCGAATCAAGCTACATATTCGGCGTTGGTTGGTAGCGTTTCTTGAAGCATGAAAAGCTTCCTTGCGATGCCGTGCCGCTGTGTGGTGGCTGTCCGCCGACGGCTCCTGATATAACACATGTTTATGATTTGTTCATTATTCGAGCAGTATGTTCATGAGGCACGGACCACATCGTATCGGTGGTGGCCGGCATGCATATGTACCGCTTCTGGAAGCAAACAAAATCCGCTAATAGATAACTGTAGCCCCCGGAGAAGCTTCATGACGCAATGCGGTGTGGAAAGACGCGTGAAAAGGCTTGGAGGGAAATGAGCGATAAAGCGGAGAAAAACACCGAGGGGATGCGTTTTACGTCATTTGGACAATTTTACTATGGCGATAGAGCGTCAAAGTGCGGGCTGCCTTTTGTTCATTTTTACATCGTTTTCCATTCGATCGAACACTTTTCCTGGTTTTGAGTGTTGGCAATCGATTGGAGTTAGCTGAAATGTGCAATAAATTTGGTTCGATAAAAATATTACTTCCGGTTAATTAGGTAGGAAATTCGTGTTTGATGCAGTGTGAAGGCTCAGAACTGTTATATCGGAGAGCAAATAAAGCTTGAATGTCATAAAAATAATTAACCTGTAAATACAAAGCCTAACAGCGGAGAAATCATAAAAATGCGCCTAAAGGTATGCAACTGTTTAACATTCTTTCGCTTTCTGTTCATATTTTGCTCAGAAAATGTTCCTAACTACAGAACTTAATCAAAAAATGTGTTGTTAGCGGCGATATCACTGAGCTGGAAATCATTTTGAGCTGTATTATCGATTTAAGTGATAGCAATCGAATAGGAAATGCAAAACAAATTCCAAAAAACAAAAACCCATTAAATTCGCAGTAAATTATTGCACTCGCGTAGGTAGAAATCACGTCCGGTTAATTGATGGTGGAAGTGACGACGACGCAATATGAGTACCATTTCGCGAATGCAATTTTACCATCAAATCTTTGTTTTTCTCTCTCTCTTTCATCACCTACTACTCTTCCACACACAACGCATCCGAAAGCTGCATTTTGCAATTACACTTCCTTCGTTAGAGCAATTCGGCTGCAGCAATTTGGCAAGAAAGAGTTTTCGCTTCTTTTTTTGCTCCCGGGAAAGTCGTCGGGAAAGTTTTCACCCCCGAAAAAAAACAAAGCAGAAACGGAGGAAAAAAAACCGTGCCACTGGGGCTGTTAGCGGATTCTTTCGCGCACGCCAGTTGATTGTTTCGCTCGGATAGGATGGTTGCGAATTTTTGGCTAATTTATGCATTTCCAATTTTTGGCTGAGTGGCGCGGTTTCAGCCATTTCCGCGCAAGAAGAAAAATATGCCTCGATAACCGTACGTTTTCTCCGTAAAAAAAAATTGCCAAATGGTCGAAGTGAAGGGGGAAGCAGAATGAAGTGAAAAGATGTTAAGCGACAATTTGGGTTGGATAAAATGTTTATGAATGGTTTTTGCGTACAAATCGGATAGAGATTCCTGCCTGCCTGACCGGTGGATTAGGAAAGAAGTTTTCGAGAATTAATTACGATTCTTTAGGATGGATAGCTTATGCTAATTTCTTTCTTTTATTCATTTCACGCGTAAAGCGAAGAGTCTTGTAGAACACATCTCAAAATGGTGATCACTCCATTGTGTGAGAAGCACACGAATTTGCTGATGTTTTTAGTGAGAAAATATTCTAAACCCCAAGAAAAAAAAAACAGTTTTAATCATTTAATCCATGACATTGAAATATTGAGATTTAGTTACGAAATAACTTCTTGAATGTATTCAGATTTTCCACGTCCAAATAATACCTTCTTGGGCAAAATATTAGACTTGATTGTTTTTACCAGCAAAAAAAGATTTTAAAATTTCTTCCTGAAAATTCTCAGATTTTTCACTAATAAATTGCGCCTAACGGGGGTAATTCTTCAAAAACGCGATATTGACCTCTTTAAAATACTTGTTGGAGGGAAGGAGAAGATTTCTTTTTCCTGAGATTAGAAGAGATTATTAGTACACCTCCCTGAAATTTCCCATATTTTGTGTAGCCAAATTGCGCCTTCTAAGCCTAAAAAACTCACTGTTACCACATTCAGGGAAATCGTAGAAATAATGAGGCGGTTGGATTAGTTATTTCCATCCAGTAATTGGAAATACTTGTCAATCTTTCTTAATTTTCCCAGATTTTTTACATTAAATTTTCCTGAATATTCCTTGATTTTGCTCCAACTCATTCCTCCGCCTCTGAAAATTCGTTGAAATCGGGCGATTTTGGATTGATTATTTTTCACCAGCTGAGGTTTTTATCAATTTCGATGGAAATTTCTTCAGCACCATTTTCATAGAATGTTAAATTTGGCAATAGAAATCTGAGAAAAGTCAGGATGGAGTGTCAGTTTCCTATATTGCAACTGTCGTCCGACCTTATTTATAAGGGTTTCTTGTCCTAGACAGCACAAGTTATTAGTGAAGAGTTATGGAAAATTACAAAACATTCAGCTACCATTTCCCGAAAAACCTTCGTTTTTCCAAAGTTCTGAAACTATATACCATGTTCGGCGAATATCCAGCAGTTATGTTGCGCAGCCCTGATTAAAAAGTTTTAAAACTAAATTGTGTGGTGCGATAAGAAACATTTGTACTATTTATTGTTTCACTACTATCATAAATGTATGTTTTAAAAGGCACATTCAGTGCTTGACGAGAGCGAATCTCACTAATTTCTTTCTTGGTCTCCCATTCATACTAACCAGTCCTTCCCCAATCGTGTTCCTTTTTGTTCTTGAACCAATCTACTTTCGTAGTTTCCATTAAAAACAAATCATTTTACAGGCATGCACATTCTATCCTTTCGGTGTAACAGTTTGTAAACCATAGCAGAAGAAATGTGATAGGAGCTGTGCATACACACAACGAAAAAAAACCCTTCGTGTCCGTACGTTTACTTCAACTGTACCAACACCATGAAGTAGGTGACGACGGCTCCAAGAACCTGGAATAAAATGGGAGACATAAAAACAAACAAACGTTAGATCAAACATCAGATCAAACACTCCATGTGTGGGCAGCAGTCGGTGCATATAACCCAGACGATGACTTCTTGGTGCGTTTTCCCATCCAACACAGCAACACTTACCGAAGCAAACAGATCCAGTGAAACGGTGAAAAACTTAGCTCCGGAAATAGTCATCGCCTTCTGGCACTGCTGGCAAACGATCTGGACGAAGGTTTTTGCCTCCTCGGAACCGTCATACCAGTGACACGAGTAGGCCGCCTCCATCACGGACGAACTCTGGACGAGCGCCGAGATTGAAATGGTAAATGAAAATGTGACGAACTGATGCATGGCGCTTTGTGATGCAAATATGATGAAAATGGGGATGAAAAAACGTACCTCCTCGATGAGCCGATTGCCGAAGATGCAAAACAGGAAAACCTGTGCCAAAGCGTAGCACAAATATCCGATTACGGTCAATCCGTACACGTTGACACCGTCGATTTTGGTTGCCTGGTATGCGAGCAGTGTCAGCTTGATGGTGGACGTCAGCATGTGCAGTAGCAAGGCGGGTCCATAGGTATCTCCAATAGCCGATACGAGTCTGGGATGGAGGTAGACGA
The DNA here is from genome assembly GCA_000349025.1 of Anopheles minimus. Classification (NCBI taxonomy): domain Eukaryota; kingdom Metazoa; phylum Arthropoda; class Insecta; order Diptera; family Culicidae; genus Anopheles; species Anopheles minimus. Next base: position 5,172,096 of record KB663610.1, read on the forward strand.
AAAACCCAAAAAAAAAAAAAAACATAAAGCAATACGCAATCAAACGGGAGAGGAGATTGTTTTTTTTTTTGTATTATGCTCTTATCCGTCCCGGATAACATCCTTGCCGCTTTGCGCCGTCGAATCGCAAATCGAACTGCTGCCTTCCACTACTTCTCCGGAAATTGAATGTCGCACAGAGGCAATATGCGCTCAGGTGAATAATAAAAATATTAATCAAATCAGGCATGATCGATTGACGGCGACTGTTTGCATTCAAATAGACACAAGATCGTTTCAAATGTTTCACCACGCCAACCGATGCGATATGCGTCGTTGGAAGAAGGCTTCTTTTCGGGGATGGAAATTGAATGCCTGTCCGTTTACAATCGATCATGCAGTGCGGGAAACCGTACCGGGAGAACCGCGACTCGTCTGCTACTGTCTGTAGCGTTTGCCAACGGATGTGGAAATGATAACATTTGTATTGTGTGTTGAAACATTAGAATTCGCAGAACGCACTTCGGGTAGTGTGGTGCGATTATTCGAAGAAGAAGAGCTTCCCAAATTGAATTTGCGCCGCTTGGACGGAATTCCAGATGGGCATTCAATGCTTTCGGTGGAGATGTTTGCCATGTTTATTTGTTGATTGAAAATACGCAAACGGGAATGACAATGGAGGACGGAACAATGCCCGTGAGGTGTTGAGAGCAGCAGCCGTTATGGATCGAAATTTGTGATTATTCAATAAAGATCGTTCTATGTGTCAGCAGCAAGCTGGAACGCGAACTGGAGTAGTAATGCGTGTAATTGTGTTACACAATCTAGAAGCGTTCGGTTAGGCGGAAATAATCGGTATGGGTTTCCGGTGGCGTGCTGCTGGAATCGAATTAATTTAATTTTACCGTTATGTGATACATCTTTTAATATTTAAGCAGTGGAAAATCTGACTTGGAAAGCTGTCCTGCTGTTTTATCCTGGTGTGATACGTAATGCATTCATTTAGGCGCATACTATATTTTGCTTTTCTTTGATGAAAAGACTTAACGTATCAAATAAATTATATGTATGCAAATAGAAGTCAGATTAACTAAGAAAATAGAGTCGTTAGCAATCAAAATGTTCAAAATCTCAAAACAATCCACATCCGACATGAATAAATCACCTTTCTTGCAAAAAAGGCTCTCATTAGAATTCTGTATGTTCTAATTGTGACCGAAAGCTCCACAATATCCATAACACGTGCAACACGGCACCGATGCTTTGTTTTGAGCAACGTTTCCCGTTTCCCCTTCCCACAAAAGCACAACCCATTTCCGATTCGTTGCACTCACTTTTGAAAGGAATGAAACGTGAAGCGCAAGATTTGAGGAAAGCTGACGAAAGCATCGCACGAACAACGCCGCAATGTTGTTGGCGCGGTCGTGGGAAAATCGTAAGCATTGAATTAACACACAAAGGCACACACACACACACACACATACTTAAAGGAGTTTCATTTTACACCCGCGATCTCACAACCCACGCGTTGGAGGATGACATTCAAATCACGGCGTTTTGCTGCCTGTGTTTGGTTGCTGCGGGTGGGATGTTCTTGTTTCGGTTAAATATTGCTGCCAGGCGTGTTTGTTGAAGGTCTTCGAAATTGGGTGGAGATGGCAAACGCGTGCAGATAGCGTCGCCAATGACTCTAGGAAAGTTATTTTTTTTGTATTCTAGAGCAACGGCGATGAAAACTGAGAAAGAACGAAGAGTAGCTCAGAACGATATGTTCTCAATGCTTCAGTGCAGTGCTTCACCGCTGGTGTGTTTGAATGGAAATTGTTGATGTTTGCCGGCGGCGATGGTGAGCTACAGCGACATGGTACACGCGGTACGTTTGTGCCATTTTTTGTGCGAGCTCAGCGCTTTTGGCATACCCTAACATGAAGCTTTTGGCGCACCTAGCGGAAGGTGGAAGCGGCACTCAAAAAGGGATTTTCTTTGCATTTGGCGTGCTCATTTTCTGGCTCGTTTCGATTGCGTAATACCATACGGCTTACGGTTTTGCCATGCGGGAAAGAAGAGCGAGAGAATGAACAAAACAAAACAAAAAAACAGTCGTGAAGAACAAAATAGAATGGTACAGCAAACCGATCCTTAAATCTGTCGTACGACTCATTTTACATGCATGGATGAATACTGGGCTTAGCGAGTGTTGCTTTCTACGGGTTCCACCCAGTGCCGCTGCAAAGGAAATCATGTCCAATAAAGTACGAAAGAAAGCTAAGAGAGAACTCTGCGGTTTTGGGTGAGCTTGTGTTGTTAGTGAAGGAATCGGAAATTACGTTTAAACGGCGGGAAACGAGCAGGAAACACATGCCAGTTTTTGTCGTGTCGATACAAAGGAAGTCACACGAGGAAACGGTCGCTGGAAAAAATTCATCAGTGTCGAAAACAAATTTACCCATAAAGAAAATATCAAAGCATCAATTGTGTCACCAAAGTTTTTTTTTTTTTTTTTTGTTATTTTATGACGGCCAGGCCGTATTAGACTTAGTTTACCACGTAGCAGGATAGTCAATCACTGCTACGGGGGAGCGATCCGGATGGGATTTTGGTCCCGGTCTGTCGTGTGAGAGAGCAGCGCCGATACCACTACCCCACCGGGTCGCCCCAACTTTGTCACCAAAGTTCAGGCCATTCCTTTTTTCTAAAAGTTTGTTAGCTTAAATTACATTCACATTGCATAACTTTAGGCGTATCATCCGGTACCTTGTTTCGTTTCACAGTACTAAACGCCCGAAAGTATGCAATTTGTAGATCATGTTCTTCCTATCACAGCTAAATCTTCTGTTTTGTACACATTTTCGTTTCTGAAGTCGAATAAAAAATGTGTGAAAAGCTGCAGTATAGCAAGTTTGAGTAAATCTTGATACGCATAACTAAATGAATGAATCTCTCCAATGAATTTTGGGCATTGGCGTCTTTGTGTGAAAGGCGCCAAAGTGGCTATCATCTCAAGTCGCCAAAAGTGGGTCATCGATAAGGATCTTCCGAAAACAGGCACACCATCGTATCGTGATCCGGATAACTGGTGGATGTGCTGGGTAGCCGTACAAAAAACGCCAATACCATGTCAAGCTTTGTGTTTGTCTGTGTGTGTGTGTGTACGTTTACTATTACAAAATCAAGTCAATGTCTAACGAAATTTACAGCTGTATTAGCTGCGGCAGCTGGTGATGTTGCTGTAATCCACCAGCCGTACCAACCGAACCCAGACAAGTCATCGCGTCCGGATGATTCAATTTGCAGTGGCTGCTGGAATCTAAACGTTTTCGCTTGCCTTTCACGTTCGCGCTCTCCACAGGCGATAATGGAAACCGTCAGCGATTTATGGAACCGAAGAAATCACAATTCCCGGTTCCTAATCCCACCCAGACGCTCAGACGGGGGTCGGGCTTTTTCCCTGTAGCGGGATCTTGCCGCAGGAAAGGACATGGTCCGAAGGGATTCTTATCGTTTCCGCTTCAGTCGCGTAACAACGCCAAGAGGTTCCCGGAGGTTTTCGATAAAATCCCAACTCTTCCTCCTCACACACACACACACACACGTACCCGCCAATACAAAAGGACGAAGGAGCCTTCAAATTGGTGGATTGCTAAAATGGGATTTCGGAAGCTTTGTGTACCGATTTAAGCATGTTTAGTGGAAAATCGATAAGGGTGAAATCGTGCGAAAAGCAAAACTTCGCTCGAAAAAGGGAGAAAACTCATGTTAACGTATGCTTTCGGTTGTAGATGAAAGCCTAAGGCGAGTTCGTTTTTTTGGGTAAATATTTTACGCGTTTTTCATTTTCAGATTGGGCTTGTTTAGGGTTGTTTGGGTATTATTCAACATGAGCGATTTAAGAAGAAAAATTTAAAAAAGGTGAGCTGGATTAATGTTGGTGCATATCTAGAACATTCAAGATATTAAAATAAAAAAATATTCTCTCCTACGATTCCCACCATTCGGTCGGAACAAGCTCAGGAATAAAAAGCAACCCCTTTCGCGGAAGTGTAGACACACCTGGGGAATTACCTACCGTACGACGTGCTTGTGCCGCTCGACCCAATACTTGATAGCGCTGCGAACCATCATTTCCTGCTTCCGGGTAAGCCCGTTCGGATTTCCGTTCCTGCCATTCTCGTCGAACGTTTGCAGCGTCGACGGTGCACGGAACTGGGCGCCCCAGTCCGCCTTCGAGCTGTAGATGCCGCTCAGATCAAAGTCCTTCACGTCCGGGTCCTTTTCTGTGCGGCGTAAAGAAGTATAAAGCAATCGGGGGACAATTGTAACAATCAGTCAGCGGGCAATGTAACCTCAAAATGACGTGCACGAACCACAGTGCAAAGCGTAACCGACACAGAGCCGGAAACAGACAACACTTCCGAGAGGTAAATAGAGAGAAAAAAAGGGAGTAAACACAGGCGGCTACTTAACTTGGGAGTTATGCAAAATACTTGAGAACAATAAAAAAAGGAAAGAAGATCTAAGGGATATTATCTCTGTTTGTGGTCTGCTCTAAGAGTCTCCCTTATCTATGTGTTGGAATTGATCATATTATTATGTTTGGCTTGAATAGAGAGAAGTAGAGAGAGTGAAAGAGAGTTCCTTAGGCACAGTGCAATCCTGTTTGATCTCCTTAAATCTTCTTACATTTATTCATATATACTGGAGATGCCGGGTATCGATCCCGGTACCTCTCACATGCTAAGCGAGCGCTCTACCATCTGAGCTACATCCCCATGCTATGCATAGTTGCCGTTGGAAGGCCTACAAAAGCTACCGTGTGGCCTACATTCACTCCGCTATACGGTTTGAAAAGCAAAACAAATCCTACGAAAAAGGTGGTAAGCGACATAAACACGGTAAATTACATTGGACTTAGGCTGTATGTGTTCGGTATGCGCAAGGTGGGATAAACACTAAAGCTGATAATAAACTAGCTCCGATCGGTCTTCTACCCCACCCGTACCGAATGATACACATGACAGTGAATCGGAATTCGAAGGAAAAAAAAAAACACTAAAAGAGAACACACAAAACCACTCTTTTAAATCCTCGTCGTCAAGCCGTGGCAGAATGAGATGAAAGTGAGAGAGAACTAAAAAAAACCCCCCGGAGACTCCGTGATATACTTTTGCGATGCAAATGGGAAAGGGCAACGGGTTTTTTTTTAAATATGCATTTCACGTAGCGCTTTGGCCAGTGTGGCGGGTGTGGTGATTTTATGCGGTGGCTACTTTCGGGATGGCGAGCGTTAAACGATTTTACACAGCAATGCATGATTGTGAGAGTGGGGGAAAAATAAATTAGATGAACTAATAAACAAAAGAAACCATTAATTCACGTTTGGAAAATAAATTAAAACCATTGGAAAAATCATAATGCAAAAATTCCCAATATAGATTATTTGTTCTACAACTATTGCACATCACTGTACACAATCCGGTGGTCTGTGAGCTTTACGCCCCACCGTTCGCACGTGGACGTGCAGAATCTATTTTTAAACTTCAATTTATTTGTTGTGTTTTTTTGTGCTTTGCTTCATGTGCTACATCCGACCGTTCGATGACGGGATTGTTTTATCTGTTCTGTTTCTCTGCTTCCTGTCATCTGCTCGGTGTGTAGTGTGTTTCATTTCCGCCCGGGAAAAAGCCGTAGTCGGAATGCTTTTGGGACGTTGGGGATGTTTTTTTTTCTCATCCCTGTCGCGCTTAACTTGCCCCGAGTGCTAAGGTCATTGCAATAGACAGATAGGGGGAGGGATTGGGAATGGGTCGTGGTCCACCCCGTACGTACGTACCTTCGTTGATGATCAGTTCCGATTTGGAGCCGGCTGAAATTGCGCGGAACAGTGCCGCCGAGTTGGGCCGGTAGGTGTCCAGTGAGGCAGAAAGCTCCATCAGAGGTCGCATAATACCCTGCGAGGTAGATAGAGAGAGTAGGGGTGGTTTTTTTTATTACCCTTAACACTATGTCGATAAGCATGATGTTCGACGTGCATGGAATGGAGCTCGTACCGGAAACCGGAATGGATGGAAGTGATAAGTGATAAGCAAAAGTGGACGTAAAATCAACCGTACCCTAGCGAAGTAGCAACATGTGTACCCACCTTCAAGTGTTGCAGCTGCTCACAGGCCAACAGCAACCAGGAACAGAACATCACATCCGCGAGATTGCTTTGGACCATCGAAAACAGCAGGAAGTAAATCTGTGAAGCAGTAAACGTTGTAAACCGGTGTATCCCAATCCATCAGCGAACGCAACCACCGATCCGCCGATGGAAGATTTCGCCCATCCCGATGGATTATCCCTTCGTGGGATGTCGTGCCGTGCATCTTCAACGATGCGGACTTGCTGCCCGCGGTGGCTTAGAAAGGAGCGCAGATTGATGAGGGCAATATTGGAGTGTTTAGCTACGATAGACCACCGAAATCGACCCACGGACGGTGCTATCCCTCGGTAGTCAGCTTCAGTCAAGCATGAAAAGTCCATTAAGCGCTTAAGAGCGGAAATAATATTAAAAACACTCATCAAACTTTATGACGCTCGGAATCAGCCACGGAACTACCGTTGGGAATCGCACACAGGATATGCACTTCTGCTAGGCAAACGACACTGTGGCTCCTCAGGATTGGGCAGGATGCGAAGAAATGGTAACAAAAACGATATTACTACAGCACGGTAGCAATTGCTCGAAGCACTTTGTTTTAATGGTGGGTGGCTGTTTTCTTCATTGCTTTGTGCTAATTAAAATGCACAAACGACTATATTAAAACCTTGGAATAAATTATTTCGCCAACGCTTGCGCCTCGTCACAGTTAGCGGGAATCACAGCTGTTGGCAGGGTTTAAAGTTATTGTACACCAATTAATTAAACACAAGTTTGCATAAGATTCTATGAATATTTGAACTGGCACATTGAATGTATCTTACAGTCGTGCTGCATCTCCGTCCACTGCGTTCCAATGAATTGAATACTGCGAGTAATTTATAGCAAACTTATAAAATGAAATGAGCTGGCATGAAATAATTGCCATTGTAATTTGCGTCACTTCATAAAAAAAATCGGACAGTTTGGTGATATAAATCCTCCAACTTAAGTACCCACATTTAATTCAAGTGGCTCCGGTAGAATTGTCCATTTGCTTTTCGCTTCACGAAAGCTTACGGCGACCACTCGCGCAAATCATCGCGATAATGCTTCGGACGGGAAATGGTTTGGACATCTCCATAATCGTCGTTTTCCTTGTGGCTTTGTGCGGTACCGGGGCGCTTTTGTAGTTGGACGAGAATCGCGAACATGGCGTGGGCCATAATCTTGAAGGAATGGTTACGTTCTTGGTGCTCTTTAACCTTGAAGAAGCTGAAGGCATTTGATACCCCGTTGACAGCCTTGTTAAGCGAAGAAAACGAGGTCTTTCTTATTGTATAACTTCAGGCTCTTTATTTCTACTGCTGGTAGTTAATACCGCCTGAAGTTATGCAATTTGATATAAAAATCATTCCATTTAGGATATTTATATGTTTTCTTTTTGTATCGCACTCCAATGATTTCGATTTTTTTTGACACATTATCACACAGTGAACGTTTACGATGGGAAAACTTCCTGCAATGCCGTCCCATCTTACCTGTACGTACCTGGTAGATGAAAGAGAAAATGTACGCCGGTCCGCTCATTGCATTCCAGGGATACCAGGACTTGATGGGCAGCCGTGGTATCTCGACCGTGTACGTCTCGTTGGTTTCTTTATCGAGCACATTTTTGACGCTCTCGCCAAAGAACGTTATCGTAACCCAGGCTGACCGTGCGGAAGAAGGAAACGTACAAAGAAATGAGTAATTTATCGAGAGGAAAGAAACCGCCCGCCGGCGAAACCTGTGAACCGTGGTGACGATAAATCAAACGAAATTTGGTCCCCCCAGTTCCGGCCGAGACTCAATTATTCTCCAGGGATATTTTGCGGCCACACAACACAGGTCAACCGTGAGAGTTGATTGAGTCCGAGCGAACACACACCGGCTTACCTACAACCGACAGGATGGTGGTGGCCATTACAAGGACGAGCAGCTTCCGCATCTTGGCGAGTGCGATCGAGTGGTAACGAGCGTCCGATTCGGCAAACAGCGGATGCGAATTGGTCTGGTTCCAGATACCGAGCGTGCGGTAGAAGTTCTCCGAATTGACCGCAAAGTAGATGAACTTCGTGACCGAGTGTGTGAAGAACAGTGTCGTGATCGTGTTGGCGGTCAGCTCGTTCACATCGTCCGCATTCGAGGCAAGATTGCCGAGGATGGCGAAGAACTGCAGCACCACCATGATGAGCGTCCACCAGGAGTATACCTTCCGGATCAGGATCGGACCGGTGACGTAGCGGAACAGGAAATGGCCGCTCGCTTGCATCAGCCGAATGTTCGGCATAAGGTCGGCCACCAGGCCGACATATTTGGTCGGTTGGACTTGCATCTGAAACGGGTCAATAGTCAAAAAGTTTCGTATGCGGGTTTCGTCCAAATTCCTAGAGTAACTAATTGATTTATCGATTTTTAGAACACACACAAATACAGTTAGGGATGATTTAAGCCGTCTGTAAACGTGGGACAGAGGAAACTAACATAGAGAAATCCTAAACGGGTTTCCCAGGGTGAAACAGTGAAAAAGCTCTAAAGCAAACAAAGTCCTGCAGGGATGTGACCTGCTAAATTTGGACACAGTTTTAACTTGATTTACGACAGTCAAGTATAGACAAACGAAGAAGTATCCAAACGCAGTACTTCCCAGTAGATTTTTTCGAGTTCACAAGAGTAGAATTGTTGGAGAATAATTTTCATTATTGTCCAAATGTTGTCTATTGCATACATTTAGGCGGTAAACGTAATCTGCCAAGTTATAAAAAACACTCATCTGTAAATTTCTTCAAATTGAACACATTGTCTAAGTGCACAATACATTGAATTCTTGCCCGCCAACACACAATACGCCTTTTTCAGAAGTTCAAAATGTTAAGCTATCACTGTAGTTGAAATAAAAGTTTTCTCAGCACCGATACTTACTTTGAAAAGGTTTGCTTTACGCCGCCACTAAACACAACCGTGTCGTGTACGCTTCCCACAAGCTAAAAGGAACTAAAAATGTGTTCGATTGCGTTCTGAAACTTGTCTTCGTTCGTTTATATTCCCGCCCGTAGCACCATTCAAGCTAAATCCGCACTGAAACCACCCGAAAACGAAACTTTACACATTCTTTGCCTACCAACAGGCGCAAAAGGTTCGTGAAAGTAAAATTGTTCAATTTTACGTTGCCTGTCGTTGCTTCGTTTCACTCTACCCGAACCAACAAGTCGATCGTAAGTTTTGACTGTACTTCTGGAACTCTACCGCTCTATATTTTCGCGACGTTGTGTGTGCACCAAAAGCGTCAGAAGATTATTGCACGGAAAAGTGTACACGTACACGAAAAAGAAAATATCCAATCACTGCTTTACCGGATGAAACAAGCGCGTCGATAGCTTAACATTTCCTTCACGAAAACGCTTTATGATTGGCTTGGTAGATTGAGAGTTCACAGCGGGATACAGCGGGATACTGGTGTTCAATAGGATACGCTTCACGGCGATACGATCGACTTGATACGTCCGTTCCGCTCAACGTATCAATCGAATGTAAGACGGGCGTTGGTATGGATCATCCCGTACAGGTGCTGGGTCCCGTCCTTGAACGCTTACGTGGCCACCAGGAATACGTTACTTCTCCATCACAGTACCTCAAACATAGTTTTTTTTGTAGCCCTCGATAGGTGTCCTCAGTACACATGCACCAACGGCAAGGGACCGTGTATCATCTTCAGGAGACGATTGAAGAACCTTTAGTTGGCCGGCAACATCTGTTCCGTCTGGGAAGCTAATAGTCACATTTTCCCACCGCCAACATCCATTATCATACCGAGTATGTGTGGTTTCGTGCGCCACACTAGCCAGCAGCACACCAGAATGGGGAGTTTTAAGTGCGTTAATCTTTTATGCTAACAACCACTCGATGCCACACTTTTCCTTCACATCAGACAAGATCGATCGAAGCGTGGAGTAGGTCTTTAAGAGATATTTTTATGGCGGAACATTTTCCCCACACAAAGGGTGACTATTAGGCGGAGTCAACCTTGCAAATGTGGAGGACCGAGTACACGACATTGTACCCGGGTAAGGTCAGATCGATGGAACAGGATTTGCTCATTTAAATGTATTCTTTTTTATCAAATTTGAATTATTATACAAGCTTGTTTTTAAAGTTAATACAAGCAATGAAAGGCGGAGACAGCTTTGGTCGGAAAACTTCTACGCATTTGTGCCACATTTGTCAGCAGGACGCTGATCCCACGATTAAATATGTATCGCTGTCAACTCCACCGAAGGACAAGTTGTACCGAAAGCGTTTAGAATTAGACAACCGTGCCTTATCAATGGTACAAGGGAAGGTAGTATCAACTTCCCAATTTATTGTCTTTACCATGTGTATCAGTAGTCATAACTTTCTTCGAAATATACCCCATCAACCCACAGAGCGTGACGTCAGTGAGGGTTTTAAAATTAAAACTCATCCAACCAGTTACCAGTTCCAAAGGGAACGACCTTTACCTTGGACAAGCACCACTCCAATTCCACCTCGGTTCGTGATGAAAAATGGGGCAATAATTTTGCCGGCCACTAATAGCTAACCGTTCACTCGAGCCGATAGAGTGGAAGCTGTGAAGGAAATTTCTCCTCACAACGATCTCACTAAATCGTTGTGTTTAACAGGACGCTTATCACCCGACAGTGTGTGCTTAAAGTTTTTTTTGTTTTTGTGGACGAAGTGGAAGCGTTGGCAGACGGGAAAGACAGGAACCCCATTTAGGGCCTTCACACTTGGGCGCTTCTGGTCGACGCCTGCCAGAGCTTAAATAGGCATATTTTATACACCTCAGCTGTGATGTTAGAAGGTATCAAAAGGGATTTCTCGCTTCCTTTCTGGGACACAAACACACACACACATACACATGCATATGGATGGTTGGAAAAAAAACTCTTCCGGGACATTGTTCTACCGTTGGAAGTAGCATGCTGGAAGGGTTTCTTGTCTTGTAACTTTCACTTTCCACCTTCCTCAATGGATGAAGCGATGCTCCGGCCAGATATAAACGATGTGGACGACAGGGCGTTAGTTTTACGAGACACTTGAAGCTAACCGTAACTATCACACATGGGACATTGAGAGGAACTTCAGGGAAATAAGGGGTTAGTATCATCGCAACGTGCTGACGTGTCGTAAGAGAATCTGTGTCTGTCAACGGGACGGGATCGTCCTACCGCGTTCTCCCGCTCTCTCTCTCTTTCGCTGGGTATCCACAACCCGGACAGGCGAACATATTATCGCTTTCATCGCCACTGCCGATACCAGAACCAGCCGGAATGTGTTCCTTTTTTTGTGTTTTGGTTGCTTTTCAATCGTCATCCGGTGTTCATTCTTTACCTTCTTCGCCATCAAATAGTAGTTCGTATCAGAAATGATGAGCTCGAAGTAATAATCGTGTCTATGATGGTGGGATGTGTGTTGCACGGTGCGCGTTGGCGTTTGAGAGACGCCATTTTAATTAAACCCTTAATTGATTTCGCTATCGTGTGTGTGTGCTAGGTGGGCTGATGCTTACCGCACTCATTAATCAAAGCGTCATATTTGCGCCAACCCCCAATACCGGGAAGGGAGAATCATAATAAACGATGTTTTAAACTTTATAAGGTGTGCTGCTTGCGTACGCGTCGTTTAAATCTGAGGATGTTCGTTAAACGCCTTCCACGTTCGGTTCGTGATGAACGTCACTCAACGCACCGCGGGGCTCTCATTGCTGCGTGACGGTGCTGAGTTGGGTCTGATAAGTTGTAGACGCTTTATTCCCAAATTCATTGCCCTCCAAAAGAATATCAACTGCTTCAAAAACACATCAACGCCGTGCCGGTTACGACGAAAGCACGTTTTGAATGAGGTACTTTGAAGTTACCATAAAATAAAATGTGCGAGGGGAGGATAAAAATCAACCCAGAATCGCATATAAGAATGATTGGAAAATAATGCACAAGGTTAAAAATCAATTAGTTGGTTCACACGGGTACTACAACAACTACTAGGTTGACTACCGCATGTACACTTTCTACAAATAGCCTCCACGGGCTGTCTATCAATCGAACCATACTCAGCTGTTTTCCGGGAAAATTGTCGGAAGGCGAATTTTCCTGTCTTTTTGCATCCTTTTTTCTTGCTCTGCCTCCACAGCTCTCCCTGTCCAAAAGCACCGTGAGTGCTCGCCAGAGAACTCATTCTCACTTTCTCTCACACAACCCGAGCACGGATTGATAAGCGTGAGAGATGTCCTTTACCGAGGAACTCACACAGCATTCTGAACGCGCGTTCTTTCCGGTCTCCCGAAAGCACCGAAAAGCTCGGAACCAAAGTCAGTCACCGAACTGTACGAGGCGGGTCAGTCGATCATGAACCTTTGCTTCGAGCGGATGCTCTAGTGCCGTCGACGTGATACGCGATAGTGCTGTGCTGTGCGAAACGTTCCCTATCACGAGGCACCCATACCACCAAACGTGCGAATACATACAAAGTACGTGCGTAACATTATTCGCGTCCCGGTGTGGAGTTGTTTTTTTTTTGCTTTCTTCGTAGTAAGTGGTTTTGTTTTATATGGGCAGCCCTCTTTCTCCTTTCGCTATTGATTGCCTTTCATTGCCGGATTGCCTACTTGTGATAGTGTTCTAAGTAACGAGAGGCAGCGTGAGGGAACAAGAAGAACGGTGCTAGCGAGTGTAAATAAAAATAAAGGAAAAGCTCCAACTCAATGGAGACGCCTGGTGGGCGAACCGTTTAGCGCTTTTCGGTCGGTGATGCTTTAACAGAACCCATTTTTTGTCTTGTGGCAGGTTTATTGAGCAGGTGTTATCAACAAGTACCGGTTCATTGGAACGTGTGATGGATGAAAAATTAAATACAAAAGTGTTTCTCTGTAGCGATTTAGAGGTGAAGTGATTAAAGTGAGCAAAGTGTATAGAAAAAGGCAACCAACGTGTTTGGGTGACAACGTTTTGTGTTTGAGTTTGTGTGCAATCCTTCCGGATACACCTGGAGTGTAAGGATGTTAAGTAAATAAACATAGCTTTAGTGGAATTTTCCTGTTTTCCTTGTGTTTGTCTGTGTTTGTGTGTTAATTTTCGGTGGAGTAAAATGTGCTCCCGGGTAAAAAGGAGGGGAAAAGAAAACAACACGCACCGGGCGGTTGGAATAACAATCTAATTAATCAAACAAACGAGGCCTATGGTGTTGTCGCTAGGAATTACACCTTGTACGAAATATGAGCACGAATCATTTCCGGTAATCGGCTTATGTCGCAAACCGATCGTGTACGGGCGGCTGAGCACGTGGTAGATGCCAATGGGATGCGATATAATATTTGATGCTTTCATGTCCACCAGCCTTTCTTCCTTCGGACGCTTGCTCTAAGGATAATAATTCCCCGCCGACTGAACCAACCGGAACAAGATATTGAAGGAATTTTCGTTGGGTCCCGTTGCTTGGCCGGCATTTTTGTGGTAAACGCAACGCTTGACGCGGGACAGTTACAAATTTGTCTGAGCTCGGCCAGAAAGGGTGAGAGTGTCGCTCAGACGACGAACAGACGACGAACGCCGACGTGCCACTCGGGCCGGAGTGAGTCACTCACCGGGTACCGGGGAAAAAAGGGAATTTCGCGTAGGGTCGATCCCTCTGTACAACACATCCCGCACAAAGGAGCATCACGAGGCTGTTATGCAATCACAAGCCAGCGCATATCGGCACGGGACGAGACGGATAGTTCGAGTTTGTGTGTGTGCGTGTGCGCTACGTTTTTTTCCCTTTAGTGTTTGATGGATTTACTTCATCTGTAATGTTTGGCCGTTTTTTTTTCTATTTACGTCTGTTCGTGCCGAGGCGTAGATAAAATGCTTCAAAAGGGTTCGCCTTCGATGTGTATTTATATTCAAAACAAGCTTTGAAAGCATTGATGTTATGCTAACAGCATCAAATTGTTGTGGCTTTTGTTAAATGGAAGTTACTGCAAGGAGTGATTTTTTTTGCTTGGTAACGGCTTAGCAGTGATTTTATTCCTTGAAGAAGTGGCGTGTGGTAACGCCTCTGTTATGGCGAAATTAATTATCATCATCGATTTACAACGTGATAAGACCAAACCATAACAATCATGATGAGCGGTCAATATTTCATCTTCAATCATCTCTCCACGGACTCACTAAGCTGCACAACTCCGTTCTGACGAATGTCTACCCTTTAATGGTAGACGGAGTCTTTTTTTTATCTTCCCGAGCCCCAACTAAATAATGCAAGGCCTGTATGTTTATGGTCCGTTCGAATTTTAATGCCTTGGCTATCACGGGCCCCCGTCTGATACCAGATTGGGGATTTTAATATTCAATGACCGGTACGGAGGCTGAGCAAGGTTCGCCGGGTTGACGGGTTTCGCATCGTCGAGTTAGTCGAGCGGTTTTGCCCGAAATAACTGTCAACAGAAAATGGTTATTTGTCATGCAAAGGGAACATTGTCAGTGGATGTCCGGGGCGCGTACCGCCCAGCTGAAGTGGAGCTGATCTAATAGAATGCTATAAAAAGACGGGACCCCGACATGGTTTCCACCATTTGAATGGATGTAGCTGTACTGCTGCTTCGGGTTGTGGTTCGTTTGTTGAAGTGACAGTAACACAAACACACTAAGCGCTTTATTAAATTGCTGCAAGCGGAGTTTAAGCGTGCAGTATGGTGGAACGTGGTGGTACATGTTGAAGTGTTATTTGAACTTTGTTAAAGGCTTTCTACAACTTTTCCAATGCTTTTCCTGCTTACGACCAAGACACATCTTTCTCAATCTCATAATATAAAAAAACGATCTAATCTGACAATTTTGGGTAAAAAACTCCTGAAGGTATACAACCACGCAACATTTTCCATTAAATCTGTTCTGTTAACCTTTTATTGCATACCTTCCGGCGGAATACCGTGTAGCGCGGGATGATAAATACACTTATGCCAAATATTTCATCCACCGTGCGAATTTATTAAATTCAAACCATCGTTATCGACATTTACAGCGATGTAAATTGAGGCATAAATTCTTAGATTATGCATCATGCCGCATCGCGATTGGATTGCATTGCTAGTCCTGATGGAAAGCCTTTCTATTGAAAGCATCGTAACGACTTTATCTCATTACCGTAATGGATATGAAATAGCACGTATCGTTTATCAAATGCAAACCGGGCAACGATAAACAGCGCACTCGGAGCAATATGACCACTTGTGCTTGTGCTAACCAGGCTCGGGATATTGCATTTTAAGCTGGTACGGAGCTGGTTGTTTGGGGTATAGCATCACGAAGCTTTTGTACCAACTAGCCATCAAAGCGAGCTTACTGAGCTCGTATTACTTTGTGTGCTTCAGGCTGGAAAGATGCTTCACCTACCTTTTGTAGGTTTTCATGGCACATTATCCGTTCATCACGATCATCCGACACATCGTCACAGACACACATGGACACACTAGGGCTCACGGCAAGATAGATAAGTTGACCACTGTAAAGGATTCTACTCTCTGAGCTACTTACGTTCGATGGTGGCTCCATCCTGTTCCAAGCGTTCCCTGCCGCCATGACGATGGTTTGCCAAACGACTCCAACCACGGACTGATCAAACTGACGTACCGACGTACTTGTCCGCCGGCATGGGACTGGTGTCGAAGGTCCGGAAATCCTTTCATCTAATCATCGTTTGGATGGATTTTGCAATCAGCGCTGTGTACCGTACTGATTACCAGACAAAACCCCCCACAATCCCGACACCCTTCGGCAATCTGCCGCACGGCATTTGTGACAACACCGCGGTGACCTGACTTCATGGTCGGTCAGCCTCATCTTCATCAAACTCAACCATCGAGCAAGCTGCTCGCGAAAGGATTTTACAGTGCATATCAGCTTGATCGATTCTCAATTGCCAATGTTTACCAAACAATAATCTTAATCGGCTGATGAACTGCGCACACACAACCAACCACGGCAAGGTAAACAATATGATGAAAAACCTCAATGCCACTCGATAATCCTTTGAGGTTAAACGTTTTCTTGAAGTTTATTTTCCATCGCACATCGGCTTAACACGCAGAAAAAGCTGTTTCCCATCCTGCTAATGGAAAGTGGTGTGAGTGTTTTTGTTATTAAACTGCATATATCGCATAAAAAATGATCATTTTGATGTATATCCTTGTTATTGAAAAACTGTGAAAAAATGTGTTATTACCTTCCTATGTTTTCAACGTATTCCAGTGAGTTTTTTTAACGAGGAAAAGAATTGATTAGCCTTCACATGAAAATTGTACAGCTTCGTTGATTGCGACCTCGGAAAACATGAATAAACAGGTAATAACGTATATTTGTAATGAAATTGCATACCTTCAGGGGATTTTCTCTACAGAATTGCACACATTGCGTATTCGCCTGAATGTATGCAATCAGCAAAAAAAACGCTCTTATCCACCAAATCCGCTAGACAACATTGTCTGATGATGGCTTTATTAGTAGTTCGTTGGCCAATTCCGTCAAAGTTATCATCACAGAGTTCTCTTTGGCCTCACCGACGGGTAATTTGATCCCCGTACCGCAAACTACACCACCACTGTAAGCTTTGTTTTGAATCTTCCAAAACTCAATTCAAACAACTTTCATCCTCATCTTTTACGGCTTTTCTTCACATTCAATTTTACGTGCGTAATAAACTTCCCCCAGCAAAATAAAACGAAAAAGACATATGTGGAGAATTTATTTGTTTTGACCTAGCCACAATTATCCATCGAAAGGAACCGGCGACCAGAGCCCATGGTCAGGGTAATGCTTTGAAAAGAGCTGTTTCTTATTTTATGAAGCCATTTTATCCGCCACCTCTCTGCCATCAATCTCCCTCTCTGTCATGCGTTTCGTCTTAGCTGTGACAAACAACTTCAGCAAAACCTTTTCACTTTGTTGACACATTATGTGCGACCGTAACGGACAAAACAGTAGCCCAGTGGAGTGTTCTAACCCGGAACGCACCACCGAATTAAGAGGTACCGCGGGATGTTAATTAAGTTAATTCTATCGGGTTGGAAATGAAACAAACGCTGTGACAGAGAGAGGGTGGTACTTTGGGAGACAGTTTTTCGGGTTTTTGTTTGCCTCCGAATGCTTCGAATGGTGATAAATCATAATCTACTAGTCATTCAACTAAGCAACGGAAAAGGAAGACTAATAATAAGATAAGAGGACGAAAAAACGAGTCCATTATTATGGAATTTTGGGATTTTCTTTTAGGCATGTACTGAAAGTTTAAAGGATCACCCTTCCGCATTGATTTATATTGTTATCACGACACAATTAGTACTCTTGTTGGCAATGTATTTGAAAAGGGGACATTTTTTATGCCTGTAGAATTTGATATATTCTATTAATCCAAACATACAGGTTTGTCTTCTTAGATCCTTCCGGTACAACATTGTAGCAATGTATAAAATGTAGTAATTTTCACAACAAAAATATTCTGGAGATGCCGGGTATCGATCCCGGTACCTCTCACATGCTAAGCGAGCGCTCTACCATCTGAGCTACATCCCCATGTGCACGAGTGTCACTTTGGTAATGCTCCAGTTGGCCACACCATTGGCCTACTTTCACTTTCAAAAAGCCTATTACAATCTCAACTCACCATTAGCGAATGTTCCGTGCTGCAGCTCGACATTCAACTTGACCATTTCATCATTCACAAGTGGAACTCGGGAGGGGAGCTGTCGTTCACTGCACTGCAACCCAGGGCGGGCGACTGTCCGGACGATAAAACCGCTCCAAAAGCAACGACAGCAGCACACAACTAGCCCACAAGAGGTGTATTTTTAGGACCAATGCACCCGATGGGGCTGGTACTTGTACATATCGAGCGAACTCTAGCTCCCCTTTGGGAGGGGACGATGTACCGTGTGGTGGGGCTCGTTCGGGCACGTAAACATATTTATGCTCGTCAACCTCGTGACGATGCTCGAGAGCGGTTAGATACGGAACCATTGTAAAGTCGAAAGCATCAAGCAAAAGGATGGAATAGAATACGAAAACAAGTCAAACGGTGGCTTAGCTAGTGTACGGTCAAAGCAAGAGGCTGACTTTCTGCTTGTATGTGGTCGTCTTTTGGCACGAATGCTTGCTGCATGCAGAGCACCGTACTTAGGACCAATCCAGCTGTGGAGGAGTTGCACTTGCTCCAAGGGAATGGGTGGGACGGTTGGCGGGCCATACCATGAAATCAATTAGTTAATGTAGGTATGAGTGAATTTATCGATTTGATTTATGGAAAGGATTACGAGATGGATGCCGGCACATTGCAAATTGCGATTGATTTTATGGTATCATATAGCCTTCACTTAGGGAACTAGCACGCCTTCCCTGTGAAAACGGATACGATGATGGGAACTTAAAGGATTACCTGCTCTCAATCAACTGGAGACACAGTTGTTAGTATTCAGTACATCGTTCGGGTTGGATTACTGAATGGGGCAATCAAATGTACCTGGGGCCATCCTTTTCGAAATACAACCCCTTCCCATGCTCTTAGCATTTGTCCATTAGAAAAATTGTCCTGTCTCGTATTTCAAATTTAATTCCTTACTTTACCATTTCCCTCACGCGCACCGATGACCATACCTCCGGACACGCGACTTCCAAACAGATCGTTCTTCGCCACGTACAGGATGCACACGGTGGACAGTTTAGGTCCGTCCATGGCTAGACGTTGGCTGACGCACCCACCAACACCGACGACCGGCTCGCTACTATAATAATGGTTTTAGCAGACAATAACGTGTTCGAAGTGGACTAGTGATAATTAGAGTAGTTCCAGTTGGTGCTGCAGCTTCTGGGGCCGACGCTTCTTTAACGCGTGTTCAGTTAGCGACCGAACGTACCGGAGCGAAGATCTGCGGAACTTCACCTTCGGTAAAGCCGCCTGTGCAAAACGTACTCCTTTTTTTTACGATGTACTCCTCGGTGGAGTTGGTTGTGCTCCAGGTAATGCTAAACAAGAGCCATCCACCGTTGTCGACTTATCCCGGGAGCATCGTTACGCTGTAAATCTGAATAAAGGCATTACCATAACTCAAGCCGAACGAACGAAGCGAGTTTTCTGTGCTTGAAAGGAAACGCCACAGAGGAAGGAATAGAAACACGGTGATACAACACTCGCACGCCCTTGGAGTTGGGGACAACACAGCAATTGCTCGAGATAGGAAAGGCGCAACAACAGAAGCAGCAACAACAGCAGTACTGCGTCCCGGCACAACGACCCGGGAGCGGAAAAGTGTTTGCCATTAGCCTGCTCAAGCTTGTCGTTAAAATGTGGAACCGTCTCTCGCCGACCAATTCCAATAGACTGTTGCACGATAATGGTAAAGATTATTGCAATAACCCACTCAAAATCAGTCATAACAGTAAGTCCTCGGATAAGGCGAGAGCGCCCAAACCGACCAAAGCGAGCTCGCAGACGGCCCGATCCCATCCAACAACCAGAAAACCCTCCCAAACTAATAACACCAAACCAACCTCTACCATCAACATCACCACCACCACCACCAACACCACTACCAGTTATTCTTCTTTCTCTACTACTACTGCTAGTACTACTTCTATTTCTACTACTACTGCTACTACTACCACACCAACTACTACTACTACTGCTTCTGGTAGCGCAACCGCTGCATCCGGCGCTGCTAGAGTTTCATCTCTTTCTTCTAATTCTTCCATCACCACCAAAACCACAACCACTAAAATTAAACCCATCTCCAACACCACCACCACTAAGGGCACCACTGCTAGCAATAAGCTTAACAAGATCCTGTCCATCGACATGGAAATTCGAATACAGAATAAGTGTATTTCAGCATAGCGTATCACTCTGGAAGGCCCGGATCCGCCCTGGATGCAAGGCCCCCTTAAGGTTGCGTTTCTGGGGGCCTCCGGCGTTGGACGTACCAGTATCCTTCAGGTAGCGGCAGTCTACACAATCCCACACCTTCACTCTTTGCTAATCATCTCAATTCTTTCGGTTTCGATTTTGTAGCAATTTTTTAAACACGACTTCCCGAAGGAACACATCCGCACCGCAAAGCGGACCGTCTTTCGGAGCTGTCTGGTCTGTGATACCTGCATACGTGAGCTGATGGTACTGGATGTACCGCCGCAGAAGTACTTCCCGATCGATAATCTGGCCGAGTGGAACAACGGCCATCCACTAGGGTTGCGTACCGTCCATACGTATGTGCTCGTGTATGACATGGGCAATCTGGACACCTTTCAGGTAATGTATTTTGAAGACATCACTAATCTATAAAGAAGGCCATGATATCCTTTCGAATACTTGTATGCTTTCTTAAAGTATGCAATGCGCATTATATTTGCGCCTATAGCGTATGCAATTGAAATCATAACATAACTATTACGACTGACAGATATACTAAAATGGCGATTTTCTCTACTTTCTCCTCATTTCCAACAGTACTGCCGCAATATGCGTGATCAAATTTTGGAAAGTTTCAATCACCGTGATTTTAAGATAATGGTTGTGGGCAACAAGGTTGATATGGTATCTAACCCCAATACTCAGGTAAACGTTTGACCATTACCCGTCCCAATGAAATATTTTACACAGCACTGTTCACTCTATTTCCAAACAGGAACTGAAGGACATTTCCACCCTCGTTCGGAAACACTGGCGCTGCGGGTACGTCGAGTGTTCGGCAAAGTAAGGACATGCGATTGGAACGTTCCTGGAACGTTTTGGAGGGGGAAAAACATTTTCACCTCTATTCTTCTTTGTTTTTATTGGTCCTCTTTTTATCCACTCAATGGCAGGCACAACTACAAAATTGGAGATATTTTCAAGGAACTGATGGGATACCCGGTCGGTGGGACGGCACCGAAACTGGAGTTCACACAATCGATTGGTACGAAAAATCGTTGCACGATACTCTAGTAGTAGCTGAACTGGAGGGTTCCTCCAAAACTCCTGCTGATGGCAGCTGTCATCGGGATCGCCGGCTCCAAAATTCCAATGGTTCCAAAGCCATCCAACCGCTTGGTTCGCACCTTCCACAAAAAAGGTCCCTGATCTGGAGGGCCAATCACGCATCCATCGTCCAGAAAGCTACGTCCTGTACTCTGTGAAATAATTTGCAAAGCAACATATTTGTAAAATCTCTTTCATCTCATGCGAATGATGCTCTACTAGGGCGCACACTGTCCTGTTCTGCGCAAATGTGAGATTGCCTGTTTTGCGAAAAGATTTTATTGAATCTTGTACAAATGTGTTTCAGCGAAAGGACTTCATGTGAAGTATTTCAGGATAAAATCGTTGTGTTAAGAGGATGAGAGGATAGGAATCTGTAATTAATATAGCGTATTAAGTCAACAAAGCATTAGGCCAGTAGTAGAAGTAGTAGACGGACACCACAAAACAGGCGGTGTGGAGAAAATACAGTCACCTTTAGTGCATGCAGTTACAGCACCACACCTAACCTCAATGTATTGACAGCAGCAGCAGCAGCAGCAGTAGCAGTACACTAGCCGTCATTAGTAACCGAACCCATCATCACCATCATCATCAAACGACATAGGCCACACGTTTTACTCCCCAGTGTACATACGAACGGACCCGAGCACGATTTTACGTGATTTAAAAAGAGATAGACAATAACAGTTACCATCGCACCTTTACATGGGATGCTTCAGTTAGGGCACCTCCGATATTTGATGGCGCGTAGAACAATATCGTAGTATTTGCATAGGATTATATGTATGTATGTGTGTGTGTGTATATGTATATGTGCATGTATGTACGTATAAGTGTACTTGTGTATGTTCAAGAATACACGTTTTAGCGTATGCCGTTTTGCTTCCATTGGGCTTTGCAGTTTTTTACGTGCATCGAACGCCGAACGGTTTTGGTTTGCCCTTGCCTGGCTTTAGCAGTTGCCAAGTTGTTGTTAGAAAAGTTGAAGCCTACATTAAGCTGTAGTGCATTGTGTTGTGCCGTACGACTTGAATCAGAGCGTTAGCTGATTTGTTAGTAATGCTTAGGTGCAGCAAGAGTGGTGGACGAGTAGCTTTGCAGTTGTGCGTGATTAGTTGTTATCGATTAGTTAGCTCGTTAATGGAAAGTGTTATAAGAGTTACCGTCAGCTAGATTTGGTAGAATGGGAGCCTTCTGTCCAGTCAGGTGTACATACAGTTTTGTGTCGTTGGATAAGATACGCTGTAGTGGGGGAGAATAGTTTACGGTTTACCAAAAAAATACTGAACCTACTGCCACAACTGAACAATTGTTTTTGTTTATCTTAACGCCCTTTTCAGTAGACGATTAAATAATTATCACCATCGTGGCAGAAAGAAATTGTAATTAGTAAGAATGCTTGTAATTGGTGCCCTTAAAAGTGGAGTTCCAGCAGTATATGTTTGAATTTCAAAGAATATTTGTCACTGCAGCTATCATTATTGAAAAATTGTAAAAAAAACAACAACAAATGACGAAATTGGCCAAATAAACGACTAGCGTTGTAGGACGGATAGGATCTTCAAGGGAGGGTGGTTCAACACGGCTAGGCTATGACTGAACGGAGGCAAAACACTGTTATCAGATATTGAATCAAGCAATGTTAGTTGAAAAGTAACAATAAAAATATCTGCCAGAGTGCGGAAGAATAATCAAAAACCATCGGCAGACTCATCGTCTATCTCACGGTGGATATCATGAGTCATATTGAACATTTGTTCGCGCTATTTCATCATTCACCATGCATGCTTCTCATTGCGCCACAGCCATTCAAATGATGCAACATTGCAAAATAATATTTGCAGAAACAAACATTAGTAATGTTGTGTTCTATTTTTTTATTGCTAATATTATTGTTTTATTTATCATATCATTTTAAAGCTTAAATTTCATCAATCATGGGTAACATATTCGAATGATTGATGAGATGTTGTTTATAGATATTTATTTTAAAATATGCAATCTGTATGCAATAAAATTATTGCAGTTCTCATCCCCTATGTTCTATAGCACCGTGCTATAATATTCAACTCTTCCTATAAACGATTATGCTTGAACAAATAATATTAATTGCCAATTGCATAACTTATTTTCAGGCAAGACACCCACTTCTACAATATATGAGAAAGAAAATTTAAAAAAAATCCTAATAACATCAATTTTAAGCACATTAAATTGTAGTTTAGAATACTGCGCCTCGAATGAATCAAATTACATATTTTCAATGCTCAGAAACAAATCACAGAGCAAAACACGTAATGACTGTGGTTACAAAACGTTAGCGAAAGACAATCAACCCGACTTTAATATTACAAGAATTCGTTGCAAAAATTAATGTTCAAATTGCAATGATAACCCGTTTGATTGGTGGGAACCATACTATAAGAAATTCCCATAAAGAAATTTATGGGTGGCTTTTCATTCGCAACCATTTCCATAATTATCTTGAAAATAAAAAGTATGAAACTATTTTCCATTGTGATTGTAGACATGAACAGGCCATGTAAACACATGGCCGAGAATATTTTTTGAGCGATAATCACGGATGGTAGCAGAAATTTCTCAAATGAGTAGAGGAACTAATCGTATTAATGAATGTTTGAATCAATATTTCAGCACCAGCACCTTATTGCAACATTTTTCTCTGAAGAAAATGATTAAAACAGCTGAAATTCAAATGGCAAACCATCGAAATGCGCTTTTCTTGCGTACATTCGTTGTCACCTTTCGATACCAACTGTCAAACGAACAGCTCGCGGCATACGACATGAGCGAACCCGTCGGGTTTATATTGTTTTTGACTTTGATATAAATATGTTGTGACCGAGAGAAATGTTATTTATACTTTACGGAGCCTGATAAGTGTGCGTGTTTTCGTCAACGCCGGTTTCCAGTGAGTATTTTCTTCTTCCCTTGCCAAGCTTTCAAGTTGCGACCGAAAGTGCCGTTTTATCTGCCACAAGTGTGCCCCGGAACAGGATTTGTGAAATGTAAAAGTTTTAACCGCGTGGGAAGTGCTTGAACACGAGTGGGCTTTTCGTGCCGGAAGCAAATCCGGTTGATGTGCCGCTAGGGAAAGGGCTTCGGTCCAGCTCGGTGAATACGTGGAATGATGCAAAAGCGGGGTGGGCTGTGATAATAATGATGGTCGCCATGGTGATTTTGCAACAAACCGTGTGGAGGATGGCTTACTAAGGCTCTCCAAAGATGGTTCCAAGTTTCAACATCATCAGCCCGGTCGGTGCGCCATCGAAGCGCCACTTGGGCGTTTATAGATGATTGCACAACGATTCCGGTACGACATTGAAATAACCTTCGCGCGGGGGTGAATTTTCTCTAGTGTGGATGCTCCCGAAAGAAGATCCCCCCGTAGTGAAAGTGTCATTGCCCTCGCACCTTTGAAATGACCTTGAAGAAGGAGTTGGCTTCGGGAAGATGGAGTCCACAATCATTGTCATTCCGCTTGTGTCCCTTCGGGTGCCATCACACCCCGCAATACAGTTGGAAAACACCTGTTTAACAGCTTCTAAATGGAGATGCATTCATCCGAAGGTGGATTCCTTGTTCTACCTTTGGGCTGCTATTATCACATGTTCCAAACCGTACGAAGCTCAACTGCGCATGACTGTGGAAGATTCTTTTTCGTTGCATTTTGCAATGGTTTATCATGTGGTGTGGTGGAAAACCGGGAAAGTTGTCGGGTTTTGTTGTTGTTGTAGGTACTGCCATGCTGCCAAACACTTGCACTTGCACCAGGGACGTCATCATCGATCGGAATGCAATGGCCACGTTTGACGCGATCGACACGATCATGGGTCTAAATTAAGATTGTGCACTACAACTACTTAGTAGCACGTGGACTTTTCCCTTGGCCCAAACAGAGTTTTCGGGGGACAACCCTCCTTATTTCATCAATGATTAACCCGCACCCGAACTTGATCTTCGTACGAAAATTTTCGACAATCACCTTTTGCCCCACGGAATTTCATTTTGAAGGTCATTCACATGTCAGCGACAAGGCGCACTTCGGTTGAAGTCAAAACACGCGCAACTGCGCAGTCTGAGGCTCAATCCGTGGAAGGTTTGTAGCATTTAGCAGAAGTGATAAAGCAATCGAGCGTCGGAAGTATCAATCGGGCGCACTATCTAGATGACTGCTTGCTGTTTTAATATCATGTGAAAATAGCACCACGATGCAGCTCGGAAGGGGGGGGGGGGGGTTTATAGCGTCAAACCATCATCCTTTGCCCCTGGCGGGGTTGATAAGATCACTTTCATCCTTGGCACAAGTTCAAGGACGACTTTCACTTTTTCTTATGTTTACAATTGCTCGCGTTACGTAAGCCGGCTGAGCGATTGTGCGTGCAGGTCCCTGTTTGCCACAAACACATCAGCTGATTTCAGACGGATGCTCTTACCAACGCGTGAAGTGGGCATGATCAAAAATAGCTTCTTGATTATTTAGAATGAACACAATGGCAGGGCAATTTTTATTGGCCAGTTTACCCGTTTGCTCACTCACAAAAAGAATAATATATTCTTCATTCAATTGCTAGTTAGTTGTTTTGCTGGTAGAATTATGGCAATACGATTAGTTTGTTTGTTTGTTTGTTTTTTTTTTGTAATACAATTTACGTTTTACTCAGCCGATGATCGTGCCCTTTGATCCTTGAAAAGCAGTTTGACGTATTAAAACCCAATGCAGCAATGTAATGCCAAGAACAGCTCAAGTACAAACACATGTTCTCGATCTTCTTCTAGTAATGACCTCTCTGGGATGACCTTTTTGTTTCCACCGACCAAAGCAGGCGTGTTTCTCAGTGCGGGGCATTTATAGTAATTATCAGTTAACTGCTCTTTCGATGCGTGTCGTGAAGGAATAGGAGGCTCGTCGAGCGATCGAGAGCTAGAAATCTAATCTAACTTTCAGAGAGTGTCCCATCAGTTGCCGTTGGCAACAAAACAAATGATTCTAAAATTTTGATTCTCTCCCTTTCTTATCACGGTTGAGGGCACGCCAATTGATAGTACGGTTTAGGAAAAAATCGGGCTACAATTATCAGTCGCTAGTAAGAGTCCGGGAGCGGGAAGAATATGTTGTAAATGACGTCAACAATGATGAAATCGTCATCATGTTGTAGGATGTTAGTGCTTACGCCAAGCTTTCAAGGTTACTTGCAACTGAACTACTATAGATCGATTCATGATTGCAAAATCAGCGTTTATCAAAAACAATTGTAAAAAACCAAGTTTTTCAAATTCAGCTAAAAAGCAGCGTCGTTGCTGCTTTAGCTGCCCTGTGGCATGTTCGTAATAAGTTTCTTGTGATTGAGTATAGATGGCGCTCATGTGGCGCCTATTGTAGGTTGATATCTTCGCTACATAGATGTCAGCACCATCTATCCAGAACATCCAGATGAACGTATTTTCTTCTCACGCGTGTCCTTTTTTCTCACTATCCCAAAATTCTCACGCAATTTGAAACCTGCATTGTATCAGCCTACGTATTACTAAATTATTGTTATGTTTCTCTAATTACAGCTTTACCAGTACCAGCAAACTTACCTCAAGCATCATGACCACCTACTTCAATTACCCACCAAAGGAAATTCAGGAGGAGCTGGCCCGCATCGCCAAGCAGATTGTTGCCCCCGGTAAGGGTATTTTGGCCGCCGACGAGTCCACGGCGACCTGTGGCAAGCGTTTCGCTGTAAGTAAATGACCTCATGTACCGTAGAGCCATTAGAAATGCGTTTCTAACTCTTTTTTTGGCTTCATTCCGTTCACTTTGTAGGATATCGGCGTTGAGAACAACGAAGACAACCGTCGCCAGTACCGCCAGCTGCTGTTCACCGCTGACGAGCGCCTGCAGGAACACATCTCCGGTGTGATCCTGTTCCACGAAACCCTCTACCAGAAGGGCGACAATGGCACTCCGTTGGCGGCGCTGCTGAAGAGCAAGGGCATTCTGGCCGGTATCAAGGTCGACAAGGGTGTCGTCGATCTGATGGGCTCGGAAGGCGAATGCACCACTCAGGGTAAGACACCATCACACCTGCGTGGAACGTAGGCTAATCAGTAAAAACAACCGGTGCGTTAACAAAGTGTTTTGTTCGGACGGGGTGGCACGACATTACCTGTCGTTTGGCAGTGATTATCAGGTGGTGCGCCAGTGTGAGAATCAGTTAATTAAAGCTTTCCTTTTTGGCTCGCTGTGCATGTGCCGGATAAACTGTGGACAATGATGATACGAACGATCAAACAATGGACGTCCTTAGAGGGAGAGAATGAGATGGAAAAAGCGCAGAGGAAAAAAAGCGTTCGTCTATGTGTAGTTCTATTTAATTAAGATGAATGGACGGCAGTTTGTCGTGGCGCGCACTCTAGGAAGGAAGTTGTTTGCCGTTGACCGAACTCTGGAACACCAACCGCACCACGAACCTACGCGTTGTTGCTTCGGGGGTTTGCTTTGGGTGCAAACAAAACATCCGCTAAGTGAGTAAATAAGAGGACATCCACCCACTTCCGTCGTGGGCTAGTTTTCCACTTGACGCGGAAAACGTGTGGGTGGCTTTAATGATGGTGGGGAGGGTGTGTAGAGTGGAAGTGGATTTTCCAACACTTACCTCCCGGTGGTCCTTGTTTTTCCGGTTCGCTGACCATTTGTGTGCTAGATCAACATCGCTCTCGACGATGAAGACAAATCCGCCAGCAGAGTGGAGAGGAGAATAAGCGTCCTTATTTAGGTCAGGGTGTTGCTGCACGGTGTAACACTGGACCTGGTGTCCTTTGCTGGGGTACAAATCAAGAAGAGCAATAGAAGAAGTGGGTTAATTAGAAGGGAATTTCCTGTGCAATGCTGCATGGCGGAAAATTGCGTCTCAAGAAATGGATGGATGATTGAGCAAAATAGTTTTTTTTAAGAAAGTGGACCGTGCAAACGGTGTCACCGTTGCCGTTGACGAGTGGGTTACTGATGCAGTTTTGCAGTAACTTACTGGAAACAATTCTGCAGAGCACATACCCCATTGAGACCGCGTGTTGCGCATTGCTTATGACATGAATTCCTATTTCCAGGAACTCCTCAAGAAAGCAGATCTTCTTTTAGGAAAGAATTCATTCCACTGAAAAGGATTAGCAAACGAATGCAATGCTGCAATGTGTGGCAGACAGCATTAAGGAGTGTTTGGCCAAATTTCAATTAAAAAGCGAGATCGTGAGATGCCAACTGTGCAAGAGACGTCTTAAACTTACTTTATTGTGCTTCTTTCGTTAGACTGTACCTTCCCATACTTCGTATCGCAAGTAGGTTTATAGCATTGCTTCCCTGCACAAACAATTAATCCCACCACAGCCAAGCTATCTGGGTCAATGCAACACTTATGGTACTTCTTCCTCGTTGCACAGGAACGGGTGAGACTTTTATTACAGTAAAATCTTCCACTGCACTGTTAGTACTGGCCGGCGTTTGCTAACGTTCGTAATGGGATTTTTCATTCCACTGGCAACTGCTTGTTGTTGGGGTCGAAAGCAGACAGCAGGAAGCCGTCGTTTATTTCGTCGAGAAATCAAACAGAACCGACAGCTGGGAATGGGATGGGACGCGTGCGTCCCATCTACTACGGATATGTATCTTTATTTCCCTGAACTTGAGCATCGCTTTTCTTTACGGCTGGTGCTCATCGCTCATCGCAGCTCTCGTGGAGTGGCATGAGTTTTTTTCTTTCCTTCTTCTGCTGGTGTGGATGAGTGTGTAGTGCAAATTGCTATGATTTTCTCGACAATCTAAAACCAGCGGATGTCAACATGAATCATCGTGCCTCGTGTCTTCGTCGAAGAGGTGGAGAAGCGGCAGAAGTGTTGTTTACAAATGTTGCTGAAGTGCGGGATAGTTGAAGCTAAATCCCACTTCTGCATCCCGGAAAGCAATAGTAAATCGGATTACAGTGTACGGAGTAGATCGAAATGAAATTGCATTTTACATCATTGTTCGGAGTGGCATTCTTCCTGTGTCTTAACAGATTATGCCACTCACTCTTTCCATTAGAAATATTCTAAATGATATGAAAACCAAAAAAAAACGAAGATTAAATTGTGTCATCATCCAGTGTGTGGGAGAGTTTTCACATTGTACTAAACAATTCCTATTTTCTTCATCTTTCTTTTATAGGTCTGGATGATCTCGCTGCTCGTTGCGCACAGTACAAGAAGGATGGTTGTGACTTCGCCAAGTGGCGTTGTGTGCTGAAGATCGGCAAGAACATCCCGAGCTACCAGGCCATCTTGGAGAACGCCAACGTGCTGGCTCGTTATGCTTCCATCTGCCAGTCGCAGCGTATCGTCCCAATTGTTGAGCCAGAGGTAAGAACACGCATCACTATGTGACCTGATTCCCTTCAACTAACTTTATCTTTTCCTCCCACTTCGATAGATCCTCCCCGATGGTGACCACGATCTAGAACGTTGCCAGAAGGTCACGGAGACCGTGTTGGCTGCCGTGTACAAGGCACTGAACGACCATCACGTCTACCTGGAGGGTACGCTCCTGAAGCCGAACATGGTGACCGCTGGCCAGAGCTGCGCGAAGAAGCCAACGGCTCAGGAAATTGCCCTCGCCACCGTGACGGCTCTGCGCCGTACCGTGCCGGCTGCCGTGCCCGGAGTCACCTTCCTGTCCGGTGGTCAGTCTGAGGAGGAGGCTTCCGTGAACCTGAGCGCCATCAACCAGGTGCCGCTGCTGAGACCGTGGGCCCTTACCTTCTCGTACGGTCGTGCTCTGCAGGCCTCGGTGCTCCGTGCCTGGGGTGGCAAGAAGGAGAACCTTAAGGCCGCTCAGGAGGAGCTCATCAAACGTGCAAAGGTAAGTTTTTTTCGCATGACATTTTATCGGTGATGGTGGGAATAACAACTGGGAACTTGTACGTGTCGTCAAAGGTTAAATGTGTCCCTCCGTGAATTGGAAAGAGGTTTTAACAATCGATTTCAACCAACAAGGATAGGAACGAAGTGAATTAATTACTTATTGCTCTGGATGAGTACCGATTCTGGCTCTTCTCCAAGGGGTTTCTAGCGTGTCCAGAATCGGTACGGCAATCAATCAAATGTATGTTTGCATCATCCGAGTTGTTTATTTGTTGGAACGTTAGTAAAGTACTCTTTTTGTCCTTCGTGTCCGTTTTCACCCGCTCACGTGAATCGATAGGATCGCTTTCCCTGTCAATCGATGATATATTTTTGTAACAAACACCGGTAACAGTGATGGCATCCGCTGGTTCCCCTACTCGCTCATCATTTATTTACGACACGCCTTGGTTGGTTAGCGCGGTTGATGTCATACGACGCCCCGCCGCCTGGTATGTCTGGGAATCGCAGACGCCACTATCGATTTCCTTTCTACTCAAGTTCTCGCTCGATGGCGCACCGTGTGTGTCGCGTTTGGTGGCGGGAAACTAAATGAATAAAGGTACAACAAAAAAACGAATCATCCCTTCACAGTGCTTAGGTTTGCTTTTTAATGCAAAGTGGGGATTTGATTATGGCACTGGGGTAGAAGAGGAGTACACCCCGATTGTCATAATTTATCCGTCATTATATTTATCCGCCCGCTCATTCGTTTTTGGATCACCACAGACGCTGGGAGGAATAGTTGCAGTTTGTGCAACTCGTTTGCTTGCCTTTTCCTTCACGCGGATGCAGTGGAAGAATCGCATAAAGAACAGTTAAATTCCCTCTCAACCTTACACAGCGCCGTATCGTTTGACGCGACGTCTGACTCTGCGGTTGGCATCTAACCCTTCCGTTCCAGGGGGGAAAGATTCTTGGATGGAATCTCATGCACGTAGTCGAAAGCGAATTAATCGTCCAACGGTGTGCTAGACGAGCCGAGACTTTCTCAATATTTTTTAATAGTTCCACTTATTTCATTTTGATGTCCCCTAAATTGCCCATAATGAACAGACCGGCTGCCGTCAGTGCGGCAAACCGGATCCTATGGGCGGAGGGAGGTATCGCCGTACATGCACGCCCTCGTAAACTATTCGGGGGTGACTTCATCCACTCCCTGACATATGCACCTGTACCGAGTGCGCCTTGAGCACGCTCGTGCTATGCCCACGGGAATGAATGCTACCGGTGTGAAGTTGTCCAATTACCCTTGAACCTCAGCGAATGGCGGCATATCTTTTGGTGGTCAAGTTCAACAGCCCTTTCCGAAAGTGTCAGTGTCATTCACCGACCCCAGATCATCGTCGGTTTTGCCAAAGAAAGCTAGAACAACTTTCAATCTATCCCACCAAATCCTTTCCGTGTGGAAGACCCCGCATGGACGTTGGAGTGACATAATGTGTAGACCCCGATGGTCCACACACTGATGTCATGCTCACAGCCAAGTTCAATGGCATAAAACGATCTTAATAGTGCCGTCACGACGAATTGCGCCATTGTGCTTGGCGGTCATTGTTCGGCGTCTCATGTTACCGCGCCACCGCGTATGTGGAGTGGGGTTGCAACGTCCGTTTAGATGCCGCAGCTGCTCGTCATCCGGCACCTACGAAACGTCCTTCCTAATACGAGCAGATCGACCTTCGGGCCGGTGGATAGCACACCGATACTACTCCCAGTCACACGCACGCCACGTACGGAATGGTCGCTCTTGAGCTCGAGCGGTTGGCATCGCCAATTAGCTGGTCCAGTTGATCGGCTTACGATTGTGGATTGTGTGTAGTTGAGTTGTCAGTGGAGGCGTTTGATGTGGTCTGATTTATCTCGTTGGGAAGTGGACCAAGAAGGTTATTCCAGAGAGATTTGATGCTGAATGCTTGTATCTTTGCATATTTCGTGTTTGCATGTGTTATTTTCTGTTCGTAGTTGTTTAATGTCGTCTGTCCCAAACTAACACATTCCTCGCTAACTAACTGCTTATCTACACTGCCAAACTCACACATTATATTGAACAAAACCTCAAAAACAACAATGCACAACAATTCGCAACATTCTTCGCAGGCAAACGGATTGGCTGCACAGGCAAAGTATGTCCCCGGTTCGATTCCCTCGTACGCCGCTAACGCTAGCTTGTTCGTGAAGTCGCATGCCTACTAGTATCTCTGGTTCTTCGCACTCGTCCAAACACATCCGGAGGACGATAAACCGATAGTGTACCCAGCAGTAAAGGAAAACCGGACGGAAACGGAAAGCGGATAAACACACACGGATAAGCTAGCCAGAAAGACGTAGAAGTAGAAGGAGAGAGAAAGAGGGACTCAATAGCATGAACCGTCGCGGGACACTCAGTTGTAATGTGCTGGATCTTACTCCTCAGGATCCAACTCCACTCGAGTTGCGACTTGTTACACATATCAAAACCCCAATACAAACACACACACAACAGAACAATCACCACACAGGGACACCGAGTTGTTGAATGTTGTTTTACGTTTTCAAGTAATGTTTTAATAACTCACTCTTTTTTGTTTTAAATGTTAGATTTGATACGATTGTCGTTTGTTATTTTATAAACATAAAAACGTTGTTTTACTGTTCGCACAAAGTGTAGAGATGTTTTGTAAACTTTCCCTGTTTCGATAGTATATAATTGTTCCCGATTGTTCCTAATCTCTGCGTCGAAATATTTAAAAAAAACCATCAGTATGTGCAATGTTTTTAATCGGAAGCGTACACAGGTTTGCAAGCTTATGGTGGATTCGGGTTAACGAATCAATTGTTGCCGAAATGACACCCGAACAATTGATTCCTTAACTTAATCCCTCTAGCTACTAGTGTGTCTGTGTGTGTGTACGTGTACTCAGGAAAGACTGTCCCTCCCTGTGGAGAGGCATGCTGTGCGCATAAGCCTATTAAGGAAAACAGATGTATAAATTGATCAATACCGAATTAACAACGAACCGAAACAATAAAATCGATCTAAAAGAATGAATGCGCACAGCAGGTCGTCTGAGACCGCAACATAAGTCAGGAAGGGAGCGTGTGTAGCCATTGGAGAGTAAAAGTGTATATGAAAAAATAAATTCGTTTGCTGAATGCCTTGAAAAAAAAAACATTGCACGTCCGATCGCTCTATGGCGAAGCATGTATTTTACCTTTTTTTTCCTTTTTCCAGCTGCTTTTATGTGTTTCTTTCTGCTTTTATTTTTAGTTTCGTAAGCTTAAATAAGGAATTAGTTGTTTCATAACTTTCCCAAACTAAATTGAAAGAAAACTCAAACAAATTGAAATTGAATTATGATTTATGAAACAACTAACGTCTAAGGCCATTGCTTGCCTGTGTAAATAATAACCTCGAATTCTCTGGATTGAATATTTATTATTGTTGTCAATTTAACCAAAAGCCACCCTTCCAAATGCGTTTAACTGCTGTCGTGCATCGATTCGCGTCGAATTCCATTAAGCATGGCATGAGTATGAGTGCCGGCATGGTGGCAGCACAGCACAGGAGCAAGAAAATGAAAGTGCTTCCACAACCGCTCACTTTATTGTTATAAATTGGCAACCTGTCAGCCGGCAGTGTGATGATACAGAGTTTACAATGGCTTTCTGATTGTTCACTACAGAAATATTTACATTTCGCCGTGCGTTGGAGTATGCACAGAGGATAGAAAACTGAAGAAAAAATGGTATACAAACCCCCCTATAAGAAAGGAAGGGGACGCCTTAATGTGATTGTGGTCTATTTGTCGGCCAAAATAGCGATGGCAATTAATTTACACCGTCGTTCATCGTGTGGCTTACTACATCGTCACCTCTCTAATAGACGCGATGCCGTGACAAGTCGTGAGTAACGGTGGCAATCAAAAGTGTCCTCCAACGCGATAATGCCATGCCGGTCGTGTGTCTACATAAATGGCGCCGCTGATGATAAACGATAACGGAACAGTGAAAGTACCGGGCCGAAAACCATTCTTCCACCATCCGGCCGCAAGCATGTTTGTGAAGGAGGAGACAACATAAAGCGCACCGGAGAAAGTGTGTTGACTCTCACAACATGCCGGCTTTCCAGCTGCCATTCCGAGAAGGATGTTAGTGAGTTGTTTCGAAATAATTCGGAACCCAGCTGTAGCAACCACCCTCCGGGCCCGGAAGGAGGCTTTCTTCTTTTGCAAATGATACTACCCGAAAAGCTCCTTTCCCGAACTAGGACCAGACCGCTCGGAAAATGCTGGAACCACAACCGACCGCCTGCCCAACCATCGCTCATTAATCATCGGTCGGTTCTGGGCAATGGTTGCAGAAGCAAAACGTCTAATCGGCACTCGGGGAAGAAAGCTAACTTTTCCAAACCCCATTTCACAACGCCGAACCAGAACTAATTAAACCGCATCGTTTATTCCGATGCTTTCTTTGTACTGGTAAGGGAAATTGCGGTTAGATACAGGACCGCCCACAGTGCTAAATTACATCGGAACACTGTTGGCATTGTGCCGTCTAGCAAGCGGTACTAAATATTATATTTATTTCAAAAATGCATGATCTACGGACCCGGCTCTTGGTAGTCTACTGTCCAAGTTCAAGGCCGTAATGCGAAAGTTTACAATAATTAATGCGAACAACAGTGTGACACCCCTGGCAACAAGGAAGTTGATTGAGTGCCAGGGTGTGTAAACTTTAGAAGGTCATTAGTTTTCCCCCGAAAGTGGTTTTTCGGATGCATTTTGTTGCCTCGGTGATTTCGTGTAATGGCAAAGCGAAACTAATGCTTCGCATTTTGGTGTGTGTATGTATTTTATTAGCAGTAATTAAGTAATTAAAGCGAATCGATCAATCGATCAATGGCTGACCGATACGGGGTTCATTGGATTCCGAGAAAACTTCCAACCCACACTGCTTTGTGTGTTGGCCGGATACGAAGTAAGGATATTAATTTATTCGCTTTTTGGGATGGTAAGCTAGTGGTATCGATCAATGCGCCATACACGTGGTGTGTTGTGTTTGTGGTTCGGAGGTGAGAAAATAAAACTACCGCTTGCTTATCTCTTGCTGTGAGCAATTGCAACTATAAAGACAGACGGAGAAGGTGGCTGGCAAGGGCTAGTAAAGGATAGGAAAGGATCTCTGTTTTCCTGGAATTTAGTCCACAATACGTTGGAAAAGCTAATGTGGATATTAAGAGCCGCTTTTCTAAATGTACCAAATCTCAATTCATCTTCTTCTATGGTACTGCAACCTGGCTACATTTCTTGCTACCGTGATTTGACTTTTTCCGGATGGGATTCCTAGGATTCCGCAATAGCCTAGACCCCCTCCAACTCAAACATATTTTAAATTTAGGACCCTGAAGATCTTCAATGTTCGATTTATTCTGAAGATCATTAAAGTTTGCTTCTCCCCTCCAGCTCCCCACATGAATTCCGCCGTAGTATAATGAGGGACTCAACTGTTATTCCGCTGAGGGCCTTCAGAACTAATCCTTCAATGAACAGAGTATCTGGTGAAGAGGTTTTCAGTAACGCATTACTGCAATACGTCTAAGAGACATTCTTAGGCCACCAGCTCTTAGAATTCCTCGCCCCGAAATGGCGTGCGCATTGGCGTATTCCGTCAGATTCGTTCAGGAATAGCATGCGTAGAGGACTCCTGGACGTATCTTCTGGACGAGTCTTCTGGCTCTCAGAAGTTTAAGGAGCCAAATGCGCCTTAAAATTTTGCTGTTTGAGTTGTTATTTGAAGTTACGATCGTTCGTACGAAGGTAACATAACTCCTCTGCTCTGCAGAATATTTCGCTTTCCCAGTCATGCTCTTGTTGTCTTCTTCACATTGCTTCTCAATCCAATCCTAGCTGTCTCACAAACTGCAATACATTCACAAACTTCCAATGTCGAGATCGATATTGCAAGATGAACAAACTGATCAAACAAAAGCGAATGTGAATCTTCCTCAACGGTAGACTGTCGTTCTTCACTAACACAAGGTAATTGGTTCTGGATGTCTGTTATTGTTTATTAAAACCTTCCACAGAAGGAAAAAAAACACAATCTCAGACGAATACGACTAACAGGAAGCATTTCTTCTACCGCAAAACACTCGTTTGTGACAATTATGTCAGATTGGCGCCACTCACTTTCAAGGCCATTCTTCAGTTGTACGCCACAAAT
Organism: Anopheles minimus; assembly: GCA_000349025.1. Lineage (NCBI taxonomy): Eukaryota > Metazoa > Arthropoda > Insecta > Diptera > Culicidae > Anopheles > Anopheles minimus. The sequence goes on from KB663610.1 coordinate 5,208,400, forward strand.
AATAAACTCTGGTGTATTTAAACATCCCGTTTTCTACTGCTATTGTGATGCAGATTAGAACATGTGGTCCTCCATAGCGTTTACATGTGTCTGATTTGTATATTCCCACCACTTGAATTTCGATCGGTGGTGTGTGGGAATGTAACTGACCGAAAATACTGACATTCAATTAAAAGTTGGACGCGTCCGTCCGGTGTGCGGATGTATGTGTGCAGTGTGTACATTAATTGACATGAGCCTGATCGCATCGCGAAGCTATTAGCATTCGTCTTTGAGGATATAATTGAATGCAAATTGAACAATGATTCCTCCGCCGGGTTTCAGCGGCCAGATTCCAATAATGGGTGTAATCGAACAGAACGGGCAGGGCGAGTGTAATGTAACTCCCGACGACTGGATGAAAGTGATTCTTTGTTTGGACACAAGCGAGCGAACTCTGGAACAAGCGCATGACACATACCTTTACAGTGCACGGTTGGCGGGATCCGACGGGACTTCCGGTCTTTCGAAACCTGTCCGGAGACGGTAAACAGTGTTGCTCGTTCAAAGTCTCGCCCAATGAGCGGGTGCGACGATCATGATCCAGAAATGTGTAATGCTGGGGGTTGAAGTTCCATTGTGGATGTCATTTGAATATTCATTAACCTTCATCATTCCCCATCATTAGTCGGACAGCTTGTCGACCGATAGTTATCCAGGGTCGGGGGTCAAGTAGCCTGTCAGCCAGGATGGGGACAAGGTTAGTCGGCAGCAGGATGAACCGGTACGATGAAACGAATTAAGACAGGAATTAATTTACCCACCCATGTGTAAAAGTGGAGATAAATCTACTTTATCCTCCGCACCGTTGAAACCGGAAGCCGACGCTGCAACAAAAGAGCTGAGAAAATGTGTTAAAATTCCATCCCATCATCACTGGAGCGATAGACGTATTCATGACCACAAAAAGGAACAAATCGGTCGGTTTGAGTTCTGTTCCTAGGTTCCGGGGTTTTTGCTCCCTTTTATCAGTAACAATGGAAATTGAACACGCTTGGGTTACACACAAATTGTGCCTGTTCAGTGAACATTGTAGATAAAGATGCCCATTTTAACGCAATTAAACTCATCCGCAGGACACATATCATTTGGGACATTCGTTTCGTGTTGCAATATTTATTAGGCTGGTAGAAAACTCATCGTTAAGATGTAAAACACCAGGTCGGCCAGGTGACGGATATGTCGAGGCGTTTGCCACACACAGCAAAAGAGCAAATGCAAATGAAGCGCGCAATTCTATCATCTCACCTCCACCAACACGGTACGGTAGCCTTTAGCGGTACCAAACTGCTCGTCTGAAGTTGGAATCCGCTTACACGGAACGGGTCAGTCGTCGCGTTGCCGACAGCTGGACTGACTACACATGATAAACATATCAAATTTCCGTGACAGATTTATCACCTTTGGTTGGTGGTGTGTCTACTGTTTGCTTGTAATGTACGGCTGATAGGATTAGGTCGCCTTATCGGGCGTAGCTAGTTCGGCTCTCGATGACTCGAGAGTTTTGACACAACTGTTGTCTATCGGTTTGGTGACTTTGACCTTGTTGGTTCCTTTTTGGAGTACAATGTTCATCTCTCGACTGATGGTGGTTTCCGTCCTGATACGAGAGACTCTTCTCTGTAGTCAACCGAATGGAATTTGGACATTTCGGGACCGACTCCACTTACGTCCATTAGAGATTATTCCTAATCAGTTTGAAATTCCTCTACTTCTCCAAGAACCGGAAGTAATCGTGGTGTTAAAAATGAATATTTTACTGCAGGCCTTTCTGTAGACCCTTCGTTAAAGTAAATGGGGGCTGCAAATGGCATAACCTAACCTTGCCCACCGTACCTGGTAGCAAATGCAGGCCAAGGTAGCTCAGTAATGGCTCAGCCACCTCCGGAGTACCCAATTGCATAACGAGCGATGGCCGGAATCAGCGAAACCAGTCCGCAACTCCCTGGTGTGGAAGAGTTCTGAGCCACACCAAATCGGGCATGAAACAGGTGGGCACCAGAGAGTTGCCCTCCTCTGTAGGTTTGTAGGTCTCGAGTAGTAATACAAGCAGCAGACAGTGTTGATCGTATCGATTGACACCCTTCCGGGACAGACCGCGATGGTGCGTATCATTTCTTTCGTCTGTGTATTTGCATTTCCCGAAAAAGCAGACACATATCACTGACAGATCATAAATTCTTGCAGCTTCGGCTCAGTAACGACCACAGAAGAGTGCAAGAAATGGGGAAACAATCATGTACTTAGCACGTGCTTCCAGTGTAATTAACAGTTCATTAGCATCATTCACGATTTTGCACGCTTCGCTCTCGTGTACCACGGCATGTTTGTGATGAAGCCGTTGTGACTGTGGAGCTCCTCAGATCTGTGTGTTTATTCAAACGCGGGCACTGGGGGTTTTGGGGGTGGTGGCATTGTTTGGATTTTCCGTCAATGAAAGATCACGTTTTGAACCGGGTAATTCGTTAGACGGGCTCGAGTCGATCTACGATGTACTTTTATGGAACGCGACGACATGATGTAATAATTTGTTTATATGAGGGTAGTTGACAAATTTGACACTTTTATGAGAATTAGTGGTAGAGTGGGGCGATAGTAGACTTAGTAGTATCCGTTGTAGACTCTAGAAATATTTGGGGGATTTCTGCATCTGGAGGAATACAATTTATATTGTTTAAGTTGTCCTTTTGAATAAACAAAACGAAATTGCATACATTCAGGCGTGGAACAACTAGTTCTAGAGGGTTATATGCATTTTTTCAATCAAATGTAACAAAATCACCCAAAAAAAACTTTTTGACTAATAAATTCCCTTCTCGTTTTTTTTTGTCTCACCTTCCAGGCCAACAGCGATGCCGCCCTCGGCAAATATGGCGGCGGTGTCCAGGGTGCCGCCGGTGCTGGCAGCCTGTTCGTCGCCAACCACGCCTATTAAGGTGTTTCGTTTGCATCTACATGAACTTGCATCCTACTAGCGCACCCCAAACATCCACTTCCCGGCCCTTCCTCACACAGGCCATCTCTGCCAACACTACCAGCCGCAACAGGCCCACATTTCGACCACCATATTGGGCATGACGGAAGAGATGCGTTGACCTGCCCCAACATACCAGCTGGTTTGGTTTGGCATGAGACGGCGTATGAAACGGTCCGCGATCCGTGTGTGAGTGAATTTTCCTTACCCCCATGTTCCGTTATCTGTTTTCCACAGCTTTCGTTGTGTTTTTATGTTCCAATTAAGAACTGAACTGTGTAGCGAACACACCACACATATGGTATCGTACGTTGTAGGACTGTAGTTTCACACAGACACAGAGAGAAAAACAAAACAACAATAGCACAATGGTTCCATAATGTTTCATTCAAGAGCATTCGGTCCATCAAAACTTAGTGTGTTTGAGTGCGTATAAGATCTATCAACACGGTAGTCGGTAGAACCGGGACTTTGGGACACACGTGTCGAAGGTGTTCCGAACTTCCGGTTTCTACCCGTAGCAAAAGCTTAGCCACACAAGAACAAAATGCCACAACCATCTTTGTTGCTGTGTTTTGTTTTTCTTATAATTTATAATCGCTAGTTTAAACTAAAAAAAAAGAAAGCATAAAGCCTGGATTTGTTATATGATGCCGGAAATGGTATAATATTGCATGTGACGTAAGTACGCAGAAATACACTGATAGCAAATATACCTACGCTACGGACAAATTAAACGTATCTTATAATGTTACAAATAAAAATAAATAAAACAAACAACAGAAAACTGGCTTTTCCGAGCTGTTGCTTCAATATCCGAAAGGTTTTAAAAAGAAAAGCACGCGTGATGGTAAACATATCAGGTTCAGAATTTTTGTACCGCTGGCTAATGAACAGGAAAATTGGTGAAACAAACGGCAAACGACATCTTTTTAATTAAATTAAAATGCATCACGAATAATATTCGCTTCATCCTACCTGCATCACCCAGCTCAACTTGTTCGTTTGCTTGATGGTAGTAAATTAAATATTCATTCCACCACCTCGACAGTCAGCTCCAATTAAAGCTTCTCTTGTATGTGCGTTTTTTCTATTTTTTGTACACTTTGAAGTAGCAAGGAGAAATGGAAAAACGGATAATATGAAATATTTCATCCGCGTGGAAGGTCGTAAGCAATACGAAATCAATCGCTGAATTATTACACCACTCCGGAAAAAGTAAAACAAACCCATCAGAACCAATCCCTGATATGAGTGGAATGGAACAGTTTTCATACGTACACCGGAACAAAAAGCATCAACAAGTGCTGTTTTCCTACCATTTCCACGTGCGATCAATCAACGCGCGCTTCAACTTTCACTCTTTGCGAGATGACGTTATTAACAAACAAATAAGTACGTCGACCTACCCGTCATCGTCGGGCTAATCGTGCGGCATAAGTCACGTCTGGTGACCTTTTCTGCGTAACGTAATTTTATAGAACAAAAGGTGCAAACCGACCGATAAGCACCTGGTGAATGTTTTCCTTCACGTACCATGGCTTATTTTGTTCCGTTGTCCCATCACGCAAATACCCTTTTCGGTTGGTATCTTCTGTTGGTTGCCGGCGGAGAGAAAATTAATTATTAACAATTTATTGTAACGATTATTGTACATTCGTATTTCTGCTCAGTGAGTCGGCAGAGGACGCAGAAGATCCTTTCGACTGGATGAATTTGTCTGAACAACCCCTTTTTGTATGCTAACGAGGACAAAAAGGATGATCACTCATCGCTCTATTCAAATCTCGTTACAATCCAAAATTTAAGTGCTCGAGTACATGGACACATATAAAAGAACGAAATGCATTACAATAATACAAAACCCACCGAAAAAAAGCACTTTTATCAATCATTTGTAGAAGTTCCGATCGCGTAGCAGTTCTTTTTCAATTATAAAGCAATTGCATTGCAGCAATTGGTCCTTGCGAACTCATTTCCAAGACAAATGGAAGGTCGTTACGATGGTTAAATTATTAATCCAACCGACCCAACGTTACCTCGGCTCGGTTTCAAGGGAAGGTTGGTCTCTCTCTCTTTCTCGCTCTGCTTCGAATCCTTCAATCCCTTCCGGTGTACATTTGACCGTCGAACGAAGGAATCGCACGCGCAAGGTGTAGTGTGCGCCTCCATCAAAGTCGACCTTCGGCCGGAACGACACACCGGGGAAATTCGCTGCCCGTCGGACATGACAAAGTTCACATTTGAATGATGGATGAGGTTGAGTCTGCTTATAGAGAGAGAGAGAGGAGAGAGAGAAGGAGAAGTAGGGGCAAGATCCTGCTTGAGGAAATCGTGCAGTAGAACTGAAAAATGTTTATTTTAATAAAAAAGGAACTAGAAAAAGAAAGGAAAAACTTCAACCGAGAGCGAAAAGTTTCACTGGAAACTTTCTGCTGGGTTGTATGTTTCTTGTTGTTGGTGTAGTCTTGTTGCAAAAAAAAAGTAACAATTTAATGACACATTTTACTGTGCATTGTTGTCACTTCAAACGAATCATTCTAACAAAGGATTACCAATGAAATGAAAATGGAGCTAAACATTCAAATATTTGCTACATTTATTTCTTATGAAGAATTCAAACAAAGAAAACTCTTAATAAGATAAAACTATCACGCGAATTGCATACTTTTAGGCGTTTTGTGGAAATAAAATATTATTTCCGTGCTAAACTAAGACACAATTTTTTTCTAGAAATTACAAAACGAACCATTTTCAAAGTAAATGATATAAATGGAAGCAAATAAATCATCCTGCAGTATCAAAAATACGGAACATAAAATACAAATTGAAAATGGAATGGAAATAGCATTGGGGTCCTGAATGTACCGCACACCATGCACCATGTTTTATGCGTTCGTCCTCGTAGGCTATCTTCAAAGGCGTTCTGGCATGTCACATTGAACTCCCAGGAAGCCCAGAACACACTCCCACAGGTATTCCATCACATTCAACACCAGTTGTTCAACGACCTGCGTTTTCCGGTCGCCGGCCGTTGGTCTGCGTTCGGCCCAATGTCAGGATGAATATTTTTCTCTTTTTGGTACTCCATTCCCCCATCTCATATCGTAGTCATAAAGTGCTCGGGAGTTCGAAGACTCAAATGCAAAATAACGCAAAGAAGGTACGCTGCCAGTGGGAGTACGGGTAATGGATCGATTTGAAATTGAAACTATTTTTACTCCCGCAGGAATGTGTGCATGTGTGTCTAGGTGTGTGTTCGCATTTTGTGGCCCGGTTTACATGACCCGGTTTGCAATCAACGCAGAACGAACGGATACGAGAGAGCGAATCATAGTTATCTAATTTGAAAATTTGCTATTCCTGCACACCGGCAATCAGCCGGGACAACACGCCGTGCCTGTATTTGCATGCCGACCGACCGAAAGTGCTCTCGCACGATGATGAGAAAATGTTACACTCCTGCCCTATGCGGACGGGTTTGCCGTTGTGGCTGGGTGCTTGGTGTAAATATTATTTACCATGCCATGTGCGCTCCGGTGCGATCGCAACACATCGTTTGGGTCGTAAAGCGCCTGGAGGATAGAGTGCAAGGTGAATGTGTGTGAGAGAAGAAGCAACAAAAAAACGACGTAAATGCAATCACTTCGTGGCTTTGGATTGCTGGTCAAGATTTACGTTCATCTCGTCAGCTACTGGAAGCCATCTGCCACGGTGTTGATAGTGTTGGTGATCTGATTATGGATGCGAATTGCATCGGATGTTTTTCCTTCGTTTTTTTTTTTTGGGAAATGCAACACGAGGATATTTTCTCGATTTGTTTATTAATGTGTATTTTATATTTCTTCACGGAGTTTCAAATAATTTTATTGATTTTAAGAGACATAATATACAGAGGAGAGACATAGAGGCGGTCTTTGCACGACAGGATCAGAGGTCAAATCCCATCCGAGTTTCTCTCCCATAGCGAATACTGACTATCCAAACACAGTAGAATGTCGATCATCCCAGCAACTCCGGGCCAATCACTGCCGGCTAATCGATTTTTACGAATAAACTACCCTGTAGCGTTGCAGGGGTAATGTTTTGATTTGTGGATGAATTGTCAACGCAAGTTTTTATTTTTATTTACACAAATATTTACAGTATTTATTATTAAATATTTTATATCATATTTTTTAAGGCTTAATCAACAGCTTAACAGATATGAAATTGTAATTGAAAATGATTTTGGGGGATTTTCAACGTTGAAAATGCAAGATTGTTGTAAAATATCCCATTCTATCAACCTGACATTCCTCAAAACGGTTTTTGTAGCTGGCATTTGAGGTCCATTGCTGCAAGCCATTGTATATGATTGGCACACCGTACAGGTGATTAAGCCAAGAAGAAGAACAAGCAGAACAAGAAAAAATTGAGGCACAAACCAAAAATGGTTTTCCACTTCGCCACCCACGAAATTACTGTCAACGACCAGAATGAACTTTTGGAGTTTGATCGTCAGATGTCATTCTCAAGACGTGATCATCTCACCTATTCTAACCAAGTCTCATGTGATGCAAAATAATGAGACACTCAAGTTTATTTTTTCAAACCTCTTTCTACTCTACAGGGAGTTTATTTTTCACGTTACTTTGTGAGATGCAATTATCTTGGAGACACTTTAAGAATTTCGAATATGAAAAGTATTCACCACGATTTCAGACATCTCCTACCTTCTCATATTATAATATGCAACAAACCCCAGCTGCATTCATTACAGCATCCAATCTATGGGGGAAACATATTTTTCCACCGCAAATACACACGCACACATGGTTCATATGCTTCGAGCGCAACAAATGATTGCGCAACCATCGGTCGACGTGTTCGTGAAAAGGTCAGACCGGCTCGTGAAGGATTCTCCGCTGCAGCTTCATCGGAACGCGCGCGTTATGTTAATGCTACCGCCAGTCTTTTGCGGTTCCAGTCGTACCGTATTCTCGGTGGTTTGCGTAACGATATAAAAGGACCGCATCGTGTAAAAAAGCCGCGTACAACGGTGGAGCAGATACCATTACGTTGATAGCGCTGGATGCGCAACCGGAGAAAATAAATTGCAATAAGCAGGCATTACGAATCAGTAACATTAGGTGAATTAAAATTGGAAATAAAAAAGCTACTTACTCCTGTCCACAATGATACATCGCGAAGGGAACGTTAAACTCTATTACGCGTGAACATTCCATCACAAAAAATGGGGGCGCGTTTTCGGTTGATTGGGACGCATTGGTTGAATTTCAAACATTCAACACGGTCAGCAGCTTGTTCGATTCGATCTTGTACGTCATTTATATTCCACCGAAGCGGTTATTTTCATTCATATGCCACTGACCTAGCTTGCGCATTGGAATTCGTACAGCAAAATGGGTCTCCTTGTGGAAGAGAGAGATTTTTCAAAAACTCACCACCGGTCATTTGGAGCCATTTGTTTGTGGCACAAGATAAACATGCCCCACCGAGATCGGAGGGGTGGATGATGATTCCGGGAAATACACTTTGTCAAACAGAAGGAAACATTCGAATGAAAGAGGGATTTTCCTAAATCCAATCCCATCCAAACCCCGGCAGCCTGATGGGTCATCAAAGCGTCGATTGTCCATTTGCTGTCCTTACCGCGGGAGTGAAGGGGCAACCTTTATTGTCAAATCATGAGATTGATCGTGGTAGTGTATTTCATCCAACATAAAAAAAGGGTTCGATTTTGATATCGAAACATCAAAATTGATCCTTTCCGGTTTGCAAGAAGGAATACCTTCCCAGAACAGGAAGAAGCAAAAGCTTAACTGCGTAAACTACAAACATACAACCTCTCTCCATGCATCCCTCCCTTATTTCCTCACGATAGGGTATGAAGCAGCTGCTGGACGAATATTGAAGTGGAAACAAATTGACGCTTGCCACTCACATTCCGTTTGATGTTGAACGTATGGTGGAAAATGGGGATGCTTGTAATTGCGTTACCCATTTGTAACATGACACCGATTTTATCACGCCGTCAGGGCGTGTATGGGTTCGTTTGATGCTCCCACAAAGGGAATGGTGGCGGCTGTTGGTGTGCCCGGTCGACTGCTAATAAAGCTACATTATGAACTTATGCATTATACATTTCGATTTCGTTTTTTCGTACTTCCCACCCGAGCCAAGGGTTTGTTCGCTCGTTTGTGATAAATTGTAGCACACACAAATCCCGTGCACGAAATTCCTGTGCCTGTGCAAAACGAGGTCCATCTTAAAGCAATTTCACTAAAGGTTAAAGCTATGCGTTTGTGCTGCTGAATGTAAAGTTTTCCCCTCAGTACGAATTCGACTGTAATTTCATTGTAAAAATGGGGGAAATTTTATACGGCAACTGCTCGTAACAAACCGTTTACTGAGTAATCACACTCCAAGCAAGCTCCCCCTTAAACATTCGTTTGATGCATTTGCAACTTTACTGTGGAGCTTCCCCCATGGAGACGCCTGGTGGATGGTGAAACAGTTTTACCGAAGCGAACGAGTCCGGAAAGTGCAGCCGGGGTTTTGAACAATGCACTTTGTATGTATGTTAAATCTCACATTGCATCACGTGTCAATGGTCTACCGGTACCGGTTGAACGTTCGGAAAATGTGTATTGCTTGGTGAATTTTTATGAATTTTCGAGGAGGCGCCTGGTGGTTTGTAGATTGTGGTTTTCAAAAAGAAAACCTTCTCTTTCACGCTTCCCTGGCGTGATGTGCCCTGTTAGTGGTTGTGTTCCTTATTGGATAAAAATTGTCTTTGACCAAGGACACTGCGGGGAATTGTTTTGTATAAGTCAAAAGCCTCCTCGCGAGCGCATTGGCACTCTGCGCCATCTTTAATATGAATAATGCAAGTGCATTTTATTAGAATAAAAATTATGGAAAAACTTGTCTGCATTAGGAGAGCATGTAACCACTTTGGACTGTTTGCTGGAAGCAATATCCCCCCGAAGAGATAAATTTCATTTTGTGATAGATTGTAGTAATGGACCCTGTCACACCAGCAACAGGTTGATTGGATTGTTATCGGGATCTTGACTAATGAGATAATTCACTGCCAGCGTGCCTTGATTACACTACTTCAGACACGGCATCCAAGTGATGTCGGACATCTTCTAACACACTTCCCATCCCACGACAGTTTGGGACGACTTACGTTCGTGTCAAGATTTCGTGTTGTAACAGGATTTAGAACCGTCCTCACCGTGAACCATCATGTCAACCGAACCAACCAGCTTCGTTCCCGGGAAAAGGGAGCATGGGTTTAAATGTAGAGCACGAAACTAAAAGCCACTAAACCGTTTTGTAAGCTGTGCAGGCAACTACGCAAACCAGCGCTGGTGATCCCGAAAAGTGAGATAAACTTTCTCCTCCGTCAAGGAAATGACCTGTTTACGGGGCGACTGGTTGCGATGGATTGCGTGCAGACAACAAATGGGGACAATGGGAATGGGTAATTAGATTGCGCTCAATAGCATCATCTGCGTTGGGGTAGGTCATTGTTTGCCGGCAACTCCAACTCCAACAGGCTGCGAAATGCCTGATGTCTGGTTGGAAGTTGACAACGATAGTACAGGGTAGCCTTCGGGGTGGAACGTGACCAGTGAAGCAATTAAATGGATCCATTGGAAAGCAGAATGTGTAGGGGAATGATTTATGTCATTGCTGAGGGTGTTTTGTGAAAATCTTGAAGATGATGTAAATTGTTGAATAATTAAACAGTAATTATAATGGGTTTTACAATTATGAAACTACAAATATTAATTCCATATTTCAATAAACCTTTCGATATGAGAAAACATTACTCGTAACACAATGTTATGCACGGAATGTTGCCTGGGACGGGTAAATCAAACCCACCTACGATTTACCTGTCTCAGCATTATTTTTAGTCCATAGTACGCTCCACCCAAGCGCACATGAATCAGTGCTAAAATTGGACACAAGCAACGATGAACAACCAAACACACCCATGGCAGCAACTTTGATAATAGTTGTTGCTGACTTATGGCTGATGAGCGGTCAGCAGAGTGAGCGTGGCAGTTCATTTAGTTCCCAGCGCTATTCCCCGTTAAGAGATGGAACTGAAAGCTTGAAGAAAATATAACACTCCGTCGTTCACATTCTAAAGCTAACGTGAAGATTGTCTCGCAGGTAGATTATTGGAAAGCAACTGGCGCTTACATTAGACGCTGCGAGTACATCCCATATCGTGGGCGAACATGTAATCCGGCACGACATTGAAATGGCACTCCCTGGTTGCTTTTTCGCACCGGAAGGTGAACCATTGCCATCAGCTGAGTGCGTGCGACCGTAGATTATGTTTCGACAGCATCGCAAAAATGTGGCCAAGGCGTGTCGCTGCTACTTACGACATTCCATTACGTTATCCATTAACCCGGCTAATGGTGTGATTAGAGCGATAAGGGATGATGCTGTACAAAATTGATGTCCCATTACTCAGCGGCAAAATGAAATCGAGCGGAAAGTGGAAAATTCCGCTTATCGTAAGAAAAGGTTTTTCGTTTCAGTGAAATAAAACACGATTGTCTTAAAATAGCGCAAATAATAATCGATATTTTCTTGTTGATAAAAGCATCTGAAATAGAAGCGGATGTGAAAGCAAAACGGAGTAAAGCGTGAGTTCCTCAGCTCCATTGGTGTTGCGTGGCAAAACGGCACGCCACCATTTGTTTGCATCTCATTTTAGGGACTGTTTTGTTTCAGTTTGTTCCACAAATAGCGCATAATGAGACAGCTCTGTTACGAACCAGATGATTGAAAAATAATATTGTTGCACTTGCATTTCATGCATTTGTGCCACCCGAGTGGAGCTGCATTGAACTGTGCATCGCGAGCGTAGGAGGGGTGTTTGAAAGTAATAATTAATTTTATAATATGACACCGATTACATCGTGTTTTGACAGCTGCGTAACATAAGGCTTCCGTTGTATAATTCAGCGCTAAACGACAAGGAGACATTTTTTTTATTTCTAGGCCTAACAAAATCTGGCCTGATGCTTGTTACGTTTCTACATATTTGAAACTGCATTTGAAACTTTAACACGATAGTATTTTGAAAAAGTATTTTAATTAATGCCCGTGATTATTTCATAGTTGTCTAAAATGAATAAAATATTCAGCTACTGTCTCCTTAAATTGAGGCCTTATACAGCCCGTAACACATCTGTACGAACACATGTTTTTCGTGTTTTACTTAAACCAATAAAGAGATAGATACATACTATAAAAAAACATATCGTTTATTAATTATAACGTGATTTAAAACAAAAAAACAGTTTAAGGGCTGTAACAAAACTATATGAATACTTCAGGAAGTGTTATCTTCACATTAAATAATGTTCATAAAACATATTAAAAATTCTACAAAGTTATAAACGTTATGTTAAACTAATATAATTTTTGGAAATATTTCGTACAATAGGATACATACAAGCAAACCAGCTTGGACGCTCTTTATGAATACAAAACATTAGAGATATATTTTTTATTGTTTATGTTTACATTTCTATCGATCGGCTTAGGAAGTTTAGCTGAAGAACACAAAATCGCAAAATCGTTGGCAAGCGCGAAATACTTGGAATACGACCTACTTTGCGCTAGAAATATGATTTTGCCATCCAAATCACATGCAGTTTTTTTATCAAACTCGTTATCAAATAGCTTATCGTTTGCATCGCGAACTGGGTATGGAATAATTTAATCCCCAAAATGAGGTTTCAAGTCAGTGTGTTCGATATGCAAAAAACCACTGACAGTGACACCGTATCAGCACGGTTCCGAAAGAGGGAGATACAGAAAAAAAGTAGCAGACATTCGCATCTAACGCTATTTGATTCACATAATATCCAATTTGTTATGCCGTTGCCACATAATAATGTCGCAGCATCGTAACGCACCCGGCGAGGAAGCAATCCGATACATCCGGAGAAGCAGGGCACTATTTTGTAATAGCCCACCGATGGAGAAAACCGGTTCCCGAATGCGCTTCAAGACGCGGTTTGAATGTCAACTGCATACCGCTCGAGGTGAACAGACGAAAGGTGCCAGTTGCAGCAGCAGAATGGGCTTCTTCTTCCGATCGAACCTGTCCGTAGCGATGTTTCCGGGGTGTTTGTGAGCTAAATCTTCACTTACTTCAAAGTGCCATCAATGTGTTCCATCATCCACGTGGTTAGAAAACGTAAAAATTCAACACTCCACTTCCTCGACATCCACCAGCCCTTTATCAATCGATACCCATCTTTGGGGAGGCACCCCAAAACCACCGTAGCTGTTAAACTCCAGGGCTATCCACAACCGGTTGTCTAGGCGCACGCACAACCATCTCGCACATTCCGCATTACATAATGCTCCAACCGCATCTGCAACCGAAAAACATAACTTGTTGTTGTGCGGCTCTTGGGGGTGGGGAGACATTTTAAACGCACCTCCATACTTTTCTCACTCCCATCGACAGAAGCCACAAATTACCTTCACACAGATTGATTACCTGATTGGCTGGTGTACGGGGGTGTCCGGAACAGAAAAAAACTAATCCGGAAGCGATACCAAAATGAAGCTTTAGCCGATTTGCGTAACGGTGCATTAATCAATTGGCCGTTTTCTTCCACACTTCTTTCCACCATCCGATCGATTTTGGTAGCGTTCCACAAGTTGGAACGATGAGTTCGACCAAAAAAACATTGTCTCAGATTTGTGCGATATTTCGAGATAGTTCGGCGAAGTAGTTGCGCAGAATCCGACCGGTGCCAGTGTTCTGTTTTGGTTTTGTTTTTCAATTTTCAACCGGAAAAAACAACCGGCATCTTTTTTTTTCGGTGGAGGGGAAAATCAACCTCCTAGAAGTTAAAGCTCAGTCACCGGCATTTGCTCTGCTTAATCGGAATTCATTCTTAAAGATGACTTTATGAGTTTAACGATTCGAAGAAAACACTTTAAAACTGCTGATCAAACGTAGTTGTATCGTAAAACGAAGTTGTAGGCCTCACATGTTGGAACTCCCACCGAATCTGACAGTGGAAACTGAGGCCATCTTCGGAGCTCCCAAATGAAAAATAGGCACAACTGAGGTTCGAAATGCTTTGCAAGTCAGTCCCCCAACATTTACGCTATCTTCAACATTGAATTCAAAAGTGAAGACTTGGAGGAGTTTTGTAGAGGCGCCTAACAAGTGGAGCCCGACAGTCACTTCGTCACGATGAAAGGTAAACATAAACAGGCGTGAAAGAACACCACGTAAAGTTACACCCCAAGACATGGCTTCCAGTGTCAGGGGATAGAGTGTCCTTCCTTCTCCGTCACAAGGTCAGCAGCTGTCAGCCTTTAAGGGATCAATCCTCCAAAACTAGCTTGCAAAGGGTATTTCAATCAAATCAATTTAGCGCTACATGACATATTTTCCAACGCCATTGCTAGTTTCATTAAATGTTGGTCCAGCTGGCATGCTCGTTTCCTGAACTTTGTCAAGTTGCAACTGTACCACCCTTTGTGGGGGTTTGTTTGTGTGCATCTTACGCTATTTTGCTGTTTACTTTTTGCACCATACGCCGGCTGGTTATTTTTCCTTCTCTCTCTCACTTAGTCAATGAGACACTAGAAGGCCAACAATGTACAGACGGAGGTAGGGAGCGAAAGCATGGCAACCGCATAGGTGCAAGTTTGCTCAACTTGGCCAGCGTAAGTAATTGAACATATCGATACGGTTCAGCTTCGATTCTTTTTTTTTTCTTTCTTTCTCGACCACCCTACCCGGGTTAACCCTGGACATTGACATGCTTCGGAGCGCATTCCGGCTGGGGCTTCGAAGAGGCAGCACAGGGAAGCGATCCACCGCACAGCCCGTGGGCAAACTTTGGTTGGTGTTTTCTTCAAAGTTATGAAAGAAAAACATCAACATTGATTGCTCGGTTTTTTTTTTATTGGCCAGTACGCTACAACATCGCACGGAAGAGGAAAAAAGCCGGGAAGGTTGCTACGCCGGGTGGTTTAACACGATGTTGTGAGTGTTTTAAGCTTGCGTGTGATACTTGGAGTAGAAGAGACGTGATTAAGTGGGAATTTGTTGTTATTTTGTGTGTTCCAGCGTAAATTGTTTGTTCAATTGGATGTTTCTGTTGTTTTCTTCTCGCTCTTCTACTTGCGGTGGCTCAATTGCTGCAATTGCAATTGTGGTGTGGCGTTGTTTTGACGCGCACCGTTCCGCCGGAAGTGAAAAGTGAAGTGTAATTAAAAAACGATGCCGGAGAGTGGCTATCGATTGGATAACGCCATCCTTCGGTATCTTAAACGGTCATTCATACCTGCATGTGGTTGTAGTACAGCACAGTAAAAAAAAGGGACCGGCTGTGTTGTGAATGTAAATGTTCATCTTCACGAGATTGATTACCTCATTGTTGAGTGGTGCACGTGAATGGTGAAGAAGGTAATCGTTTAATTCAATTGCGCAAAGGGATGCAATGCTGGGCAATTTGAATTGATTGTGGCTGTGCCATTCTAATTGCTTACTATTAGTGTAATGACACAATGCAGGCTGTTATTAATTAACGACTTTCGAAACAGTGTTCTACGGGATAGGGTTAGTGAGAGAGAGAGTGAAAAACGTGAATGAAGTTTAAACATGATCACCCTTTTTTTAGAACTCCTTTCATCACATCACGCGTTCAGGCATTTCCCAAGATATCCAATATTTCTTCAGGAATATAATGACTTTTGACAAGCTATCCACAAATGTTAGTTTGTGTCCTGAATAAAACTTCCTGGGTGTATTGCCACTATAAGAGAAGTGTAATATTGTTAGTTACTCCTGAGGAGAATGCCACAACTAATGTCGAATTGAGTAACACTGCCATGTTGAAGAGCTCTTATAACTTAGGATCTCCAAAATTTGAGAGGATCTCGTTCTATGATGTGTTAGAATCCGGTCTCTTCTCCCAAAGTATTTCTAAATTAAGAACCTTGAAGTTCTTGGAAAATTGAACTACTGATCAAGATAACCTCATCGACTGCATGAAGATCTACCTTCTCCCCAGAGGAGTGTATCTTGAGGGTGACTAACAGCTTATACCTGAAGGTTAAGCACATATAATTTCAATTCATTTTAGAAACACATCCGACATTGTTTTGATGGCGTTTTCTCATTTCAAAAACATTTAAAGGACGCTCACCGATTCGCTTCAATATCCCACAATACGTGAGCTACTGACACAGAATCTGCAACGTTCGTAACACGCAATGGAACAATTTAGAAGTCCATCTACTATTACGCACCTAAACCACCTAGAACCAACCACCCCCGGCCAGCCCACTAACTAACCCGATACGAATGTTAATCGAATTCCAAACGATTCGAACTATTCCATCATTGCATCAACCACCACCGTTCGTTCATAGTCTGTCACCTTTTCTAACCGTACCGAGTGCGGACATTGAGTCAGTACGCAGTTAAACTATTTCTCCACCCGATTGGTGGACGACCACGATGGCAAACCGCGACCATTGCGCGTTCCAATTAGTTGGAGATCTTTTGCAATGGTGATCGTCCCGCGGCGAAGTGCAATCAGACCTCGGGGAGGCTTTCGATACCGATACCCTCCGGGGGGCGAACGGTGGTTTATTGTTTGTCTCTCGGTTCGTGATGCAAGCGGGTAGGAATTTCTTTGATCAGGTGCAATTATCACAGTGTAACAGTTGATACCTTCAAGCTTTCTGTAACTCGGAGTGCACACAAAAAACTATTTTCTATGAAGTACAATTGCACACAAGATCGGATCGATAAGTGTTTCAATTGCATAAAGCAGACGAAAAATT
The DNA here is from genome assembly GCA_000349025.1 of Anopheles minimus. NCBI lineage: Eukaryota > Metazoa > Arthropoda > Insecta > Diptera > Culicidae > Anopheles > Anopheles minimus. Next base: position 5,225,285 of record KB663610.1, read on the forward strand.
TCGAGTGGCAATACGGCCCAACTTCTGGCCCGGACATGCGGATGGAATGAAGGGTAATAATAACCCCACCCGCCCTGGGCAGGAATGAAGGAACGTTGGCCGCGTGCAACCTCATCGAGAAAGCGGTTGAACTTGACCCAGAAAAAAAGGCAACCAAGCAACGCGGGCTCCGGAGTTTTTGCTTCGGCCAGAGGAAGTGTCAGTGCCAGCAAACTTTACACGCGCGCTTTTGTATGTGTGAGTTGTTTTCTTCTTCCCTGTGTCCATCCCGGATCCAATGTCGGAAGTGATGCAGAACAACAACAAAAAAACATCCCACATCAGATGTATCGTATCAGTGTGGCAACCATTGCAGCCAAAAAGCTTCACACACTTGGCACATTTGCACACGACAGTCAAGTCCTGGCACACGTGCCGGGGAGGTTCGTGCTGTGATTCTTCTGCCCCGAAGGACACCACGGATCGGCTGTGTGATGTCGTTTCCAGCCGACCCAACCCACCACAGGGCACAGACAGACCGAAAGCGAATGGGGAAAAAGAACCCATAAAAGCATAAGTCACGATGCTACGCCATCATTCTCACATGGTGCAGTTTTCAAGCTTTTCCCTCCAACAAGAAGGAGAAGGAAGGGAGGACGGGTGAGGAGGAGGTGACTCGGTTGATGAAAATTAATGTAAACATTGTGCACATCGTGAATGCAGTGTGACAGCTCCGAGGTTGGCAAAGTAATTGTGTGTGCGAGTAAGGCGTGAACGACACCGCCATGACAGTGATGGGCAGTGTTTCTGGGGTTAATAAGTGATGGCACCGAACGTTGCTCAGCGAGGAAGCGAATTGGTCAGCACTAATAATCGAAACTCATCGTGCGCAGTAACTCTCGTTAAAAGTGCACCTTTCAACAGGTTTTTTTCTTTCTTGGCAGGTCGTTTTTCCCTATCTCGACACCGTACCGGCCAGAGGTCCGAAATGTAGGTCATCGCAGTGAGTGGCCTATTTCGGCATCTCCCACCCAAAACAACGCGTTGCATAGGAGAGCATATGTGGCTCAAAATAACCAACATTGCGGCTCTCTTTCACGGTGCGTACTTATGCGCCCGTGGATTCGTTTCGTTTTCCTCGTATCGGACCGAAGACGCTCAATGACTGCCTCCCCCCGGTCTGATCCAAATTGCTACATTTCATCTACAGTTTGTACCGGTTTTTCTGCCATACGAGTTAACCCGCACCGAAATAGCCTATCCGGAGAAACCCAGCTGATACTGGTAGTGGTTTGAGAGGTACGTACGATGGACGTCAGTCCCCAAGAGTAAAGTCACTTGAATCAACAAAGTACCAGTCGGGGATGGTAGGAAAATCTCGTCTAGTGTCACACACATCGAGTGGAACATTTTGGCCGCTTCTGTACTGTACTGTCCCTGCTTCCGACATCCTTTCGGCATCTTCAATTACCGTCGAAAGGTGACCTCGTGTTGTTTTTTATCTGTTTTGTTTTGCAAACAATTTCGTTCGCTCTCTTGCCTTACTTATACTTACCTCGTTCTCGTGCTCCTGTACTGCTTTTTCTTGCAACCAAAACATCGCGATCGCGATCGTGCTTGTGTCTCATTCGTTCCGTACAAAATCCCCAAACGGTAAGGCTTCCCTTTCTCCCAAGACGCTTGTATATGCACCACGCGTTGTCAAGTTGATCGAGTTTCTTCACACTGAATCACAACGATCGCTCTTTCTCTTGTATGCGTAGCTGCTGCTCTCCACTGGAACACCACGTACCAAGCGTTCGCGTTCAGTCGAACCTTCGGAAGCTGTCTGAGCTAAAACAAAAAAGGAAGGAGAAGAGAAAGGGAAATTGGTTGTTTTTCACACGTGGTACACCGATCGGTCACGATGACGATATGGATGAATATGTGTGTTGGGGTTTTTTTTTTCACTCGTCTTTTACTCCCAACAAGCAGACAAACCGTGCCGAAAAGGAGGGGCTTTTCATCGCAAAACCCGCTCGCGTGCGGTGAGCGCGAAGAAAAGCTCCATAACGGCTCAGTCTGCTTGTTGGACGCAACCGGGGAAGAAGCCATTCGGATATTGGGCCAAGCGGTGGATCGTGACACGGTGATCGTGCTTGTGCGTGCGCGTTGGTGAACAAAAAATCGAATAAACCCCAAAGTGTGCGCGTGAGATACGTGAGCTGAGTTGCGTGAGCAGAGTGAGCAAAAGTGAGCTAGTGAGTGCGGTTTACTTTGATGCTTATTTATAACGTTTTCTTCGGGGCAGGTGAAAATAGATCCCGTTCGATTGAGCATTATTGAAGAGTGCTGTTTTCCATATTTTAGTTGCATTTACCGTTGCATTGGTAAAGGTTTGGAGCGCAGTAGATGTTCCGGAAAAAAAGGAACAAGTGAGTGAGCAGACGAGCAGTTGAGTGAGTGACTGAGTGTGCCAAAAATAAACAAACATCGACGACTGCTCCAAGCCAAGCAGCGAACGTGAAAATGGGGCCGCTTAGATTATCTCGTTGCGTGTATGTATGTGAGTGCGTTTCTTTTACCCCACAAAACGCCTCTTTTCCTCCCCTACGAATACGAATAGTGTGTGTGAGTGTTTTGCTGGTAAATTCGTAAATAAAGATCTCCCCATATCCACCCAACCCCTCAAACGCATATGGTCAATGTAGGTCTGAGCAGGTTGCAACCTTCATTGTGCCTCGCTTCTGGCCCAGTAATGGTGAAGAGAGTGTTACCACCGCGTGATGCATCATAGGGGCATGCTGTTTTGTTTTTAAGTAACCTTAACAAGCAGGACGGTCCCTTATTTTACGAGACGAGGTTTTAGTGGGTATCTGGCCGTGGCATGCGTGCCTTAGCGCGCGTTAAACATGTTTGCATAGTTATGCACCTGAAGTAACGGAGAATGCCAAACGTGTTCGGTTTATGCGAATGTGACTTTTGCCGTTTAAGCTATCGGCCACTCAAAAGCCTCTCATGGAGTGTCTATAGATAGACGAGCGAAAATTGGAGAATTTTTGGAAGGGAAGAGATTGCAGCTCTTCAACCGAGCTGTAATAAAAATCCAATCAAACTTCTCATCTGCCCCATAATCATCAGCTACTGCACCTTCATCAATCATTCAGCAACTGAAACAGGCCAAGAACGACTGGCTGTCGGTGCGGTTTCGCCAACGAGTGGCGTCTCAAAACTTTTGCAACCGATAAACCGAACAGAGGTCGAACGGTGGAGGTTAAATCTTAAATACAAACACACAACGAAAAAAAAAACGCCACATACTGTCCAAGGGTACAAATGAGTGAAGGAGAAAATCTTCCAATTTCATCATGCACAACCTTCCCGTGGTTTGGACTGTGTCGATCGATGCTGGGGACACACTTTTCCTTGAAACTTCGACAGCCTTTCACGTGCACGTTCTGCACTTGTCGATGCTCCAAACGCCATCGGTACCGGACTGGTTCGGTCCATTGACAGTTTAGTGGCCGGAAAGTACTACCCGTCGTGTGTCCGTGTGTCGCTATAAATAGCGACCGCAACCCGTGTGGGACGGAGCGGATTTTTCCCGTCTGGAAGCAAAACAGTGAGCAGGCGAGAAGATAAATACAACCGAAATATGTCACTCGACGGGGTGGAAATTAAATGTTGAGCCAAGAAATTGTCGTTTTCCACATCGTCCGCATGCGGAAGGTGCTGCACGCTCCGGGCTGGGTTTTCCGTGTGGACGGCGATAAATGCGTAGGTGCGTTAGTGCTATCGTTGCAAAATTTTTTGAGGTGGAAAAATTGAAAAATCAACACCAATCAACGTACCCAGTCAATCGAATGTGCGGTGTGGAAGGTGTGTGAATTCTAAGAATATTTTCCCCCACAGCCCGGTGCAGAGTTCAGTTCCGTTCGGTCAGTGGAAAAGTGGACAACATTAATGTTGTGCTCCGTAGTCATTCAGTGCTGCAATTGGTGCAGTTTTGTGTTGCCCGTGTTTTGAAATTAAATATTAAATTTCTCTGAATCTCTTTACCAGCTGCAAGAAAAGTTTAGTGTAGGTGATAAATGTGAAAAACGTATTTAAAAAGTGTTATTCTTTGGAAAAAGTTGTGACCTGTGTACAAAAAGGTATTTACCAAATAAGAAGTTTCACCACACTTTTCTGTGAAAAGTCACTGTGTAGCTGATACTGTACTTGTAGAGAAAATTATATAACCATCAGTTACTACAAAACACATTTACGAAGAGCGTAAAGTTGTCCGAAATGCAACTGCAACGAATTCACTGTGTGCACTTCCGTGCTTCCGCCTGACGCAACGGAAGTTAAACCCATCAGCGTACACCTACTCGCGAATATCCTTGAATCCTTGTCGTGGCTGCAGCTTCCACCTTCAACCCAGCACCAATACTGGGTAAGTATTTACTTTTATAGTGGTAGTAAGTGGTTTCGGTACAAGTAAAACGCATTATGTATCATGATGTCACATTGATCTTCTGCCAGACGATTGTGCAGTGAACGGGTTTCCTCTTTCTCGATCCTGGGGGAAGGTCCACAATGTAATCCACCCACGAACGGAAGAAAACTCTTCGGGTATAAAATTTTATATGCATGCAGCTGACATGATACGATAAGCTGAGGGTTTTTTTTTCTATTAGAAAACTCGAATGAGTACCATTCGATTCGATCCATTACTTTTAACCACAAATTAGACTGGCCGGTAAGCAATTAAGCATCAATGTTAACCGCATCCTCAATCCAACGATGCGGTATTCTTAGCAAAATGGTTCGATTAACGACCGGAAATGGATATGACGCAGTAGTTGGAATGATTTCGGTGAAAAATAACCTCTTAAACGTCTTCAAAAATCGTGCAAAATATGTGAATGTCCGTATGTGGATTATATTTACTTCAAGTGGAAATCCCTAGAAGTTGATAGTGCAGAGCGCAATGGAATTCCTCCATGGTTGATCATCCTTTAGTGCTCTAGTTCTTTCATTCATTTGTTGTTACCATTTATATTCAAATTTCCAATTTGGCACGTACCATCACCACATTGATCCATGGTCTGCACTAGCCCGGGTTCTGTTTAATTGGTTTTAATTGTTACAAAATTCGGTTGCCATTCCAGACTCAACACCCCGTACGCTTACACATGCCCCGGGAATAATTTTGGCCATGTTTTTCCAAAACATCGAAAACTTAAACCTTTGCACGGAAAAAAACCTCGGTCAGTTGCTTCACTAAACTGGCCTATAAAACTCCTACCATGGTGGATGGTTGGTGAGTGCTGTCCTTAATTCGCATAACTCGATCACGTACACCGGCTGTGTGCGAACGGAAAACCTTTACGGGTCGGCGTATTTTTCAATTTTCAATTTATCCTTCATCAAACCTGTGCACTACACGAACTACTGCCCGGCGGTATACATTGTGGGCGGATGCATCGTAGTCGTTCTGGTGCATTTTACGCAAAAGAAAATTCATGATGAATGGGAAATTCGGTAAGTTGATTAATGGGAGCATGGTGGAACAGGATTCCACTGGAAAAACGATCTCACAAGCGATGGGTTGTTTACATCACAAAGTATGTTTTGTATTTTTAAACTCTGGCAAGTTTAGTGAAAATGATTTAATTTTAATTTCAATAATATCAAATTTTAAATGCCCTAAAAAATGTTATAAAATGTGAGCTACATTTTAAAAAAGGCAATAAAATAATAATCCTAAAACAGACATTTAGAATTAAATAACCAAATGTTTCGAAGAATGCAGTAATGCCATCTTTCTGTCTCTACTTATTTGTATTAATGGCTTAAATGAGCTTGTTCTGACAACCAAACATCTTCGAGTTATGATACAGAGGAATTCACAATTGACTGAAACTTTTCTTCTCGATCTCGTCTAAAAGGTCAGTCTCTAAGGAGTTTGAAAGTCCAACACATATATTTTAAAATTATTGGTAATTCATATTATATTTGATTGATTGATATTGAGTATTTACGTAGACCTAGAATTTCTCAAAAGGCTGGGCAATCTTTAAATATCACCTTCTTGGAAAAAGCACCAAAACTCTGATCTTTGAAGGTTCGAAGGATATTAAAGGTCACATGAAGTAAACCAAAGCTCTTAGCCTCAAGCTTAATAGTCACACCCGTAACACATCTCTTAAGTTGAATTAATAATATCACTAAACAAATAGATAAAACTCGATTGGTTCCCACCCATCACCTTGTTTTGTTTACTGCCGACTAATCAATCTGTTGACACCGACCGGTTGTAACCAGAAAGCTCGTTCCAGAACCTTGATCATCTAAACACCGTTTACAACTCCATCACTGTATCACATCTTTCGACACGCGGAGTCGATGAAACCAACCATAAATTATGTCGTTCCAATGATCAATCGATTTATCCACTGAGAACATTGAGCAAATGTGTAAGCAACAACTTCCACACGCCACTGCTACCCATCGCCCAGAACTGTATCGCAATGTATCATCAAAAACATACGCGAGAACTGGTTTAAACAAACTCTCCTTCCTCCTTCCATCAATATCCCACCAGCGTGTGATTGACATCCTGCCATCAGGTTTGATGCGAACTTCGAGAGCAATACAGAAACATTCGTCACTGCGAGCAGCGAGAAGCACTTACCGTTTACAAGCAAACCTGTACAAACGGGAAACGATTGTCCATCAGCGTGTCGAGTCGTGTGCTGCGGATGCTTATTGCCCCTGCCCGGCCCGGTTGGGAGTAAAAATAAACAAAAGTACACCTTCCCAATTCCCCATTGATGGATACCGTACGTCATCGATGGTAGAAATGTCACAACTGACAGCAGTTATAAGTACAACAAAAAAATACACCACTGCGATCAGTGTACATAAAAACAGGAACAGATGTTCGCTTGACTCCAACAAACAAGAGGAGACAGTGCCTGAAGTGGTGATTCGGATCGCGATTAAGCTCGGTACAGTATTTTGTTTTGTTTGATATGATTGTCCAGTTGTCTGAGTGTGTGCGTTTTCCTTCGCGTCGACTTTGCTCAAGGCCGTCCAGTGGGCAGCTAAAGTGCGCCGTCATGTCATTGCAGCCATTTTTTGTTTTTGCAACAACCGACTAAAGTTTCTGCAGGCGTGGTTGCAAAGTTATGAACGCACTATCTGCAGGCCGGATCTGTGCGTAGCAAACGTAACGGCCGGAGGGTAAGATCTTACCTTCGGAGCGACAATATTAGGCTTGCGTGTAAATTATAGTTGACCAAATTTAGCAGAGCGGTCGTGGTACTGTTACGGTCGCTGCATGGTAAGCAGAACAGTGCGAAACAGCTGAATTCAAGGACAGCATGGCCAGATTGCAATAGTGTGATAAATTTGTCAGTGACCAAATTCCAAACGAATATCGCATGATCATTGATGGTTCCTGGTTGTTTCAGTTGTTTCTGAAGTTGATCATTTTTTTTGAAAAGTTCTACCTGTGGTGTTTCAGATGCACAACAGTTTAGCATTTCTAACGTATGTATTTAAGGTAACCTTACATTTTGCTTTCACCGCCAGAGGCCACACGTCCTTTCCGACATCTTTTTCTGTTATTTATGCTGGAACAAAACCACAACGAAATTCTAAGAAGGTTTTTACGTTGCTAAAGATTCGGTTTTCATTTCTCGTACTATTTTTAACGACTATCACCTTTAGCGTATTTCCCATTGCTTCCCTCTTCGGCCAAAAACACACGATAACATGTATCCTCAAAATTCCAACAGAAATAAATACCTTCCAGTTCAAAAGGTAAAAGGTTCTCACGAACGACACGGACCCCAAAAAGGACTGCTTTAGCCGCTTAACATTCGACGATAAGTGAATAATTTCCGGCAGCCTTTTTTTTTTGTTTTGTTTTCGGATGATATACCTTTCACTCCCCTCCCGAACCTGAGCACCGGTTGACAAGGGTGTGAGAATCGTTTGACAAAGCGACGCCCAAGAAGCGGTGAGCTCTATTATGGGAGTTTTCTTTTCTTTCAAATTGCAGTAGTAATTCTTTACGCGCTCGGAAAAATTCGCTCAAATGAAAATCCAGCTAACCAATTCTTAGCTAGAAGTTTTCCCTTTTTTTCGTCTATTTTAAATGCTCAATTTATTGAACGGTACGACAAAGTTGGACCATCTTTCAAATAACAGTTCATCGCTTCCCACTCCGACGGGGTGGAAAACTTTACCATTGCTCGCAGATCGGCTTAACTGAGCAGCCCTTTTCGCCTTTAAGTAGCCCTCCATCCAAGGTCCCAAAAAACAAGACGAAAGGTGTAACAAATCGTCCCTAAATCCATCCTTCTTCACACCGATAAGGTGTGGAATGGTATTATCAAACGAAAAAATAACTTTTCACTCCGCTCACGGTAAGTGATAACCAAGGACATAGACGCCTCCGCATTCCGACGAGCCTTCCCTTCCCCTGGGGCAGCTATTTGTTTTCTTTCACCAAATAAAGCGATCCATTCGCCGCCAACGGGACCGTGCTAAGGTGTTCGGTGCGATTTATTAGCAAAGGTAAACCCGGCTGGCGCACTCCTTCAGAGATATGGCCGGTTGAACCTTGAACTCGGCGTGATTCACGCAATGGCAAACCTTGAGAGGTTTCATCATCGCCATGGTGAGTCCGGGAGTTCAGTTCGGCCCACACCGGGTCCGCAGAATCGATGGTGTGCTCTAAATCCTAATTGAGCTTTGCTGAGGTAATTAATTTATACTTTCGCAACAGCAAATTGAAACAAATAAATTGATAACAAGTACAATTGAAATAAACCGACCGACTGGGCTGGAAGAGATCGAGTGCCCGATCTGCCCGGACTAATAAGGCAGTATTGTGGAAAATGTGCTGGCGATTCTTTTGCTGGTGATAGAATGAATTAATTTAAACTCGACACCAGCACCAGTCAAGGATTCATTTGCTGAGTGGTGCTTGAGCTCCACGCTGGAAGCGTGATCTTGAATGTAAAAGTGAAATTTATGTGGAACAGCTACGAATCTCGGAATTGGACAGTGGCTCAATAAATGTGGACTCTTGTGTCACGCAGAAGTTTTAACAATCACGCAGACACAGGACCTTTTTCTTCCAATGTCTTTTTTTGTGTATTCTATTTTAGATTTTCGCCAAAAATAAGTAAGTCGCGCTCAAATCTCAACGCTTATGGGTGCAAACCTTGTTCACACACCCTGTCCCGATAGCCATGACAGACAGTAGCACGTGTTCCTGTCGGGCAGGGGAAATAAAACGCTCAAAAACGTGGCCCACCCTACAAGCTAGCCAGCAGAAAGGAGAAGAAAAGACCGAAGTGACATTAAAACGAACAAAAAACCAAAACCGACACCAAATGCACCAAGAGCAGCAAATGGACTCGCGCACCGCGAATTGTTGAAATGCAAAATGAACAATTATTTTCCCTTTTCTTCTTGTCAGTTCGTGCGCGAAAGTGGCCGAATCTTTGGAGGTGTGAAAGTGAAGAGCAAACTTCCAAGAGATTCCTCTTCAGGGAGGTCTCTCGAAACCATTGATTGCCACAGATGACAGTCACAAAGGATAATGAGATGGCGGATGAAAGCAGACCAATCATCTCATCATCATTATCCTGTGTGTTTTTGCTCTCTTTTTGTGAATGATTTGCAGTTGGTCGGGATGATACTTACACATCCTTTTGGGGTGTTTGTGAGTGTCAACAGTTAAATATTCAAAACGAAGGTGATGAGGATGCATTCAAATGTTTACTTTTCTTTGTACGGTGGTGACTATCAAAATAGGTATACTTCCTACTGGATAAGGCAACCAGTATAGATCCGAGTGCCTGGCATCTCTTCCCCACGCGCTTGGGCCTGATAAATGTTTCCAACTGTCAGCTTGTGGCATACGAGTGCTAATTGTTATTTTTGTCCATCAAACGCTTTTCGAGCGTCAGCAAAACATCATCCGTCACTGAGAGGCGAAAAGGAGAAGAGTTTACTTAGGCCAAAAATATCCCACCACCAACACAATACCACCCATGATAGACAATCGTTCATTCAAAGAGAAAGCATCAACTACACTCACCCTGGCAATGAGTCATATGTGCCGGGGTCTAACAATCGGATTGATTCCATTCCCGGCTATCAACAAATGGCGCTCTGCCCACGCCCCACGCACTGCGCGTTGACCTTCGCGGACACAATTCTGGACGCTCCAAATGTCAACAAACGTGAACATTTTGGTAATGTTGACGTGTGCGATATGCGTCACTCCGGCGAGTGCGGGCGCTTAACCAAGAAGAAGCCTTTTCCTGAAAGGATGACATCCAAAGCCTGCGAGGGCTGTTGTAACTGGCCCAATCTGGTATTTCTGCTGTACAAAGTAAACACGGCGTCAGCTGCACCAACGCATTGTCCGGTGAGCAGTGAGCGCGAACAAATCAAGCTGACAGCTGTCAGTGACATCATGGGCGAATTTGCGCCATCATTTTACGCCCGCCGACACCTTATCGGTGACGGGGTGGGGATGATGCTGAAAACAATCGGCAAAGACGTCCCACAACCATCTTTCCATGAATGAACGTAAGTGAGCGCCACCGTGTTCCCCACACCTCGGGGTACTTTTGGCGACCAGCAGTAGACCATCTCCTGCCTCGGTTCACCTTCACCTTCGATTGGGCGTCCACACAGCCGGGAAAGGGTTGGACTAGGGTTGGAACTTCAAACAGTGAAACGGAATGGTTCGATCGAGTTGTGTAAACAAGCGCGCGTATTGCGTGAGTTCCGGTCTATCACCCCCTGGCAGCCGTTGGACCGGTGTTCAAGTGAGTTTGCATAAATGGACGTAAGTTTTTTCCTCCCCATTGCCGTTTGTTTACCAAATACTTGCGCTACCGGGCACTAGCTTATCGGAATTGGTTTTTTTTTTGGGGAGCTATTGATGCGAGAGATATGGCAACAACAAAAAAAAACATTAAAACGCAGTGCAAATTGGCGCGGATCGAGTGGATATTGGCTGTACACTCCACTACATGGACATCTTCAAACCTGGAAGGGCGAAAGTGTCCGTGGGCAATTGTGGGCGCGAGGGTGCAGCAAAGCAGAAGAAGAAAAAAACGGAAACTGTTGTTGATCGTCTCGCACCCAGAAAAAATAAATAGTGTAGTTTATTTATAAATATGAGCTGAGGGTGTCACGAAGGATTTACCCACGAACGATGAACCGGTGACAGTTGTGCGTGCGTGTATGCGAACGAACAACCTCCTCCGCCCCGTCCAGGAGGAAACGCAAGAAGCGGTCTGGAAAATCTGCGCCCCATTTCCTTCACCCATTACGGACCGGATCGGTATGACGGCATTCCGTTTAATGACCGGATGGAAGATTTTTTTGCAATTGACTTTGGAATGAGAATTTCTACCAAGAAATGGCTGAATACAGCTAATGCAAGATTTACTTCTTCGACCCACTAGTGCGGTGCAACCGTGTATGATGAACGCTACCATGGTTATGTGTAATCCATTTAAACTGTACCGTTTTGGGGCGTGAGAAAGTTTGTACCGCCTGGTACGGAACACTTCAGGCGTGATCTTGCTAGCAACGAGCGGCCACAGCCAGTCCCTGATTTATGGTTTACGTGCGTAGCATTTCATCTTGCTTACCACGGATAGTACGGAGCTTAAAGACAAGCGTGAGGGGGTGGCGATCAAATGACAAATTTCCATTTACAGACCGAGCCTGGATCACGTTTCCAGAGGTCGTGTATTTCGCAACTACTACACCGGGAGCGGGAATGGCAAGGTAACCTAGTTTTGGTTTTGGATTTTTTGTTGGAGCTTTACTGGTAGTTGAAGCGAATTCGAATAACGTGAGTTACGGTTTAGTGACTTACCGATAAGTCATTGCCAAGTGTGCTGTTCGATAAGTGCGTGAGCTGGTATGGAAAATTATCTTCAAAACAGGCGTCGGAGACTATTGAAATGTAGTTTTTTTTATTAATTCAAAATTTCTATTCAATGAGATGCTATCTTGAACTTCAAAAGACATTTTTTTTTCTTGGAGCAGAATATTGTAACCTTTTCAATACTTTCACAGATTCTTCGAGCTTCATTAGGCTGAATATCGGCATAATATATTTAATAATTCTTGTTAGTTTCGAAAAAATGTAACTACTAACGTTATAAGATGATCTATTTGGTGATCTGTCAAGGACTAACTAGATTCGTTTTTCGGGGCAATTAAATTTAACGAACCCTTGTCACTTCCAATTAACTTGTTTTGGGGTCAACGTTACGCGGAGTGGGGGCTCCTGTGAAGTCAACATGAATATCAAAGTCCTCGTTTTCAAAATTTTAAACATCTTCAAATTGGAGGCCTCGAAGATCGTTGAATTCGTCGTGATTCAAATGCTATAACTGTCTACTGGCGGGAGACACGGACTCTCATTCCTCTTAGGACCTTCAAGAAACTTGGTCATCCGCTGGCGTCAATATAGAATGAGTAGAGTTTGGGACAGCTTCGTTGGACAGAAAATTCAAGTCAAGGAGATGAGGAATGATTAACCAAGACCCCTCCAAATTGTAGTGCCATAAGAGCCAAGACAATTTTAAAGATATCGATTTAAAGATCCAGAAGAGGATGATATTCAGAACTACGTGTTCCTGAGGAGACTTCACCCGAATGCTTATACAAATCTATTTCTTCATATCTTGGGAATAGTTTAAAGTATAAGCAGCATGATCATATCCTAGAGATGTTTACATTTGTCTAATTGCTTACATAATTGTATCAGCTTGTCCCGTTGTTATGAAAGTGAAGACAATTTCTTTGTTCTACACACCATCTCGTTTAGCGGGTGGGAGAATCCAAACAACAAAGAATGGCGACGACTTAGCTTGCTTATTTTTTTAGCCAAACTCTTACCCCTGGGCAGTGATCGGAATTTGAAATGCTCAGCAAAAAAGCATAGAAAGCAAACCAAAATATAACCACAAATTTATTCACAGTTTATTTAACTTTGCTGCGATTCGCCAACGTCTCCGCCACAAATCAATCGTTCCCTTGCCCTTCGTGCCTTTTCATCTAACCTCCGCCCGGTTCTTGATGTACGTCTGTATTCCTAGGTTTTGTACCCGAGCTCCGAATGCCCCCCGGGTTGAAGAGGATGCATCCGTGGGTTTGGGTGAGATGAATTTGATGAAAAGTTACATTTTCACACTTTTTCCACCCGTGCGCGCCTTTTGACCGGTCCGGTCGGGAATGGCATTCTGGTGGCTTGTGGGATAAGATACGTGACGTTTGCGAAAGGTTGGTTTGGTTACCGCCGCCAGCGCTGACTTCGTTCGCACTTCATTAGTCAAAGGGAAGGTTACCGAAGCGACCGTTGTAAAATTGCTACAGCAACAACAAAAAGGAGAAGCACTACGATCGTCTGGTCGCGGGTTGGATGGGCGACTTTGAAGTGTTTGAATTATTGCACCAAGTGGAACGATACTGATGTTGCGCCATCTGTTCAGGGTGGCCTTCGTCTGGACAACGCCACCTCATCTGGGAAACCTGGAAAGTTCCAGCCTTTCTCTAGCGATTCCGTTTTATTATTATTAATCTTTTTCGGGAAAGGGAAGGAAGCGTATAAAATTATCCAAACTTCTATCGGTGAAACTTTAACATCACGACGAACGTGCACATTTAAGTTGATCTTAAAGAAAGCCTTGCCAAACCGGGCGTGGTGGTGTTTAAATTTCTCCCCGTTGCTTATCGTAAAATTAACGGCACACTCCTGCCACACCACGCATTTCGCAATCAAAATCAATGAGTCATGAAGTTAAATTAAACCAATCGCTTTGAAGTGCCTAAATGAGTATGGAAATTCCACTCCACACAAGCAGGTAGTTGAGGTTTAAAATAACCACCATCACAGCATCACCGTTGCTGAAACGGTGCGCGCATATCATCATCATCATCGTCATCATCGATGCGGAGCAGCAACAAAAAAATTATTCCCCAATCTCAAACCACACTAACCTTGTGCAGAAGTGCAAAAGCTGCAAATCTTTGCGTAAATAAACAAATTAGCATCTAATTGACTCGGGCCCGTTCGCTGGAGCATGAAATATACGTATGCTCCAGCAACAGCTGCCGGTTGGTCCAAACCCAACCACGGCGCACTTCATTTTTGTACGACCGGGCTGTCAATCCCTTGATGAAAAGCAGATGCACTGTGCGAATTGTACGGTAAGCGATCGTGCGGAAGCGTAAGCCCTACTGCTGGGCCGTCTTATGTTTTTGCGCCCCCGCGTCAGTAAAGCGAACGGAAATGGTGATGTGCACGCCATTTCGCTTTCGGTAGCATTATTTATCAATGGTTGGGCATTGTCGGCAGGTTCGACTAAGTCGTCAGATGGGAAGAAGATTGAGCGGTAGATAAACAATCTGCTTCTGGAAGAAAACGTGTTAGGTCGGCCGATCTGTCTACGTCAAGTGCGTTTGACTAGGAACTCTATTCCAGGGAGTCATGACTTTCGAAGTGCCTCATTAGTTCCAACCGTCTAGTGTCTAGTAAGATGTAAGGGACGGTGAAGTTGAGGTTCAAAGTTGAAGGGCATTTATGCGTCAGTATGTACGCTCTAAAAATAACTTTATCTTTTATTGTAAACAGTCGCAGTACGCACGTACTTTTATTGTAAACGTCGCGTACTCGAAATGAGTAGAATAGTATTTCCTAGAGGGAATAGAGTCTGTTTTACAAATAATGTTGCAATATTTCCCAACCAAATAAATTGTTTTTTTTTATGGGAATTTTCGTTCGTTGAAAATATTACAATACAATAAAATGATTTTTTTTAAACCCCTCAAGACTTATCAGCCCTTAAACGTTTTGTTTACACACTTCATTCAAACATTTAATGAAGCAATATTCGAGGTGTGTTCTTCGGTATTCTCGTAAGAACGATCAGCTCCGACATCTGTTTGAGAAGTGTCCATAAGTGAAGAACTCTTACTTTACTTAAGAAAACATCTCAAAAATTGCTTCAATAAACCCTGAAATGAGGAATGTAAATAAAATGTTTAGTGGCTGATCAGTGACACCAGCGCACGGTAACAAGCAAAATGAAAACAAATAATGACTTTTTCATTACTTTTTCCAAAGTGACAAACCATGTTTTAAATCCTCAAATGATAAGCTATTATAAAAAAGGTCCTAATCAAACGAGAATAAACACCGAAGAGGTGGTTGAAAAAGTGGACTTGTTGATTTTATATGTTAACATCTCATGTTTAATTAATTCTAAAATGTTTTCACAAATGTTACCTTGCTGAAAGCAAATCACAAAAAATTGCCCAAACGATACTTGAAAGAGGAGAAAAAAATCCAGATTTGCATTGATAAAGTGTTCACTCAGTGTTTTGGGGGTAAAATCATTATGATCCTCGGCGATGATCGTAAATTCCGTACGGTGTATTATTTTCGATTTCCCCTTCCATTGTGGTATTATTTTAAATGATATGCATTTATGCAGAACCATACCTACCGGGCGATATAATTATATTGACAATCCTCCCCAAAACGATACACGTGCCTCCAGCAGTCAGCATCAATTGTGGACCTAGTTGGCAACGCGTAAAAGGCCGTCGAAAACGGAGACGAATAATAATGCACCTTTTACAATCAATTTATTCATCACATTCGAGTCAAGCATTCCAACCGTCACACCGCTTTCGGACCGGTTTTGTTTTTCGCGCTATTGTCCTCACAATCTCCCAAAATCCTCCGCTTCCCTACCGATTCGAGGATCGTTATGTTCAACGCACCAAACGATGACATTGACGATGGTTTACGGATCGCGAACGTGACTCATCGGCGTGGTGGGATTGGATTCCCTCGACGAATCATGTGATCCAACTTAATGACTCGTATCGTGCTGCGAGTTCCCAATCGGGCCCCCCCTGTATCAAGTCATGTGACTCAGGCTGATGTCTACCAGCGTCATTCAGTTCCTGGCCATCCTCCGATCGCCAGGGGAAGATGATCGTAGAATGGTTGCCGAAATTTCGTTCGCCGTTGACCCCTTAACCGTAAAACCTGCTTGGAATGGACTGAACGAAACCTGTTCTTCCAAACGTCTCCAAAATGTTCTCCCCACGGAAGAGATGTATTTTGAGGGAGGAACCGGGAGTGAAACGGAAACACCAACCAGAAGTCACATGACTTGATGGAAGGATAGGCTTAACGGGGTATGTTTTAGTTGGTACAGGGTTCACATTCATGTTGAACTTCTTCGTTGTCCCAAAGTTCGTTACCTTTCGTTCGTTTACAAACACACACCGAAATACAGATTTGGGGAGCTAATTAAACTCCGAACCAATTCTAATACCCGAGCTGTTGAATTTCAAAAGCAAACAAATCCAACGCACAGTGGTTTTGTTTTCAAGAAATTCCACTTCATGACAACATGAGTCATTAAGCCGGTTCAACTGATCGATCGCAATTTTTTGGTCACAGTAAATTGCGTCAATCGATCTTTTCAGCCCCACAAAAGCGTAAAACCTGTTCTGTTCGGTGTGCTTTGCAAACTTCTTCCTGATCACACCTTTTCCAGTTCGTCGCCATAGCATAAAGAATTTCATCACGTCAAGGGTCACATGCGCATGTTTTTAATATTTTCTTGCATGGATGTGTTATTGCGTAGTTCTTTTTGCTTATTTTAATATTGCTTTACCTAAAGAAGACAGTTAATATTTGATATTTGTGAGGATTGGAAGACAATACTTCAAAGCCCTAAATTTCATAAATATTAAGTGACTCGTTTCACTTACTTAAGCCATAAAACGCAAGCGTCTGATCCATCCTACAAATGTTCAACATTCTTTCAAAAGCAATTTATGTTTCCACTCTTCCGGCACTCGCGGGCACTCACACTGCGGGCGGAAATCAATTTCACCCAATCAATGTACCGCACGATTAATCAAGGGCATCACTTCAAACAACTACCCGACTATCGGAGCCGACATTTATTCCCTTTTCTTCGTACCGGTTTTCGCTCCGGTATGGTTTTCCCATCGTTTGCGGTTTTCCGAAAGTGGGAAAACTCTTGCACATTTGCAGAAAAAAGGCGAGCAAAACTGGGTGAGAAAAACGAATGGATTTGGAGTGCCGCTGTCTGTACCAAACGGCAGACGAACGAAACCTAAACGGATTGCTTCAATTTCACACCACCTTATCAATGGAGTGCGATTTTTTTCTTGTTTGGTTTACAGTTTTATAGAGAGATGCATGTGTTTTATTTGAAAATATAAACCGATATATTTGTATTATTTTAGCAATATAACATCGTTAACTAAGTTTCCATATTGCATCATATTGGCCATTTATCCCAACAAACAAAGCAACGACTGCAGCGAAATCATTAGCGTCATCTTAAACATCGTTAAGCCACCGTTTACTGCAGCGGAAAGTCGTTCCGACGTCTTATCATACAGATCACAATTTATGCACCCATCAATATTGATTAATACAATCAAGAGCCGGGCACCGGGCCGCTTCCAAATGGTCGGGTTTTATAATCATCCGTAGGAAGCAACATTTCCCACCGCCCCGGAAAACCTGAGACGCCGAGAACAACAATGAAAGTACGCTGTAGAATGTTGTAGCGGAAAAATCCTCCGCTTCATTAGTGTTTGGCCGTTATCACGGGCAGTCATGCAATCGATGTTTTGTGCCGGTTTGCGTCATACCGAGCGATCTTGTACACGGACGCACATTCGTCCGATAAAATAGGCTCGATGTAGTTCGCGTCTGGCCCCCGACAAATGGTGGGTTAATGATGAATTTGGCGACATAATCAAATGCTCTGGCACATCAAGGCACAACATGGATCGAAATAGGTGATGGAAATTCTCAGGAAAAATTAATTTACATAATTTTGGTTCGGTTAGGTAAATATTATGAGAATTGATTGCGTTGTTGATTGGAATTTGTTATTAAATCAGGAAGCTGTACAACAATTTTGTTGTCTCATAATGTCTCATTACTTGTTTTACAACAGTCCAAAGCACGGTGGGCGCAGTTCTAAGTATGGATAAGCATATTTGTAGTTAATTAAGTGCAATTAAACATCAGTTATATTTCTTGGAAAGATCTCCAAGTATGAAGAAGGCGATCTTTTTTTTTGGCTCAAATTCTACGCATTTGACCATTATTTAGTTTAACTATTGATTTATTATTCCTTTTACTATTTGAGACTGTGACATTGTGATACTTTAGCTATTGCTTTCAAATCTTATCAATTTATATTGGGTTTGAAACATTTTTGACTAGTTTTTGCTTGTTTTCAAGATATAATGTTTGAGTTGCATTAATTTTATATATATATATACAAAACTCAACAAAAAATCAGTTCTATCTCAGTCTACCTCCACTGCACGATGATACTCTCTCTAGGGGGCTTTTATTCATATTTTAAACACGTATTTTCTTCTTATGTTTTGATGTAATCTATTACTGCTTAACAATACGAAACCAGACTGATAACAATAAAAATTTCCATAAATTCCTTTAAGATAGACGCTACCACTCCATAATCAAGATTCTCCTTCCAGCTGCAATTGTTGTTTGCAATTGTTCCACAACATGCGACTGACACTTGCCGCTAAATACTTTTAACGGACATGCCAGTGCCGGCTATTCTTAGCTACTGGCACACATCGGGGGAGGTATATTATGCACCCCTTCGGCCACTGTGCGTAACGAGCAAGCGAACGCATCACCCACATGCAATCAAACCCGTGCCACAAACGGCCCCAACTTTGCACAAGGAATTTTGCCTCAGTCTCCCAGTTTTCAGCTGACGTAGATAAGGGATCGTGTTCGAGTTTCTCACAAACCAATTATTGAGCCCCCCAAGTTCCGTCGCGTTTCGAATTCCGTTTCCAACTTCTAACGCAGCAATCGGTTCCTGCAGGGAGTCGCATGTGCTTCTAAACACCTCGCCCTACGCTCTCTTTTGCTTCTCCCATATTTTATTGAAACTAAATCTAATCTATATGTAGTACAAATCGCTCCTTCCAAACACGCCGACTGCATGTGTCCCGGCGTGCGAAAAAATAGAAAGAATCAAGGCGACGCGTTCGGTGGGAAGCGACACCGACTCCAACGTGGAATCATCGTGTACACGTGTAGCGGCACGGTAATCCCCAACCTCCCAACAACCACCCGCTCCATTCTAAACACCAAACGGGGGCTGCTTTGGAATCTGGCAGGGTAGAAAATTGGTTCCCACTAGCTGCAACTATGCCAAACGGTGGATGGGACGCATGTATGCACGCACCCCGGTGGGTGGCGGGCTCTGATTTCTGACCCGATAGTGTAGAAACATGATAAAAATACACTCAAACAACCGTCCGCATTTGCTCACCAGTGGCGATAATGTGTGGTGATTACAGGGAAATCGTTTCCACCGTATTGGAAACAAAGGCTGAAGAGCTTCGGGTCGTGGAGGATTTGTTTGTACGTAGGAATCGTTTTGAAACACGTGCTTACAAAACGAGGCTGTGGATGGAGTAACGGATCCGGGTACTGAGACCTTTACTGTAATCCTTACAAGCGCACGGCTTCACTTTGAGACGCGTGTCGTACACACTTTGTACTGCATTTTGTATATGTTGTAATGAAGGATGTAGGATGTAGCAGAAGGATACATCAGTATCACATATAATAGTTCTCCTTCATTAAAATCAGTTCGAATCGGAAGTGTGTCACAAATTATCACATTTTATGACAAATAAACATACACGTTTGACTTTTTTCCGTTTGTCATTAATTGTGCTCCTAGCAGTTTCCAATTTTCACAAGCAAATAATACACCAAAACCAATAAGTAAATAATGTTCACATGCGCCTCGAATCACTTTAAATAACATACAACACACAAAACCACTTCCCCAGCTATTTCTTACACCATCGCTAGGATAGCCGTTGTTGGCTTCCTCAATTAAGGTCATTTGTAGCTCTTTCTGCTCCTGCCGGTGCCGTGGTTGTGTTACACTTCTGTGGTCAGTGGTTTGCTCTATCGATTGAGAATTAATGGATTGCACAATTTACATAATTGACGACAGCAAATAAAGCGGCTGCCACCAATCTACCACCCTTTCGTATATCCACTAACAAACAATCCACCGGCCAACCACTGATCGATACCATCCCTACAAGTGTAGGTGGTTGGAAGTATGGCCGGAAGGATCGTATTGTATAGGCCTGAATCTTTGGGTTCCGTCCTGGAAAAACCTGTTGAATACTTACGCACCATTCGAGGATGTTAGTAATGTCAAGAAAGGGACTATTAAAACAATTATTTTTAATTAGATTTGCAGTAATCAAATTGATTTAATTAATGCGAAGTTATCTAACATATCCTCTGTAAACTTCTGGAGGTTTCATATTCTAGCTTTCCATCTGAGGGTAACATAAAGTGCGTCATATTGTTTATAATGTCCAATGGCAGTAACGAGGCTCCCGAAATAAAAAAAAAAGGTTGGCCACACAGCATTCGGGTCGGGTAATGACACGACCGCTTTGATGATGTTTGAGGTCAACGCAAAGGATACGCTTGTGCTCTTAATCAATTTGAAGGAAGTGCCATGTTCGCCGGAGCAATAATGACCACCGGATCAGGGTTCGTCAACGCCATACAAGCTAATAAAACTCCATCCCCATTTTCATGCATCATCCCAACGTGAGCCATTTGCTGAAACATACCGCCCATACCTAACCTTGATCGTATTCCCGCCGGCCATGGAGAGACGGGGACAAACGGGGACGAAAACGGACCAGAACCCGTAGTGCTTCCTTCATTTCTGGAGCACGTTCCAAATGAGCTGTGGAAATATCAAGGGAAGCGAACGAATCCAGGACACTCATCGAAAGCGTTCCACATATCAGCACACAACAAGTTTGCTGGCCAGTCTTGGTTGGTCGTTTGGGGGTTTGGGGAGGATATTGCATACGGCACGAGATCGTTGACACATATACACATATTCCGGTCAATGATGCTTCCGGACGGAGCAACCCAACTCCCCGAGCGCCAATGCAATGTCAATAAACGCAGTGTGACAGTGCTCTTGAAGGGGTTGATAGTGTAATAACTGATGAAAATAGTCCTCTGCCCAACATTTTCTAACTACTAGCAAAATTTTAATTTCTTTCCTCATGAATTGCTCAAGTAAGATAAACTAATTAAAAATGACCACTCTGCAGTTCTGTTTCATCAGTGGCACTCCCCGACAACAAATGCGCCATTAATGAACACCATTGCACGTGCATTACAGCAGCACACCACACAAAAGGCGCATCAACACTTCGGCCGACAACGAACGACATCAAAATGGTGCTTATTAGATTCTGTGATAATTATTCGTCACTTCCGAGCCGTCCGAGCTGGGCGGCATTCTGTGATCTCGCTTCTTTGTTGCAGAAGGAAAATGGCCGGAAAAATCAAGCTGTTTTATCAGAATGATTTATGTCCTGGTGGACGGCCGGCCGCTCATCAGGATGCCGGTCAGAAATCTTGATAGAAACGATGTGAACACACAAGGAGAGGAGGAAAACACTAACTCGGCCACCGGCAAACTGCAGCCACGCTCCAGCACAGGATCTTTTGTACAAACCCATCACGTACTTTTCATCCTTCCTGTCTTGTGTGTCTGTGGTTGTGAGTGAGAGATCGTTGCAGCTTTTTACATTCCCTGCATAGAGTTCCATTCTAACCTTTTTGTATTATATTTCTCCTTTCCTTAAGCGCAACCACACAGAGTCCTCGGCTGTAGTCAGCATACCTCCACAGTACTGCTTAGAGCCTGAGTCTGAAAAACGACGGGTCACCACTAATTGAACCCATAGTCATTACTCATAGTTAGTGGGGTAATTTGTATGCTATGCTGTTGCAATGTTGCTGCAGCTTGTGCAATGTTGGGAGCAGCAAAAGGGTTTGACAAAAATCTACCAACTTCGCTCACCACTGTCAGTGGTTCGGTTCTCCTCAGAGGCATTCGGCCACCAGGATGAAGTATGCTTTGCGTGAATTTTACGGACGGAGTAAATGAGTTGTCAGACGAAAATTACAAACTAGATTTCGGTGCACACTCTATGCTTGTGAATCTCTTTAGTGCCATTAAGGGATGTTGCCTTCAAATATGGAGAAGCTAGTTTGGGATTCATGCTTGTAAAGGGTAGACTTTCTTATTTGATGACCTTACAAGCTAATGAAAATCTACATGAAAGATTATAGCAATATAAACACTGATGTCTCCAATATTTGAATCGCTAATTTTAAAAGTAAAGTATAAAAAATGGGAAATTATACTAATAAACACGGAAATGTCTTGCAGATTGCCTACTTTTAGGCTTTTTTTTAAACGTTTCTTTAATAGATACTACTACTTGAATCAATTCAAAAAGTAATCATTTTAAGATTCCATTTTCAAGTTCTACTTCAGCATCCAACTAAACATCTTCTCAAAAGCGCATTACTTTTCATTGCCGCTTACATTATTATTTTATTCAGACAATTTTCTTTTATTAGACAAAAGCTAACACAGAGCAGTGTCTTGAATAATCCCCAAAAAGGGTTTTCCTGTGTGCGGCTATTGTTCGTGCCTTTTGTTTTATGATATGAGAACTTCGATCCAATAAACCTTCCCCGATCCGTGGTTTCATTTTGGTTTGAGATCCGTTCATCATCCGCCCGAGTGCTTCTCCACAGATTGGTATTAATTTGGGCGTTATGTTGTGTGTTTTTATTTCGCACACCTCGCTCGCATTACGCCACCCAACCGGGTGCTGTGATTCGGGTCATATATTATTCTGCAGCGATCGTCCGTTTCGCCCAGGCTGCGTGTATTGTTGTTTTGTTTCAGTCTGGGCTTCCTCCAAAGATATCCGCAAAGAAAAGCCTTATGCCAGTAACCCATTCCGTCTGCTGCCGTGGTGTCGATCGAGCGCCCGTCGCATTCGAATGGCGGAAAAAAGAGTAGTAACTGCGGTGGGATCGTTTGTTCCGTGGGAAGATGCGTGGATGCGCGGGAAAATCGGCTACGATAAAATATGATTGTTTTGGCATCGTTCGTTCGGTGCTATGGTGGGCTAAAAATAGTCAAAAAATACACACACACCCGCTTTTCCGTTTCCGTTTGCAAACGCTTTTCTTCCTTTCGTGCGTTGAACCGTACTAGAGGGAAAATCGTTACAGATTTTATGAAGACTCGCGAGACTCGCACACAAACACACTTATACCGACAAGGGGACTAAGTGAGCGACTCTTTTTCTTTTCTATAACATTGGTGACATAAGACATTCGGTGACAGTCGCCCACAAATCGCACTTCAACTAAAGAGCGCCAAAAAGACGCATGATTAGATCGTGTCCGTGTGACGCGATTTTCTATCCCTTCCACCCCTGCGGGCAACTCAATTATGACCCTTCCCCCTTTCAACTCGTGGCACCTGACATGTCTGGGGAATAAATCGCAAAAAACAACAAACCATCGAAGATCGTTACACAGCGTCGTCCTTTTTGGGTAGTGGTTCGATGTAATAGGATCAGCTTTTTCCTATGATTGGATGCAATCACCTGCGACCATGCGTGTCCATGTGGGACCCGTTTAAAGGCCTGTCTGCCAGTTTGTTTAAGCAGCTTGTTTGGCGCTCGTTATGCGCGTTCACATTTATTGATCCACCGTAACGAGTCCTTGGAGACATATTTGGTACCAAATCCTATTCTACCCACTGGGGTTGGGGGCAAACGTTGTCTATATAACAATATTGGTTTTCCACTGGCCGTAAATATTATTTCAACGTTGCATGTCAACAACGCTTCCATCGTTCGTATTTATTGAAACATTTTCAACAACCAAAACTTATTGATTATTGTAACCAAACAACCAACCAACCAGCATTTCAATCATTCTACCCAGAATTGGTTGGCAGTTTCATGTTGATTTTATTTTTGGAAAAGCATGTGTTTCCCCACCTGAATAATACAACCTCCCGGGATGGATGGATTACAACATCAAACTGTCTGATATGGTGTACTCACGCGCAAATACAATATTCACATCAGCACAACGCTCCTCCTGGTTTCATTACTGGGCCAAGCACACAGTTTCCCGCCGTCATCTTCACGTAATTGGTTGATGAAGAAAAAGTGACGTCGTACTTTCGGTACACCGTACGAAGTCATCACATCCATCAGATCTTAATAAGGGCGTCATTAGTTTTTTTTTTTTTTGAATGTTCAGCATCAAACAAGCATCTCTTAGCCCAACGTTACGCTCCGGTGTAGCAGTACCAGTACATCAGGATAATGCAAAATCCGTAATCTTCGCTCGCCGAATTCTAATGAGCTTCTCGCTCGAAGCGCAAACACCGGCATAAGCGTTAAAACCCCGTGGCCCATGTTTAATCTTGGAAAAGAAGCTTCATTCTTGCGGCTTAACTGGTCTTGTTTGCGATACGCCTTCATCGGACCGCCCGGTTCGGTGGAGTTTCGCGGGTAAACAGTACAACGTTACAGCGCATAAAACGGTGGCCGATATTTGCTGCCGGCCAAACCGTGCTGTTACTAACGTAGCCCGGCCGTTCTGTATCTTGGTGAAGCGTCACACAAATGGGTCACCGGCCAACGGATACATTCCATGCCGGAAAAACGACAAGACAAGCGGACAGACCGAACACCGCAGATCCTTCGCTTGTAGGACGTGTCGTGTTCGGAGTTTCGGCTTAGTTGCCATCTTGCCTGGTCGATGTGCAATTTTCTGCCTCGTTCCAATGCTGATGCTGACGATGATGTTGCTGACACCGATAGAACATCGCAGTTACTGAGTTGCAAAATGGAGTGGAAAAATGTATGGGTCCGCCTCGGTTGCGTTCGTTCTGCGTTCCCGAACGTGAAGGGTATTACGTGAAATTATTTTTATAAATAGCTGCCTGCTTAATGCGACGTTGATGCACGGAAACCGTCGTCAGACTCGGAGCGAACCTCACGAGTGATCATAGCATAGCGTCACATCATCGTTTGCAGATCATTGATCTTTCTTACTTTACAATTACTCTTTGAACAGGCGAACGAGAGATTGTTTCGTCAGAAATCAATGCTCATTATTAATGCTGGAAGTGAGGATATGCTCCCGAAACGTAACACCACTCGTTGTCGTGATTTGACGTCACGTAGTTTGCTTCCTCGTAAGAATAATCGTCCTTCGATTTGATTTGAAGTTGCTGGAATGTGTTTATCATTCGCTCCCCGTCCAAAATCGACACCTGTTATTTGCGGCTTCATCACGAGAAAACTCTTCTATCCACACTCTGGATGGTTATAAATTTAAACTGGCTCGCTTTATGACACCGAATGATGTGGAAAGTGGACTACCAACGCTAGTGCATAAATCTTAGTTTCAGTCGCAATAAGTTCCAACAGACGCAATGGAAAGATATCGCAGTCGATGAATTAGTATCACTAATGGTGTGCATTTATAGTAAAAGCAGGATGGTTATAGAGGAAATATATCAAGAAACTTTATTGACACTTGCTTTTGAATAACGATCTTGTGACAAAGTTACAAAGAAAGTGTATAGTGCTTAGTAAAGGCAACAATTTAAAACACTTTGTGTGGTCCTGTTCTCTGGATTCTTTGTACGGAAAGCAATCTAAGGACCTCCTTATTTGTCATCTACAGAACTCCAGCGTTTCCGAAGCAATACCACAAAGTTCCAACTGCATCTCATTTAAAACGAAATAAACACTTCATCGCTCGTCATGCATTAATTGCAAACTTTCCGCCCGCGATGCGGAACAGTTGCACTCTCAACCACAGCACCACATTCCCACAGTAAACAAAGGAAACCATGCTGCAATCTTCCAGTTCTGTCTAGCGCATAGCACTATTCACTGTAGTAACAACCTCGCACCAGCGGTTTCTTTCTCCGGGTGGAATCAAATTTTCCTCCCCAACGCAACAAATGGCGCCGATCATCATCATCGTCATCACGCTGAGCGTTTCGTTTGCGTGGTCGTCAGATGCTTCACTGGCTGGTTGTTACTCACTGCCAGTGCGTGCATCATCAGTAAAGACAAAGACTATTAATCAACACCTGGCCTGGTGCGGGAAAACGTAGTCAGCTGTGGAAGCGTTTGTTGGGTTGGCAAATTTGCCCAGCGTTGGTACGGTGGTCGTAAGAAACAATCATTCTGTGCTGACTTTTGGACCAAACTGGCGGTTGACAGACGTGTTGATGGACGGAGATGGACGGGGCTGACGCTTGCTGCCACCGAAATGTGGCGTTTATTTGATATTTGCCTTCAAAGCACGAACACTTGGTGAGCTGTACGGAAAATAAGATGGTGTTTCTACGCTACGAAAAAAATAGACCAAATTTTTCAATTTGCACAGGAATGAAGGAGTAGAGATAATAAAATATATTGTACGATCATAAACGACCTGTTTGATGGGCTGGATGGTTTTGGTTTGAGAAGTGGCTCAGAACCGTCAAGTCTCTAGACGACCCAAGCGAGATGAATGTCCTCTATTAGTAGCCAGGGCTAATACATACAACTCGCCGGTTCTGATGTTGAAAACGAGGGGAGTTGACGATATTCGGATGCCTCCAAATGAAGAACATGTAGAATAACGTTTTGATATATTTTGGAAGGTGTTCCGACATCCACGATAACTTCAACATTGAATTCTCAATTGAAGACCAGGGGAGGGTGCCGAAAATATTTCAGTTCGATGACTTTAATAAAATTTAATAATCTTTATTACATGTGAAAATCTTCTAAAATCTTCAAGGTTTTGCCCAAAATAGTATAATATTGGAAATCATTAAATGTTGATTAAAAGGTGCGAACGACTAGAAGTTATTTACGTGTGGACGTGTAGATTGTGGTTGCCGATCTTGTGGGCCAATCTTGTCCAATGGCTAACTATTAGTGACACGAAACATCTACTGCGGATGTTATAACTTCAATTAATCATTTACAAGAATCTGAGCAAGAAGACATATTTGCAAAAATGGAGACTTCAACAAGCTTTCTTTGTGTCACTTTTTTTATTTCATGTACGCACTATACTTCCACGATGAAACAACTAAAACAAACAACGTACATTATCTTCATTCCCGGAATTAAGACACACGCTTAGCACATGTTCACGCACCTCATAAATAAAGTTGTACACTCCAAGTTAATGTACAACGATTCCGCGATAAAGCCAACGATCCATTTCAACGCATTACCCCCGTTGACATTTAGCTCTCGCAAAGCGATAAAAGAGAGGAAAATAGGGGCAAAAAAATATAAACCCGATCTACGACGCGTACGGTGCGTGTACGCATCACACCATCCGACAAGCCGCAACCGTTGTGAGCGATGCGTGCCAAATGTGCGGCCACTCAAAGGCAACAAAAACCCCCCCGGATATCCCACACCGAAATGGGCGAAGAAAAACCATCACGTTCTTTGTTTTCCTTTGTTCGTCGTACGATCTAAACCACCGCGGCGTAGAGTTCCATTCATCGTCGATCAGCCTGTCGTCAGCTAAACTTGGCCTAAATGATCTTCGTACTGTCTGTACGCAGCCACACTTGTAGAAGCAAACACACACAAACGAGCGCTGTGCAGTGCAGAAGGAAAAGTTGAACTTCGATCGTGCGCCGTCTGCCGTCTGCGGGTTGGCATCTGTTTCGCACACAGGTGACGATGAAGTGATTTTCCGCGCATCTCATCCAATCGGACGGAAAAGCTACACGAGCAAGGGCACTTCCGTCTCTGTGGCGGTGTGAAAGAAGAGGTGGATTGAAGCGTGATGAACCGAATCGGATTGAATGGTTGCGATGGGTGGACGAAATGCTGGTGGGTGGTTGGACGGTGGTTAGTTGCGGCTATTTAACCGAGACGCCGATACGCCATGAATCAAGACCCACGGTGAAGGTTACCATAGCCGGTCGGTACGCGGGACTGTTAAATTTAGAACCGAACAGTGTGCGTTTATGTTTGATTTATTCCGTTTCTTTTTTTCCTTCATTCAACTCACTACCACAGCACGAGAATTCGCGGAACCGCTTGGTTTGATATCAAAGGAAAGACGAGTGCGTTTCTGAAGTAGTCCCAGATGTTGTACGAAAGATGGTCCAATTTCCAATTTAAAGTCAGCGTCCTGGCAGACTAGCAGCACAATCCATCCGCATTCTGGCTACAGTTTCGTAATGGGAAATTTAAAATTCGTCATGTACAGAGAGTCCCAAGGCAATGTCGCCGTTCATCCCTCGAGCTAACCTTGACAATGGTTGATGGTGGTTTACAAATGCGATAATAGAGCATGTCATGTTTTACAATCGATATCGACCCTACCTCGTCAAGGACGGTACGGACTCTGTCTAATGGTCCATTATGTTCCTTGCCGTCCCTCCAGAAGGTACAAACCCTCCGTACACCGAACGGGGTAACTATCTGCACGCAAAACTATGTGCTCGAACCAGAAAACCACCCCTTTTTATGCGGAAGTAAGGCTACAAATAGTACTTACTTGTAAGACATACACCAAAACTACGGAGATCCCTTTGCGTTGTGTACCAATGCTAGGTATTGATTGAAATTGAACCGACCACATTAATATTGGGTAATGTCGGTACCATGCTCATCAAACATCACGTAACACAACCACCAAGACGTGCAGTGATAGGATAGTGTTGACCACTGCCAGTCAATATAGCATGAATCGCTTGCTAATTATTTGATAAATAACCTTTAATGAATTATTAATGCACCGCTAGTTCGGTACGGTGGTAGTGCATGTACACGCAGACAAGGACAAGGTAGCACCGTACGCTATAAATACCCTTGCCGTACAGCTTGCCGTCATTTTACAGGTGCAAGAAGAATTTATATGTCTCAGGGACACGAAAAGGCACCTTTGGTGGGTTCTGGCGGGGATCTTTATTGTGCCGTGTACTCTCAAAGCGAACCCTCAAAGCAATCGCTTGAGTGAAGGTACAATTTCCCTTCATTTTTAGTAAAGTACCCTGCTCCTTACGGTGATGTCTGTGAAGCTCCAGCAAAAAGCGAGAGTTTCCGTTTCCTTTCGGCTTTTCGCATAGAAATCCCACAGGAATAGAGCTCGTAAAAATGGAAGACCCTTCCAACCATTTTTCCATTCGGGTTCCTTCATCCATATCGCCATGTCGGATGCTTTTCATAATGCACCATGATGGGTGACATACTATTGGCAGGTGTCAGCAGTGAACAACACTTCCTTCTTTAAACACCGCATCAAGACACCATCAGTCTGACAGTACAATATGTGGTCGTGATTCTAGACGTGTTTCACCTTGTGGCGTTGGGGGATTCGAGTAAAGAAAAATGAACTTTAATTAGATCGCGCTCGTTGGCGAACATTCGGAAATCCATAATTCGAATTCGTCGCTGGTTGAAGGTGATGTGGTTTTTTTTTTTCTTTTTTTGCTGTTTTTGTAACATTGCCAAGTTCGAGATTTAATGTCTGGTATGGGTAATGTAATCATGATGATGGGTTCCAATGCATGCACTGTATACTCATGACATAAGAACGACTAGACATGACTTGCCATATAGCATTAGCCGCTCCAGCTCATTAGAAGGAATGTTTCGAACGTGTTGTTATATAAATTTGCATACATGTGGATCTGGCGACGAACGAAAAACACCACTGCACACTGGTTCCTGCCAAGTGGAGCAATTAATCGCGTACCAAGCTCCAGGAGCAGTTGGGTACTTCACCGGAAACGAAAACCTTTGACCGCGGCCACACAAGAGAACGCGGAATCTCCCTTCGTGAACCAGAATTCTGACCATCGTTACGCCGCGTTGATGTGAAAGGGGATGGTGGTAATTTTATACCGGTCATGCTCTTGCGTCATACTCGATCGGAGTTTGCCACTCCGCCTGGCATGGAGGCATTAATTGCCGATGACTTGTCAACTACCTGAATGCCCGGTGTCAGACTCGTCCGTAAATGATCGGTTTTGATTCCAATTAACACGCGAACGGTTTCGGTCGTACGATATTCCCCGTCCGGGCATCTTCCACTGTTGTGAGGTGGAATGGTCCTGTTTGGAATAATGGAATTGGAACGGGTGGCACGGTTTTATGAGCGTCACAACAACGCAACGGGTCCTGCAATGCGAGTCGCACTTTCGATGTTCGGAGGGTTATTTTTTCGAGGTAGAAGGACTTCGGTTCGGTTGCTGAAATTTAATTAAAACAGCAATTACACACCGCCATTGGGCTGTCTCGTTTTCGTCACTGCAAGTCAGTTACAAAATTTGAACTATTCCACAACCGATTAGGTAAGCATAAAAGCTCCCAAGGGTTTCATGAATGTTCTTCTAAGTAATCAGTAATTTAGGCAAAATAAGCATACTACCAAGGTATGTATAGTGAGAAGGCAGGGTCATCTAGAATGATTTCATCCCAATTCTAGGCGATAAATTTTATATAAATTTGACAAAAATCTCCCGATTAATGGCATCCAGCAAAATGATAAAAATTCAAGGTGTATATATTCACAAAGGGAATTGTTCAGGAGACTTATGTCAAATTAAATTGAAATTCATGCACGTCAACTCCCGTAAAGTGCAGAAACATATCGGAATTTTCAGGACAACTTTTCATACACCTTGACAAAATTTCTCCTTATAAATAAATAAACCTTGGGAAATGAAGGAGTATTAAAAACGAATCTGTCATTAGAATGTTCTTTTAAGATCCAAGAATTCAGCTTATCAGCATCCGGAAAAACAATGCCTAAGTGCAATGTTTATATCTATGATTATCGATAACTGTATTTCTATTTAATTTCAATCCTTATTACTGCAACAAACATCCCTATTTTTCGCACCCAATACCCACAAACCCATGTTTCACTAGCAACAACTAGCGACCAATTACGTACCTTTATTTGTCGTGTTGTAACGTTCGCCTCGAATCCGTCCCGATTAACAGCATCCTCGGCAGGGTTCGCCTTCAAATTGCTTTCCATGCCAACACAATCAAACCCAAGTGAAAGCACATTTGCATGATGCATGACTTTGAGCTCACCTCAAACATCGAATAACGGAGCAATTAGCGAAAAGCTTTGTACGATTGTATGACAAAAGTTTGGCGTCGAAGGAACGACAATTGCATTGTTCATTTACATGTCACAATGGTAGCACAAAAGTGTGCATTGAGCACAATATTATTATCCAAGTTGGGTCGAACAATCGAAAAATAGGAGTATCATGTCGGGTACCTTTCTCCGTTGGGAAAATTCTCGAAACAACCATGGGATGATTTTACCGGATTATTCCATCACCTGATCTGCGTACACTCGCTGCTCAATGATTCATAGGACGAACATCGGATGGTGATTGATAAGAACCATATGGATAAATGTTCGCACTGCATAATACCGCCGTTAATTACATTCTGTCTACAGTCAGCAAGCTGATCGCCAATCCATCCAGTCCAGTTCGGGATGGGAAAACATGATTTCCAGATAAAGTGTACTACAAATGAATTTTATGTCTGAGCAACCGTACCAAAAAAAAAAACAAGCGTTCCATCCGTTGGTCGATTCGAATCGCTACAGGTATCGGTAATGATGCACAAATAAATAATCCCACATGGCGAGGAGTTGCGTTGGAACTGTGTGAGCTACTGTTTAAAACATAAAATCTTTATCCCGGATTGGATTGGCTCATTCGCTTATTCATCCGGATCTGGCTCATTTATCGGGATGGCGATTGGGCTGGAAACATTCTGCTGTTTAAAACAGATGAGTGTAAAATCTACACATTTTTTACAATTTCCTGTATAATATAAACGAGTACCTCAGGAAAGAATAGCTCTTTGCAAGTAAATACCAACCAAAAACCTGATAATTGCAACGCGCCTAGATTTGGCAAGTCAATTATCGAAAGGTAATGATCAAAGTGTTTAGAATCGGCGTCACCTGTCTGTACACTTTCAGCATACCGACACACATCAATCAGTACACCGACATTTCCTCACAAAAATACTCGTCCGTTGCGATTTACGTCAAAAACCATCGAACGAGCAGCACCTCACTGTCAACATCATCCCGCGACAATGGGGCGGGGATGCTATTTAATTCAAATTTAATTTCCATGCATATAAACATTTATTCAAGCCCCGATCGAGACGGCGGGTCGGCATTATGCTGGTGCCGCGTACACACAAAAACAAGCCCCTCCGGAGGTGTGTGCCAGTGCACGCACACCAACCGTTAGACGATAACAAAAACAACTCCGGCCCGGCCTGGCTATTGTAAACGGTACGGTTGTCTAATAGCTTGGCATCCACCGGAAGTCATCCCGGGAGAAACTGACGGTGACGGCGAAGTACAGCGTCACCGATAAGCGGCCCACATCCCATGAGGGATGCAAATCGGATTGGCGTTTGTCGATTGCCTCTGATGTTCTTGTGGACATCTGGGTGGAAGTAAACATTGTTTAGGGAAATAATGCGTAAGTGTCTTCTATTGGGGAATACATTACTAAATGCCTCATTTTGTAACTAACGATCGAGTAAAACAAAATGTATTAACAATCTTTGATATCAATGATTTACTTGAAATAATGTGTGAATGCATTATTGTCTTTGCAGATTCTCGACGATACAGACGAAATAAGATCCAGCATAGCTTAAATCATGTAAGTATATTTGAATATGTTGGTATGTCGATTCATTTTGCTTTGGGGATTTATTCAGAATACGGAATAAAATCCAAAAGTCCCATGGAGCTATATTGCACTGCGAGTGGACAACGAGTCCTGGCCTATGTCAACGCCGGATCAGCTATAATTTCACGCAAAACCGGGCTTATGCCAAGTTTTTTGGATTTGATTTCTTATAAATTGACTGTAGAGCCCAAAGAGTTGCAAAATGAATTGAAGTTCACGCTTAAGCTCCCCGTCCTCAGTTAAGAATTCACTGTGGAAACTTATGATGATGTTTCAAAACAGGATTTCTTCATTTGAGAACACCGATAGTCGTCAACATTTGTGTCGCATACACTGTAGAACTGAAAGATTCTGGAACAAACACTTTTCTCAGGTCCCTTTCGACAGAATTTAAGTGTATGTCCCAACCAGAGCCTTCAAAGGACTAAATTCGCCAGTATTTGCAATTTCGGAAATTGCTCCAGTTTCTAGATTAAGTTATTGGACAAAAAGACGATAGCGTAGCATGGTATTCGATTACTTTTCTTCTAAACCATTAAAAGTATTTTCCACTAAGGACTTATTGCTATTTTCTCATCATGTTAAAGTTAGCTTTCAAGGAAATGCCATGTTGTGAGAATATAATAACCTCCCAAGGAATTCTGTTTCTGCTTTGCTTCTTCAGTGTTCCCAACCAATGTTTACCAGCTTTACGGTCAACCGGTAAGCAAACCGATGCTCCAGGCCACCGTAAGCAACTTCGCAGTAAACAGGATCCGTGACCATCGTTTCTAGAATGTCACGCCAGCAATTCGAAAGTCCTCAAGCCTGCACCGTACCGTAACTTTTACCGCAAACATGTGTCTCAAAGTTTCGAAGATTCAATTTTCCTGCCCATCGCACCCGGCCCATTTGATTGCATTGTTGATAAGGGAAAGTTCTTCGCCGAGTTTCGTCAGCAAAGCGACCGTCGAGAAGCGTCCGGAATGTCGAAACACACGGCAGAACGTGACTGGCTCGTGGATCAAATGGCCACACCAGCAACGTTATGAAAAATGAAAGTCGAAAGTCAAACAACGGCAAAACGCCACACGATCGATTGTCCGCACCGAAAGGTCAGCCATCTCTGCTGACGCTTGTAAACAAGGAACAGATTCCGTTTTCCGATCAGAATGTATTAACTTTCCAATCCATCACGAGCACGCCACACGGTTGGGCGTGCTAATCAATAATGGCTTATGATTGAATAGAACGTTTGCTCATAAAAATTCTCATCGATTGGTTTGCTGTTGGCTTGAGAAATTAATTAAAAAATCTTTTAACAATTTTTCAATACACTCCCAAGCGGCACATCAAAGCGGAACAAATATGATTTAGAACGAACTACCAAAAGTAATTTCTGTGTAGGCCCGAAATGCCGCCTCCATGTTAAACGTTCTTGTGTGTACGAGTGCAGCGAGTCATCAAACATGGTCACATCGTTATCAAAATTAACATTTTTTCCATCGTTGTCTTCGGCTTGTCGACTACAAACAGGAAAAGCGCTCCAGTACGAAGATTGATGGTTGCTTTTTGTGCTAACACCTCCAAACGTTCTTGTACGTTCAGCGCTAATTTACGCATTCCACGTTCCACCTAAGCGGACGCTACATTGTGCCGAAACGCACACTGCCACCATTTATCACACCATCCCGGGTATGAATACTTTCGTTTCATCCTGCGGCACGTTGTTTAGTATGCAAATTTAGCCACCAAAGTGGTCACTTGCTGACTGCGATCACTAACGATCGCAATAAAGCGATTAGAGATGTGGTGGGTATTGTCGATTCGCATTGGCTGTCGATCTTCAATACAGCCGGAAACAGTTCCCGAGTGGCAGAAGACTAACAGGTGCCTTACAATGCAATCCAACACATGCGAGCATGGGAGGAAATATTTAAACTAGCTATCCCATCGTTCGATTCCAATCGGAAAAGTGTGGGAAGTGCCAAGAAGAGGGCCGATAAAAAGCGTTCACACCACTTTCAAAATGAACGGATAACGTTTGCAATGCTAATTTTATGATTTGTTGTGGTCCCAAACGGTCTGTGGTGGGTTTTTTTTTCTTTTACCATTTCGTATTATTGATGAGCCAATCCACTGATGCTCTATCTCACCCATGCAGCATAGAACTCGCCGGTGGAATTTACCGCCCATCCATCCGAGTGAGTCAGCTCCCGGGGATTGTCGGATCGTTTGCCGAAAAGGGGCATACGACATGAATGGGATTTCGAGTGTGCCGTATTTGGATGGACCGGTTTACGAGCGGGAAGTGGACGGGTTTTAGCCACAGGCGTGTCATGTTTGGAAGCGCGAAACGGTCGGGAAAAACGGGTCCCCACCGTGCTGCGCTTTCTGACGGGCATGACAAATGTTGCAAAAGTTGGGCAAAATTTATGAATTCCCCGTTGGAGGTGTGCTTGTTGGGAGTGAAAAAACCCTGCTCGCGAAAGGAAATTGAACGGTAACATTGTGTTTAATAAATGCTAACACAGCCAATCGTTGTAATCGAACAGAAACAGAACAAATATGTAACACATTACCGGACAGGTAGGAAGGATATAGCATTGGAAGAATGGTACATATTGGACATTGCCTTTACCCTTCAGATAAATGTGCTGAAACGTACGGTTTTAGCTCTTCCTATAATTCGACCAGGTCAGTGGACGTCAATTTTTTGGCCAAAGTCTAATGACTTTTAAATAATAAATATAAAAAGTGTTGGCTGAATCTGAATTGCGAGAATGATTCTGAAACTGTATTCTGGAGATTATTAGATCCTGCGATATTTATGATTCCTCAGTTATGTATGAATCCTCAGGCAATCGTTAATTCAAGCTGGAAGAAAACATAGAACCATCAATTAATTTAGGATTCATGAATCAATGTGGATTAATATATCTTTGACGATTTATGCATCTATAAAGAATCATGAGTTTATGAAGATAGATATATCTCTAAAGATTTCATGAATCTCTGAAGAATCATGATTCTATGAATGTTCATAAATCTATAAGTCTGAAAATTCATGTGTCTTTGAAGGTACGTTAATCTCTGAAGATTCGTGAGTTTATGAAGAAAAAAGAATCCTTATAGAGTCTACTCATGATTCGGATGTCTCCTCTACGAAAATTCATATGAAAAACATTATGAGTCTCTCAACTGCCATTGGTTTAATGTTTTATATACAATTCATCCAACAGATTCCGATATTGGCCCCAAGTACATCACTTCTTATTTTTAGACCTACATCATAATATGGAACTGATAATTGACGATCAATATCGAGCAAACAATGGCTTAATATGTATAAATCAATATGAGGTATACGAATTTACCTGTTCAAACCTGCTGTAACGTCGTAAAGTAAAACAATAAAACTGCCGAACACTGCTATGTGAATGTTAAACACGGGATCACAGCTCCCATCGCCGGTGCCAGACTGACTGGTTCGGCAAGGCCTGTTTTGTGTATCGATCGGAATTATAGCTTTGCAATTCCAATAAGCATCAACAGATGGTAGGAACTATCAGCCGGCCAATTTCGATCGATGTTGTTTGTCCATTTTAAGCAACTTTTATGACCCCAACAGCTAGTGGATTTGAGTTAGCAACAGAGTGTTGAGCTAACTAGCAATTTCTTTATTCAATGGCGGTAATTTAAAGCT
Organism: Anopheles minimus; assembly: GCA_000349025.1. Lineage (NCBI taxonomy): Eukaryota > Metazoa > Arthropoda > Insecta > Diptera > Culicidae > Anopheles > Anopheles minimus. The sequence continues at coordinate 5,261,714 of KB663610.1, forward strand.
TCGGAAACAAACAAATGCACTCAGCAAAAATCATTAATGTTAGTATGAAAACAATCAAATACTTTAAAACATTTCGGTGATTTCACCACATTGTCCGGGTTGCGTAACCCGTTCTAGAACTGATTTAGAAAGGCTTCCAAGTTCATTAACTCATTACGTATTCCAGCTTTACAGCTCTAATACATTTTCATAATATCAATCTTCATCACTTTCATATCGCTTGTGTTCCTGCTATTCTTCGCCATTGTCCTCATTTGAGCCATTCTTAGTGTTGCCATGGGAGCTACCTTTTCCGAAGAATCGCCGGCAACCAATATTGTATATATAATTGCCCAGGCCCAGACCACGAATGGTACGATCAAAACCAAAGCAGAACAAAAACCGAAAGGTCGAAAATGGTTCGCTTCTCGAACGATCTTAATACTAATGGCTTTCGCCGGCGATTCGAGCTCGCGTGTCACTGTTGCTGACCGCAAAAGCGGGGCCCGTCAGCTGATACCATTCGGCCTGGCTGCCGGCACGAATGTCCACCCACGGAACGCACCACGCCGGTTCCGTGGAGAGACCTCCAGAAATAGAGCCTCCTCGTGTCCGATACATATTAAAGATGAGAATCGATTAAAACAATGCATAGAACCATCGAGTTCCTATCGGTACCGTTTTATTGAGGTACGATAAATTAAATGGTGATACATTATAGACAGGTATCGATCAGACGAATGTATAAACTCGTCTTTAATACGAGCATTTGCAAGACAAACAGTTGCTTTGTATGGTGAGATGACAAGCTTCAGTTTTAATCGCCACAAAAAAAGATAATTTAAATTCGACCGAATGCCATCTATCTTACCCTGTCAGATTACACAGCAAAGTTTGAGAATTAATAACAACCAGCCAGCAAAAAAAAACTTCAATGTTGCCTGCTGATTCGAAGCATTTTTTTATAGTCATCCATCCATTACTATGTCACGCAGCGTCGTCAGCCAGTCTGGCGAAATTCAAAACTCAACCCCATACACTGCTTCCGAGCACCAATCCTGCGGTCAATGTCAAGCTGTGAGGGTAAAGTGTCAGAAAGGTGTTGGTTTTTTGTTTCTTGCCATAGCCACCCATTTTTTCGCCCCCCATTGCCGTCCCTGGTAAGTGCTACATGTCATTGCAGTTGTGTCCGTTGCAGCCACAAAAGAGATGATTGTTGCCAAGTGTCTCGTTGTGCGAAGAGCGACACAAAAAATGAGCTAGTATCGCGCCTTTTTTTCCAAAGATCCGGACATACCGCCCGTAAACGAACAATCAGATGTCAGATCTTCGAGCATTGACACTTTCTTTCCGCCGACGCGTTTGCATATATTTCATTCCACTCCAGCGCGGTGTGGCCCTGCTGGGGAAATGACAACTCACGAGCGTAACATACACCGGGTTGTGCCCCAAAGACGACACAGCTTCAATTTGTCTTTCTGAGCTTAATACGACCCAGAAGTCAACCAGTTCGTGTTCCCATCGATGATTCATACGCAAACGGGTTTCGCCACGGGGTGGTTAAGATAGCTTCCCGGTTTCATCTGGAGACATTTGGAGACAGTGCTCAAGTGAGGTATATACACACCCGATTACCGCCGTGGAAGCGATGATGGACGACGACAAGCCGTCTACCAAAAATGGTCGTTAGTGATCAGATCAGACGGGTAGACTACACAGCAAAGCGCAAAAAAAAGCAGTTAACCGGTACTTGAACCGTGAGTTGCCATTGACATCCAGAGTTGTCTTGCGATGGCTGGATCGCTCCAAACTCCAAACGCTCTGCGAGTGAAATGTGTTTCGTGTGCGGATATAGTCGAAATATTGCATCGCATGACTGGGGAAATGTGAAACTGGAGAGTTCTAGGAGTAACCTACTTTCTCGATCGAGTGATATGGCACCTTTGAGGAAATTTTATTTTTGGAACCAAAATATAAGTACTACCATTTCTCTACTCACCATCGAGCGACCTGTGATCCATCAGCATTTGCTCACTGTGTACGAGGCAGCGCTTGTTTTTGCTGAGCGATTCAATGATATTCCAGCATTAATACATCAATGTCACACTCGGAAGCACCTTCATCAAGCATCTCGAGTGTGTTACCATTTTTGGAAAACAATAAATGGATGTTATTTGGGAAGCTACCGCAGGAAAATTCTGGAAGCTCTGGAAAATAATTACCAACAGACAGGTAGCACTTGATTAATATGTTTGGCAACGTTCTTGCTCTTCAAGGTAGCGGCACCAAACATAAGTTTACGTGCAATAACACACCCTCCATTTCATGTGCGTCTTTGTGTGGTATAAATACTCCTTCAGAACTCCCAGTGGCTTTCCAACTCCCCAAGGGATGTGTGTAAAAACTGGCGTTCATACAAACGCAGAAGGTCCTCACGGTGATTACCGAGAAGCGAGATGTGTCTTCTGGTCGTACGCATTTCACATTCCAGGGAACACATTCCCGGAAACATTGGTAGCATCCCTTCGTCCGCTCTTGTCAGGAACTTCGGAAGTTCATGCTAACCAAAAAAACGCACAAACTGTAACCGTTCCCGGTTGTTCTGTCCTTGGGAAGATAATGGGCAGGTTTGCAAAAAAAACCAGCGATACAAGTACTCCGATTTGGAATTGATTCTAGCAATTTTGCAACCAATTGCATGCTCACAGACGTGTCTCCATTGATTGCTGCTTTCCAGCCAACCTTGGGAACGCTCGGGAAAGGATTCCTTCCTTTTTTTTTTGAGCTCTCTACGCCATATAGGCTAACTCGACAGCCATTCGTCGTAGCGTGATATCCTTCGTTAAGCTCCGGAAGGTACCATATGATTGAAATGACTTCCACTGCACAAAGAAACGACCCGGCTGGAATCAGCCTTCGACTGTTGGTTGTGATGGGTACCGTGAGTACAAGCGCACAACAGGAAAAAAAAGGTCTTTAAATCGATTTGACAGTTGGTTAGCAATTGGCATGGATAAAACGCAGCAAAGCCATTTCCTTTTCTTGTCTATCGATCGTACGAAACGCTCGGAACGATGGACGAAACAACACAACACAGTCAATCAAAATGAACCACACGAGCACGCTGCTCACTGGAAGTTAAGGGGGAAAAAATGCTCGAAAAGAAAATGAAATTTCCAATTCGTGTAACACGAGCCGCATGAAGCGCAATGGCAAGAAAGCGGGAAAAATCTAATCAAAATAGGAAACTTTCACCCTGCTTGACATGCATCGGGACAGCAAACTTGATCCTTACGGATGGAACTGGCCATCTAGAGGTACTTGACCACTGTACCAGGGTGTTCTTCAAGGGGAAAGACTTGTTCTCTGCATCTGAAAGGAACACGCCTGGTGGCAGGGCGCTAAAGCACGAAACACTAATAAAACATTCGCTCTGGAAGCATATTTTTCATTTTCCTCGCGTTGCTGTATTGGATTCGTATTACTCTTCCGTTACATATTTTTTTGTTCATCTGGCTTATGCATATTCTTGCCAGTAACAGGTGACGGTTGTACAGGACGAGCAGCCAATGTTTGCCGAGGCACGTTTTCTCATAAAGTTTCCATGTTCGTTCGTACGATGTCTGATGGTTCTTTTCCCGTTTGTGTTCACGTTTTGGTAATGTTCTTACCATTAGCTCAGCCATTTCCCCCGCACCGTTTCGCCCCCGGCAAGAATAAAATGTAATGTTTACCTGATCGGACAGGATGTTGGCAGACTTTTAGTTGGTTCTGGTAAAACAAAACTACGGCACATTGATTTTGTTTCCTCGAGACGGAACCGAGAACAAGTTTACATTACGTTGTTCTTCCTTCCGCCAGTGATCTGTCACATCGTAATGTTTTATTCTATTTCCCATTTGCCTGTTTCATTACTCTACTAGGAAGTTTCTGTTTGATGTCTGCAATGCAAGGATATTTTTCTTTTACAATCTTGTTTCCCCCTTGTTCAAAATCTACAAGACATTCTTTTATTCATTTTTGTTTTCTTCTGGTTTTGTGCAAAGCTGCTTCATTTCTGGTATGGAATGTAAATTAAATTTCCATTTTGTTTTTACTGCGAAACAGACTTACAAGCATTTGGATGATTATCCCAAGTGTAAATAATTGAATTGTGTAAATCTGAAAAGTATTAAGAACATTTTCATAAAATAATGAGCAGATATAAGAACTGCCTCATAACTGCCATTGAAACACGTGATGACAGCTATGAATGGAATGTAAGGTTTCGTCGCTCTCAACATGCTAATTTAGCATCTAATTAATTAAACATCCATGTGGTAGATTCATACACCAAACAAAACGCGCCCGGTGTAAAACGTGTGCCACCATGCTAATGTTTAACATGTAATCGTTCTGTCCATCGGTCATCACACGCCGCGTTAGATCTAGGGGCAACTCGATGCTATTAACACCATCGCATACTTAAGGCACATTAGCTCGTACCCTGTGTCACCTCACCTGGGGGCCGCTTTACGCATTAATCAGAATATCTACGGAAGGAAACCACCTCTCCACCTCTCAGCTTCCATGTTACACTGAACACGTTTTAGAAGAAAAGCACTTGCTTCCGGTTTGGAAATCGTGGTTTGAAACGTGATTGCTGTTAATAAATCACCGAGCGTGTTTTTTGTGCCAGACAGTCATCGAGACACAGTAGATGAGATTTTAATTGGAAAATGACAAGTCTAGTGGCTAGTGAACATGTATCTAAGTTCTAAATGTAATGGAGGGGAATTTTCCAGATGAGAATTGCCAATAACACCAGGTGTAATTATTTGGATTGCCTCCCATGAAGACCCTCAAGATTGGTTCCATAATCGAAGAGAAGGTTCTAGCAATACACTCATATTTTATTAACGTTGTTTCTTGAACACCTTCCGATGGAAGAAATGATGTATCGAAGATGTTAAAAATGGATAAGAATGCTCGTGCATGAAAATGCCACTCTCCACGAATTGAATTCAACTCCCTGTTTCCATTAATTTTTCATTCCTAGAATCTCATCTCCGCTCCACAAAAGCTTCAAACAACAACCGCAGTGGAGAATTCAACGTTGGAACTTTCAACTTTTGCAATAAAAGTTTCGAATTGTTGGCCTCCAAAATGGGCATCAAAAATACAAGCTACAGCTCACGGAGGCTCGCCGCATACGGCCCCGAAACGACTACCAAGATTTTTTTTTCCTTTCCTCCATAATATATTAGAAAGCTTCCGGTAGTCTCGGCGGAATTCGAAATCTGGCGCAGCATCTTTCACTCCTCGTGTCTTGAGCGCAATCTTTCCATCGTTTCGGTGGTGCATGATGTGGTGCAACTTTACAGCTGACAACCTTCCCATTTGCATCCTGTTCTCGTTGGAGAGGCCATAACCGTTCCAGGAAGGGGCATAATAAATAAAACCATCGCTGTATGCGAAACTCGCCGAATCGATGACGTCAGCCAAATCGGGCGGAAGCTTCACCACACTAGAGCCGTTCCATTGTTGGGCATGTTTGAAAATGGCCGAGCTTTAGCACCGTGCTTGACGAGTCTGGTAAGCATCGGGTGCACCGGGCACTAGCGGGAGTAATAAATTCTAAAACTTAATGGCAAATTCATGCTGGACGTACTGTTATGGCGCTAACGGTCGATTTCCTCGTATGTTTTGCGGCGCAACTCGTGGGTTGCCCATCCGGTGGCCAAGCGCTTCACTGCTTCGTAATTATGTTGCACAAAATTACATCCAGACGAGTGATACGGGATGCTTCGGCACGAGTGAGTTTTGGGTGTAACAATAGGGGCACATAAATTTGGCCCGCGTTGCCGGAAGCACATTTATCCCAAAAGATGTGTGGCGAAATAAATATTTCCTTTTGCAATAAATAAAACAATTGTTTCTCGTCCTTCCGTAGATGAAAGTGATCGTTAATTTATGGTCCTTCATTAAAAGTAGAGAGACATCATTGTAAGGATTGTCTCCAAAGGACAGTAAAAGGACTAATTCCACAGAATTCATTAATACTAACCAATTTCATAATACGCTTTCATTATTAAACTTCAGTGTTTAATACTTTCTTCTATCTATTAGTTACATCGTGAAAGTCACTCGTCCTAACAGGCATCGTCCTAACTTATCCGCAAGAACCTAAGTAATTTTCCGTCCACTAACAAAACACAATGATACATGATCTCTCGGGAGTACAATCTTCCGACGAAATTATTCTGACCTGCCGGTGCATGGGTCTCCGACTGGACAATAGTCTTTGTCCTTTTAGTGGTTACCCAACGAAAGCCTTTTCGATATCCCATTAGGAAACAGTTCGGCCACTCCTCGTTTACGATGTGGATGAACTGAAAAATGGTCCACACTGAACTTGACCTTACTGATCAATAAGAAATTCAAACCATCGTCTGCATCCAACCTCCCCTGGGGCTTGTTGCTATCGTGAGTGCTCAGTCTTCAGTTTCTGTGCCACACTGACCTCTGTTCGAGGATGTAAATGCGGTACACAAAACCTTCCCGGCACTTCCGATCCTCTTGAGCAAATGTGTCGCAAAAGGGGTGCGAGCCCTTGGAGCTGGAGAGGTTTTGTGTTGACTAAGAAGGATATGATTGGATCGGGTGGAGAATCCCTAACTCAATATTGGAACTTCTTCAGATCTTTAGGTTACAATTACTGATTTAAGGTTTTTGCATTTGTGGATATCATCTCGTTACGGAATATTTTATTCAACACGTAAAACTAAACAAACGTAAAGCTAAAATCTTATAAATTTTACAAAGTTAAATATGACTCCTATTTAATTGAGTTCAGTAAATTGCTAGCACATGTGGCTATTTTTAAAAAAGGAAACAATTGTCTGAGCTCTTTTTTCAGTTGACTGCTTTTGAATTGTTGTCTAATCTTCTTCTAATTTGGAGAAAATTATTTCAGGACAATTGTAAGCAATCATAGTGGATAAATCGCATCAGTGGATATTCTGCAATATAGTTGACTCAAAAGTCCTCGGCAAGTTTGTCACGTAATGAGCTTTTAAGGTCGTTTAGTTCGAAGGTAGACTGTCTGAAGGGCCTGGAATAATCAATAAAAAATCGATGGCAAGTAGACCAAGTTCACAGGGCGAAGAAAAGAATCACTCAACGATACTATTATCTTGACAGTTGATGTTTTATGATTGGTTTAAAATCAGTAAAAGCTGGTACTGGTAAACTGGTAAAAACTTTTCGTTGGTTTTATCTTTTGTTATGCTTTCTATTTTTATATCCGATTTCTCAAACATTCATTTTGAACTCAATTTATATAGTGATTCGCTCAATCCCTTCCAAACATTTATTTAAAATATCCCTTTTCAAACGAATCTCAAAAAGGCATCTTTTTATAGTTCCCGCCGATTCCAGCCTGTTGGTTTAAAAGTTTCACGTGCGGTTAGAAAATAGTAGCAGAAAACTTTCCCACACAAAAACTATAATCTAAACTCGCCCGTTCCGCCCAACGAAAAGCCAAAAACCTGACCCAATCGGTGAATCTCTCAAATGGGCCTCAACCCGTGGCGTTACTGTGTTCGCACCGTTACAGAAATGGAAGCACTGCGTAAAGTTTTCCCATGAATACAATGCATCAAACATCATCCACCCGTACCGGACCCGAACCCGGCTATTATTCTCGCATTCTATCTATTAAACTTCCCCAACGCCACACGGGAAAAGTGTCTGCTGTACGAGCGAGAGAAGCTTCATCGGTTGTAAAACAATCAATAGGAAAGACTCAATCCCTTGTCAACATGCAACATGAACGAGTTTGAAGCTTCGGACAATAGTGGGCAACGCTAAAGTTTCGAAAGCAATCCTAAAGCAAACGAGAAACTCAATCTCATCGCGTGGTACGGATTCCAGATGTGATGCGGAATGTCGGTGAAGCAGTGTGACAGGAAGGGGAGAGGAGGGGGAAACACTCACACACAATTTTCCGGTCGAAAGGTTCTAACGGATGGTGGACCACCCCGGTCAATTTAATTTGCTGAACTACCGAACTCGTACCGTACAATGGGTTGGAACTAAAAGCATACAAACTTTGGTGATACATATAAAAGCCTTAAGAAAGAAGTTTCATTAAATTAGTGAATCATTTACTTTAATTTGATTTATTCACAAATTTTTAACCTGCTTTCTATTGTGAGAAATAGTGGGAAATAGAATTTAAATTGCTACAAACACTATTACAAAAGCCATTAGTGAAATTCTACCCTTTGTATACTAAAAATAGGTTCCACCCGCCTTGAGTCTGGTTCACCCTTCCGTTGGGAAAGCGGATTATAAAGTTTTCGCACGATACATGCCTTCAATGGTAGCATTTCCCTGAACAAAGTACCAACAACAAGCACAGTGGTAATAGTAGCTACTACTCTCGCCACTCCACTCGCTAATGAGTGTCTCGCAGGAGGTGGCCAACATTCCAACGCCGCTTATCGTCATTCCGTATGAAGGAATTATAATTTCCTTCCAACCCCCTTGACACAAAAAAACCTATGTAACTTCGCTTTGCTCGAAGCAAACAAAGTCATCCCCTAATTCGCTGCAAACCGCGTGCGGAAAAGCTTCTTTTTTTTGGTTTTTGGTCAATGTACCTCGAATGCATTCTTTGGATCGAAGGGGATAAAAGCCCCGGTCTCACGTGGGATGATGCATCCGGAGAACGTTTAAATAAAACATTAGCCCACGAGGCACACGTGGAGATTTTCAGGGGATAGGAGGGAGAAAACACTCCGCCTAAGAGCCATAATTTTTCGGCTAAGCCCAATCCAACGAGCGACCAGCGATGCAGAAGGACTTTTACACAATGTGCGAGGGATGTTTCCATTTTTTTCTCTCTCCCACGTGGACCTCCCAACTACCAACGGCACTTTTATCGGTGGTTACGAGAAAATTCGGTCCGGTTACTAAAAAGTTCCGAGCGTGGGAAGGGTACATGAACGAAGTGTAAATTTTTATTACACCCTTTTCTGCGATGTCATTTTCCACTGGTGCTCTCGTCTGGTGAGGTGCACACAAAAGTGTGGCCAGTTTATTTTCGTACAAAGTGTTTTTGTTATTGTTTTTTGGTGCTTCCCTTGCAACCTGTAATCCACTAGTGTATACTTTACCGGCTTAGCCGTTTCCACATTTTCGATGTCGCGTAGTGCGGAATAAATAAGATTTTTTTCTATTGCATTCGTCAACCAACGGTTAGGGAAGTAGAATACCGGAAACAAAAAGTCCCTAAAAACAGAACACACACTCCACCACACAAAAAAAGGCCGCCATGCTGTCTGTGGTACACGGGTACGCGGAGACGGTAATGAAACCCTACCTAATCCTTCTAGCTAGCAATGTGCTCGAAACGTGAGACCAAACATGACGTCTTAAATGTGCTTCAAGATTTACACCGTCACAGGATTACGAAGACGGTGGTTGGGGTTATGGGTTTTGAGTACTTAGCCGACTGTGTACGGAGGTACCCTTTCTGCGAGCGGGGCACCGTGGAGATGCGGGGAATCTAAAATTATCACAGGTCAAAGTCCTTTCCGGGTGTGGGAAAGAGAGACGAAGGCAAAAGTAAATGTCAAAGACCGGCAAGATTCTTTTCAAACAGTCATAAGCGAGGTAAGTACTTCCTAATCTCGCTATATTAATCTGCGGGCCGCGAGATTCCGGGGAGGTGCGGTGTGCGATTAAATTTGAGCAAGTAAACTTTTCGCTCGTGTCATGTTTTACAACCTGTTGGTGGTTTTGATTTGTTAAAATGGAGAATAAAACATTGCCATCAACTTTTTTTTTCTCCTCCGCTGAGTGACTCTGTGTTTCTACATCTTGCTCTGGATTGTTATTACAGTCTTTGACATTCCAAACAGATTACTTTGGAAAATTAAATAGCTGAAATTACTTATGGAATATGTTAACCATCAACGATATGGTGCCATTAAACTCTCGTTCTGGATGTACCTAGGATAAGATGGGAGTGATCTCTTCCTTATCTGTCGTCCAGGACTGAGCAGCTGAGTTCCTTGGCTGAAGGATCTTGAAATCTACGCGTGTTTTTTAATTGGATATTGGAGTTTCCTATATTGGATTCGTACCTCTGTATTTCGTCTCATACGCAAGAGTCTTTCGTCGTAACATAGATAGACTCTTGCGATATGCGAGTTGAGATTATCCAGTGAATATTATTGTTCAAACAAAAAAAAACGAAAAACCTCCGACCTTCAATGCAACGAGGTCTACTGTTCAAGATTCTATGGATTACACCACCAGTCAATAGTTCAGTAACAAAAAAAATGTCACCCAAATTACTGGAAACTCTTGAGAAGAGATGCCTACGCTATTCCGACTGCTCATTCTAATATTTGAAGAGCTCATTCAAAAAAACGATTAATTATGTTTACTACAAAAAAGTGACAAAACACAAAGTCATAAATTTGTACACGTAACCAAAGAAAAACTATTAAACCATCGAACTGCAAACAATATTTAACCATTTTGTAATGTGACACACACTCCATTGGATATTTACACGTGCACTCAACAATATAAATAATGGTGTTTGTGGTTGTGCGAGCAACCTGCAACCATAAAGTGCAACACTGCATTCGCATTCTTGCTGTTGGACACATTATTTCCACCAAAATTAATTGACGCTTCGCAAAAAGCCACCCATGGTTGGTGAGTTCTACCTTTCCAACTGCAAACTCGTTACCCGCTACAATGAGCACCCGTTAGCTCGGTTCATACAGCGAGGGACTGTGAAATAAAGGTAATTACGGTTGAAACTCACACGTGCCCGGTGAAACGCGTCACGGTGAAGTCAACCGTCACTTTAAGGCACGCAAACTTGTGCGATAATATTTGTCAAATTTTATGCACGCTCGACACGCTTCCCTATTGTAAGCGTGATCTTCGGTACGACGGACGAAGCCGAATCGATCAAACGATGGAATGCAGCATGTTCGATTTGTTCGATTAATTTATGGATATATCGAGCATTTCGTCGGGGTTTGTTCGAGGAAGAGAACTATGTGCTCAATCATGCGTCCATCAATGTACAGTCGACGGGTGTACTTGCCCCTTTGCTATAGAAGTTGTGTGGCGATCAGCATGACTTCACACCGATACCGGAAACACTACGAAGCGATGAGAATAGTGCACCATGCAAACGAAGCTTAAACTTAGCTTAAAATGTAACAACTTTGCATACTTGGTCTCGTAATACGGGGAATTATAATTCAATAACCGCCCGAGCAAATGACATGTAGGTAAGTAGGGCTAATGGTGAAAGCAAAGTTCTATGCCCCTTTGCCTTAACCTTCGGTCCTGTAAACACACCTCAGATACGCGATATCGGTTACAGTTCCCGATGGAAGCAAACAGTGGCGCCTAATTGCATTGTGCTACGGGACGCGCCGTTCGCGGTTCAGGGTTAATTGGTTCACTGGATTTCCTTCTCTCGTGAGCCACCACCTTCAACACCGCATTCTATCGTCACAGATAATTCCACGAACCACACACAGACGAACACGCAACAACTGGAAAACAATGACCACACCACACCAAAAGGGGCGGCAAACGAACACCGGGAACTAAACCACCCTTAACCGTAACCGAAACCGTTTGACCCAAAATTCTCCACCATCTCCAGTGATGATTGTGTTCCTCCATCTTGATGCACGGTCGTCATCATCGCCATCGATGCTGGGATGATGATAAGCGCCACACAATACCGCCCGGCCTTGGATAATTGGATTGCAGCGAAACCAATCGTCAAATGGGCGTATAAAGGCCAATTTGCATTCCATCCAGCGAATCGGTGCTCGCATCAGTAAAAGGAGGATTTGTTCTTTGATTTAATTTCGCAAATCTAACCGGATGCGAATGGGGTACAAAAGGGAGAACGTGGGTTAACATTTGCGAATCGGTCAGACACGCTGTGGGTCGTTGAAAGTAACATTTGAACATTAAAATAAAATGTCGCGATGACCTCAACCCACTGCACTGTATCTGTTGCTTTTTGACACTTATTCACTTCATTCACTCAATTATGGTACACAAATTCAGAAATGTGCTTCATCGAAGGAAACAAAAAACAGATTTCCACAAGCACGATGAAACATGCCTGGCACGAAATTTGGTACCATCTGACCACGAAAATGCTCGTACGACAGCGCCGTTAAATTGACCACAATTATGTCGTAAATTAAAATTCCAATAAAACTGCTCCAATCGTCCATCTTTCGCGTGCCTGCATGTCTCCCATTGACTTCAAGGTTGACGCGGTTATACTTATTGCCAAAAATATGCTAAATTCCTTGCGGACTACCACCGCAAAAACACGAAACCCACACCCAGGCCGTCGACGAGCGGCACGCGAGCTTTATCGTGTGGCATTTGTTTTATTTTGCTTGCTTCGCTTTCCATGCTATCACCACCATTGTGCTCGGATGAGCATGTAATGCGTAACGGTGGCCGCTTCGAGGTTCGTTAGCAATTTTACCATGCAAAACAGGGAAGCATCAACGGACAAAAAATGACTTTTCGTTTTTTTTGTTGTGCTCATCCACTAATAGGAAGCGCACACACCGCAGAGGATGAGCAAAACAATGACTAAATCCGATCGCAATCAGTAGCGCGATAAATACCTTGACCTAGATTCGGTCGCTAACTGCCTGTGGGCGCGTGGTTATTTCCTGGGGGGATAGAATTTTCGGGATGGAATTACTATTCAACACATAGAACGTTATTGATATGGCTTTAGTGGGGAAAGACAATTTCACTCGATGCTTGATTGATTATTTAATTAAACTTTTTCATTTGCTTCAATTCGTTCATTCCAGAAACACATGATCTAGGTAATCAACATGAGTCTTCACTTCTCAGATTACTTTTGAGAGCATATGCACCAAGCGGTAGATTAATGAAGATGAACTAACTTTGCTAGATAGGGTTTTCGCTTTTCTGCGCAGGGCAATGAATAGTCAAAGTTTAGCAGTGATCTGAATCACTTGTCCCCACGATGATCTCAAATTTCTTACGCCAATAATAAGATGGATGAATAAAGGTTCAACTCACTGTAAGTCTCTCTACAATTTGAGTTTTTCTCGTCTATTCTGTTTCTGGATTTTCATCTGCTGCTAAAAAGCTTGCAATTGTGGCATAATAAAGTCAAGAGAGTACTATTGAAGTTTGCCGGATATACGTTGTAGGAGGGGTTTCGAGGTTCGCAAATCAAATAAACCTAAATAAACCTCTTTCGCGTTACACTATGAACTTCCTGTTCTTTAAGAGCATTTCATATCACAGAAGACTTCCTAGACATTGAATCGTTGTGCCAGCAGGAGTATCTATAAAAATTTTTAGATTTTCTTTAACTTTAGATTTTTCTGTCTTGAAGCTTAGTACTTCAATCTCAGTTATTGAGACCCAAAGAACTGTCCAGAGAGAGCTCCGCCCTTGTGGGAAGTAGTGAACTATTATCAACTCTTGATATTTAGAGCGCTGGTAATATCAAAAGATCGTTAGAGAGCATATGATACCGACCACGAACCTGTATTTGCCATAGTATGGAGTGTTAGAGTTGTTAATTTTTTCTGGATGAACATCTGAATATAACCTTTTTTCGAATTGAAGAATTGTATACGTCCAAGATAATTACGTCCTTTTCAAACCAGTATTAGAGTATGACGTGGTAATTGTCATTAATAATCTATTGGGTTCTAGCCGAGATTAATGCTGTTTTTATAACAGAATCAAAACTATTCTAACTCGAACAACACTCAACACGTGTGCAAAGCGTGCCAAAGCACGACCATTTTACATAAACACACCACATTCCTTCCCGATGGAAGAATTCCCAATTTACATGGCGAATTATCATAGCAAAGGCGATGGTCTCCCCGCCATACATATTCAAGTCACTTGAATGTCAATCAGCACCCTCATATCATATACCACATCTCGCACCGCACCCACCACATACACCCGGAGCGTGCGGAATGGACGTGATTCAGCAGATAGTCCTATCCGTTCGTTAACATCGAAACATCCTGTTGCTCATTAAAACTCCCGTGCTTTCGTGGGGAAGGAAAGTGTCCATGCACGGTGACATTATCTGGACGACCTTCACAACAAAAATTGTTGCTCTCTTTCAATGCGTTCAGTTGTTGCGCTTGGCAAGTCCTTTTTTCTCCTTCCTCTAACGCTATTGGAGCGTAATTAGTGGGACCCCTTTCCCAAACAAACCTCTGTGTGTTTGTGTGCTCGGTCGGTCATGCATTTATTTCGTCATTAGTCCCACGCAGGATCAAGCGGTAGCCTTAATTAAGGCGAGTCCGTACCACCCGCTAATGCACTGCGTCAACCCCGCCTGGTGAGAGATGTCTTTGCAAAACTGATGTGTCCAAGGTCGTGGAACCGTAACGATCCAGCTGTTCCCAGAATTGGACGTTGATTGTACGGGCCTCTGGATTTGATTGCATTCATTCAACGACGCTTAAAATACACCGTTTCATTGACCTTTTGTGGCAAACATAAACGATGTCCAGTTAAAATCATGCTCTTAAAACAACACCAAAAATTAAAATGTTCTTCCCGAATCTTCGCTTACCATCATTGGTTTGGAATGCACACGAACTGCATAGTAACTAAGACGGCCATAAATAACACTCGTATTCCTTATTGCCAGCTCGAAAACTATACAGCACACAGCATGACGCACTTGTTTGGGAGTTTCCTTCGCCTATCAACAGATCGCTGTCGGTAGGCAATCTAGTCTATGCCAAGTTAATAACCTTACCATCACCACCGGGCACGAGACCAAACGGCTCGCGCAAACGAATGCGATTGAAACGTATTTTTATCTCAATTTGCGGCTATGCAAATGTAAACAACGTTCGAAAGCTTTAATAATCATCGATGGAGCGGTATCGGGAAGTGACGTACGGAACTCGGAACAGAAGCGTCCTGAAGTTGTGCCATGCACGTCAACGATGAACAGCTTTATTGATATGAGGAATAAATTAGCATCGATACATGGTATATGTGGTGGGTATATGTTTTAGGAAGTTTCCAACTATAAATAGCTTCCGCTTGATCACGAATCTTGCCTTCGGTTACAAATCGAACAATACTTACAAAGATCCGGGGTACCTAATTTAAGTTGTAATGAAATTCCCGATACTCTACTACCCGAATCGAGATAAATTACAATTTTCGAAGAAATCTCATCGATTGGAACTTTACCACCCATCCCCTTAGGAGGAATGGGGGTTGTAAACCCTTTTTTTACAAGCTCGTAACACAAAGTTTTCTAATCCGTTGTGTTCCAATTACCTTACCCTATGAGCTTACTTTTCCAATCTAATTCCTTCCCATTCCTCTCCCGTGCCACAACCAGACGGCAAAACCCCATTTGTCGATTTTCGCCGTGATGAAAATCGTAAATATTCTTCACCAAAGGAAGGAAAACGCGAAAGCAACACCAAAAAGTTCTCCCGGCACCCTGTTTTTTACGTATCGATTTCGAAGCGAAATGGAACATAAATTGAAACAAATCGCAACCGCATCTTCCGGGAAGTGAAGAAAGTATCTCCCGAGTTGGGGAGTGTGGTCTTTTCTGCTGTGGTGCTGTGATGCCTTTTTTACATTTATTGCACGCAACGTTCCGCAACGAGTTGCAGTTTCGTTTTAATGTTTCCTAAGGTACTTCGAACGGAACATAGAGGAAGATGGGGCTTGATGGTTCAATTAATGTAAGAGTAATTCTTTTGTTTTACGTAACGCTCGCTAGGTTAGTGTGTTGGAATTGAAATAGTGGAAGATCCCTTGAAAGTGGAATGCACATTCGTAGATCCAAAAACGAAGTTGAGAATTTAGCAGAGATGTTGCCTTATGTTTCTTTTTATAACTCCCCAGATCTTCAAGGAGCTAAGTAAAAATGTAAAAAGGTATAACAGAGAACTTTGGAATAGACAAGAGCTAGTGGAACCCCCATTAGTCGATTAACAGAGTATAGAATTAACTTTCTGGGTTCTATCGGCGGCTAATTTACGAGTTATGCTTAATTAATGTTAATGTCATGTTCTGGTGACGCAATTTAATTTCTAAAAAATATTCAGTTTTTGTGTTCAAAAACGATTTGGTATCTTGGAGCAGAACAAGCCTTAGGGCACTGTCGGTGATGTGGGCTCCGCAGTTCAGGAGCTGAACATTGGATACTCACATCCTTCCCACTCAATCTTTTATTATCATTTTGAATAGCGCTTCAATACAGGTAAATGTCTAAACAGATCAATCATTGATGTTGGGACCCATCTTTCATTCTGCTTAGATCCTCCAGAGCTCTACCAATATACGCTCTCTCTACTGAAAAATAAAATAATTTCCTCAACAAAATCGTCAAGTCCACATTTCCAAAGCGTTGAGATAGCAGCAACCTTTGGGGACAGTACCTAAGCCGCAAAATGGGAGGCAGACTTGACTGTGCTATTTGTTGTCGGTCTATACTCTTTGTTTG
>KB663610.1:5278399-5373380 GCA_000349025.1 Anopheles minimus
GTTTGTAAACATCAGCGATAGGCTGACAATACGGCAAAACGCCGTCATAATGAAATAATAAATAAAAAAAATAAATAAAAAATCGTCAAGTCCCCAGATACTCAGGCAACATCGTTTCGCAAGAATAACGCTTCCGTAATCACCTGAAGACACATCTAAACCGCACTTTCTTCGCACATTACATCACACAGAATGGAAGTTTTGGAGGATAATTTCCACAACCACTATAATTGTCGGTAAACACTGTGGATTCGGAACGATTTCTGTGCGCGCGTATGGCATAACGATGACCAAACCCGGTCCGTTCATCTTCATTTCTGCATCCTGCGTCGAACGGTGGAAAGCCATAAAAATAGACATAACCATACTCATGCCCAAGAAAACTCCTGCCAGAAGGGGGAGATTTCCTTCTTTTTCTCTATTCGCCTTTATGCTTTAGTTATTTGCATTCAGCAAAACAACCCCATAAGACGGAGCGATAAAATCATCCACCGGGGAAGGGGGCCGAATGC
This sequence comes from Anopheles minimus, assembly GCA_000349025.1. NCBI lineage: Eukaryota > Metazoa > Arthropoda > Insecta > Diptera > Culicidae > Anopheles > Anopheles minimus. The sequence goes on from KB663610.1 coordinate 5,278,912, forward strand.
TTAACCGCACATCGTCAGAATGCAAGGGCAGTGCACTTGCAGGCACAGCTCGTGGACGCGGAAATGTGGAAAGTGCAAGCCAAGCGTGCCGGCAAATATTCGATGCGGTACGGTGCGAGCTAGTGCTTAATTATCATATAATCGGGTCTACCCGATTCACGATCAAGCCTTGCTTAGTGTTGGGGAGCTGGCGAGTGGAATGTGTACAGCGGACAGCTGCAATTGCAGTTTGCAGTATAGCGTTATCCGGTTTGTAAACACCTTACCACGCGCACCGTGTGGGTCCCCTCCCGTCTCGGTGTCTCAGGTTGATGCGAACGCAATAAATAGAACGGGAGACGTTGTACGCTACTGGCTACCAGATACCATAGTCAGATTGACTGGTACTTTTCCACCGAACCTCATCCACCGTACAGGCAACCGGGCCAAGATGCGAAAGAGTTATAACACTTTCATGCACGCACAGTACCGATTGGCAATGGGGGCTGACGCTGACGTCTCCCGGTGCCTTCCATCACTGTTTACGACCCCTTTTTCTACGCTGGAACAGATTAAAATGGTGCTTGCCCGTATGTACCCACCGGGCTCTTCCGGTGGCCTTGGCAGTGAAACTACTCTTCCTCGACCGCTAGTCGGCGGGTATTTGGCGGGTGTCGTAATACTCCATTTCCATTTCACTTTCCGAACCGGGAACAACTTTCTGGTACAGCCCACAACTCACACTCTCGTCCACCGCTAGCTAGCTGCTGTTGGTGATCGTGCTGTGGAAGTGGAAAGTTGGTCGTGTTCAACCACTGTGCCCCAGCCCCGAGAACCCTACACGCCAAAGGGGCCAAAACTTTGTCCAGAGGACCAAAGTTTGCTGCCAGCTATTGCATTGCATTGTGTAACGACTTTGCCACGTGGTCGTGAACTGCAAAATTTCAAGTGCAATCGAAAATATTTTTCCACCAAAGTTAGCTTAATCAACTGCTGCTAAAGTATAATTTAAGTACTCATAAACATTTAATTTCTTTTCTCGTTACTTTCTGGGGCAGTTTTTTTTGCCCTTTCCCATTTCGATAATATTACTTTGATAGTCGAGCACGTACAGTGCCGGTCAAGGGGAAATCACATCCACTACCGCTACACGGAAACGTTGAATATCCATCATTAAAATGATTTAAAATGGTGCGCACGGCCACCCGTAATACAATTTCGCGTAATGTGTCGTAGAAAAACGGACCCACCGGGAATGGCTCACCGAGCGAATGGGGGGGATTTTTCAATCCGAAAAGTTTCCCCAACGGCAACTGCCCGTTCGCTCGAAGCCAAGGCACTGCAGTACGTGCCTGGAATAAGGCAATAAGGCGCCGGCGACAAAATGTTGCATTGTAGTTTGTTTTGCGATAGCTTCCCGAGCTCGTGCAGAAAAGGATTGCCGTCCAACATTGTGAGCGCCGATCGATAACAACCGGACATGATTTGCTATTCATGGTTGGGATTAGAAATTGAAATCAAACATTACTTCAATTTCGTCGATGACAAATAATCGAACCATGGGAGGGAATTTAGCGGATAGTTCATATTTCCCAAACAGCCATTTCTGAAACAACAATAAACATTAAGCAAACCAGAAGGTATTTTTGCAGCAACCTGAAGAAGGAAAAAAACACACTTCATTCATAAAACTTCTCACCAAGTACCGGTTGTCGAGCCGTGTGAATGGATCCCCCCAGCGGGAGCAGGAGCCCGGTGTCAGATTTCGTAATCATAGTTCACCCAACGATCACCTCTCACTTTTTTGCCCTTACCCGCTTTGATTAAGGGTTTTCGATTCGAAACATCGCGTTGTTGGGAGCGGTGAGTGAGATTAGTATAATTTGACCACGCGATAGCTTCCGGTATTATTAGACGGAATCGTTTACCGCCCGTTTGCTACCGGCCCTGTCACTCCCCCAATCTTGATCTAACGGGAATCCGATGGATAAACAAACTGTCCGATGAGAACTGGCGAACTTAAGTCTACTCCGCGATGCGAAAATAACCTTCGACAGGTGTCATAATCCGCAGTTCGTAGCACTCCGTACGGTTAAACGGTGTTTACATACCGACTCCTCTTCTTCTGCCCACGTTTCTCAGGAAATCGAACATTGTGAAGCCCTTTTTCGGAAGATACAATCGAATCGAAAACAAATTCCAAAATAAACCAATTCACAGACTGGTGTGAATTTACCAGCTCTCATTTCCGCTTCCAATTTCGGTATTTTTATTGACTACTTCACGGATGCGCTCGAAGCTGGTTCTTATACGTCACGCCAATGTGTGTCATTGAAGATCGAGCGGAAGTTGGTGTAATTATTTTTCTCACAGCCAGACGCATGCCCTCAACGCATGATGATGGATGATGTTGATAGGGCACGCGTCGCAAAGAAATCACCGAATCGGGACTGTACAAATTTTGGCTCCGAAAAGCTATCAAACGGACAACAGTAATATGGCGCATGTTGCGACCGTCGAGTGGGCCCTTGTACGAAGCGTAAATATTGATGCTCCGCCGCGCTGAGGAGTAACTGTCAATATGGGACGTCCGCCGTTCGGCGCGATAAGCGAACAGCATGGTCCAACGTTTCCCAGAAGTTCTACGACGCCAGACATGCAGACATGGTGGGATTTTTTTTCTGAAGAACAGTACCATATACCTGAATGTGCTAATCCGACGCAACGATTCTGGGAAGTAAACATGTCTGTCACATACTTCTTCTTAAAAGCGTTCCTCAAAAAGTTTCAATCTGCGCCACCAATTTTGGAAAAAAAACAATTAGCCACGAAAAACAAAGTTGATAACACACGAATCGGCAATCGAAGCTTTGATACTGAGAATTTCCGTTCGGTTGTTGTTGTCAACGGTAACATAAGCTTTATATGTTCTGCTGACGGAGACTAATGATTCATTGAAAGGTGCGGGTTTTCAGCGCCTTAACCTAAGCGCCTCCATCGCCACTTCGCCTGATTGTCGCTACTCGTTCGGCTCGTTCGGCCAATAAACACTGGTATGAGGAGTTACCGGACACGACTGTTCGGAAATAACCCATGTAAGCAATATGGGAAGCGCCAGCCATGATGAGAAGCACAGCGGCTAGTGGAATTATTTTACATTTAATTATGGCTCATAAAGCATAAGGAAATTGTGATTGTCGCAGAACTTACTAATAGATTTCGAGGTAAAAATCCCCTTCGCAAGCTACAGCAGGCTTCACAATTCCTCGAACATAGTACGCCTGATGGAGATCAGGTGATAAACCAGGTTATGATTAAGCATTAAAGAAGTGGAATCTATTACCCTGAAGCTTCCTGTAAACTTGTCAATGTGGAACCTAATTACCATTTATCTCAGCTAACCAAGCACTTCATTTATACGGCTCTCATTGCTCAGTTCTTCCGCATCTTCCACATCTGGCACGTACGGTTCTGAGTCACCGCGAACAAACCAATCAAAGTCCGCTCGATTCGAAGAGCGCAGCGTTCCTTATCTCGAGACGCATCGAATCTCCCCAAATTCGACACTCAACTCGGGCCTTCAATCTGGGCAGAATCACAACAGATGACACGGCTGTCACCGGCAGAGATAACCGATCGCACCGAGTCGCTGTTGTGCTGTGTCAAGGCCTCGCTTTCGGCACTAATCCCCAAAATCAACCCACGGGCAGAGACGACAATTATCGGACAAAACGGCAAACTCCAACGCCCACCTTCAGCTCCCAACCAGCGAACGCTTATCAGCAGCGAACCGCGGCATGTTCGTTTGCATTGAATTTATTTCGTTCAACGCTTCCGTCTACTGCGTTACTGCGCCAATGCAACCATGCCACGATGTACGAATCGAATCGGTGAGCTACCTGCACGCCCGCTGACCCCGAAAGAGGTCATCGATGGTCGCAAACACAGAATGTGGTTGAAACTGGATTTCGACGTCCCTGACTTGATTCGTGACCCGCTTTGTTTTGTGGCTCGCCACTGGCCGGCACATCCACGCACACAAAATTCCGCGCGGCCATCGTTTTACTCAACAGTGGGCTAACATTTCGTAAGATTGTTTGTGGCTTTCGCTGAACCGTAACCGACCCTCACCGATCCGATCAGCTGTTTCGCCAGTGTGCTCTCATGGTAACATGGTGCCGGTCGGTTCTCTTGCCGATTGGAACCACCGACCAGTTTCTTACCGCGTTGCTTCCTTCCTGCCGAGCACGAACCTTCCAGCAGACGCGTGTTTTCGTTAGCTGAAGATCTCTGGATCTTTCGATCATGGGGAATCCACAGAGTCGTCTCACCCCTCCTCGATGGGTGTGTTCCGCGCAGAGCAGCCACACTGTGAGACATTATTCAGCAACTTTTCTATGGACAGTTCTCACGCACTGCGCTGCCTGAGTCAGCATGCGGCAGTTTTGTTTGCATCACTGTGGAAGATTACCACCCCGTGTACCGTTTAGTCTTACACACGTGGCGGATCTCCGTTGGGTGGTTCGCTGCGGATCACTAAGCGCCAACGGTTTTGCTAATATTAGACAGCTTGTAATACGATGATAGCGCAGTAGAGAAGCCGGTACCGTTAGGGGAAATTACGCTTGCTGCTGATATTTACTTGGGAGTGAAATTGTAGTGCAAAGATGGCGGAACCCGCATGCATTTGATATGCACACTGCAGGTGTCTGGCTGTCAGCTGCGTCTGCCGTTTGTTCCGTTCCCAAAAAAAACGTACCAAAGATTCCACAATGTCTACCACCATTATTAGCATGACAGCTCTTTTCGCTGACTAATTACGACTAACCCAGGTTCGGGTTCTGCTACTGTAGTCCGTCATCCTTCTGTTGCAATGTCATTGTTTGCTTAGCATTTAGCGACTGAGCAGGAAATGGCCACGACCGGACCATTCGCAGCCGGATTTCTTCGACCAACACTCAGCATAGTTAATCAGCCGGAATAGAAAAGGGGCAAGGTTCGCCTTAAGATGATTTTCCTTTCTGCTGTCCGGGCTATCAGCTGGCAGGCTTCTAACGGCATGGGACGAGTACCCAAACAAAACAAAAACGCATGTATATTTAATGAGCAGTGGGAAACCCTTCGCCCCAGCCTCAGTATCTTCGTGCCGTTCTGGGCACTTGAATTACAAAACCATCCCCGGCTTTTCTCTTACATTTCTTCCACTTTTCATCTGATGGCATATACCTGCTTAAGAGAAGCATTGTAACAGATTAATGTTTTTTTTTTTCAACTGTAAGGAGATGAACTTACAGGAAAGACTCTCTCGTAAAAAAGAAACATTCAAACTTTGATATTATAAGAACAACGGTTACATCAACCATTACGAAATTGCATACCTTCAGGCGTATTCATCCCAGTCACGAAGTTACGAACCGATCAATGTTACATCATACTTCTTTGAGTCTGTAAACCTCTCCACTCTTGAATTTGCTATAATAGATTAATCGAAACACGAATGTTGTAACTAAAACTATTCCCTCCTCTATAAATAAATTCATTCCTTAGTGTCGCTTAAAGATCAAGCACAATTTTCCAAGAAGACCCACAATCCTTTCCTAACCGAAAGGAAACCGTGCCAATGAATAGCTGCTTTGTAACCAATAACCAACACACCATAAATCAACGAAATCAACCGGCGATCGGTCGCGATAAACGATCCGCCCCATCCTCGCTCAGCCAATTCTTTTTAGTGTCTCTGTGCGAAATTTTAACAAGGTGTCAATCTTTGACCGCTTGATTACGTTATCAGCCCCACCTTCCCAGCAAACGAGTAGGAGGGAATCGGTGCCGAATGGGTGCGTTGCGTAACGCGGGCGAGAGTGAATCACCTTTTCACCGGTGATCGATTTTCCTGAGGTGCGCCGCGGTTTGTTCTAGCAAAATCGGCGGAACGGTCTCAAAACGGAGCAAAGAAAGCACGCGTTAAGAACGAAAGGTGCAAAGTTACATGCATAAATAACGACACGTACCGTTCCGAATCCTCCAATGGCAATGTGTCCCCCGGCGAGGGCGTGTGTTTGTTATGGGGCAATAAAGGAATGGCCATTTCGTTCGCCTATTTCCTGCTGAGATGTGCACACCACCCAGTAACGGCCGTTTACTATTTGTCTTGTTCCTGTTTCTTGGTCTGCTTCTGCACGCGGGAAACACTTCGCCCTGATGAATAATCAATAGAGCGTTCCGAAATTCGTTAAGCAAACCACTGTGAAGGTGAGGAGAAGCGAAGTGTGTATGATGGAAACATAAGCTTTGGTTGTTTGGGCGAAAAGGAGCAGCATCTTCCATCTTTCCGACCGTATTAAACTGTTCCCATTGAGAATTCCACTGCTGTAGCTGTTTGCTGTTTTGTTTTTTTGTTGGTCACATCAAAATGGATTACACCGTGTCCCCAAAGCAAATGACAGCTTTCGTGATATTATTTTCAAATCTCTTACGACCATGCTGGGAATTAAGTTCCTCCGGGCTGCGTGCTGTTACAATAATTGTATAATAATGATTGCTGGATTGTTTTTCTCTCTTTCTTTTTCTTTCCAGCAAACTCCAGCTTCCTTACCGGCAGCGCCTGAAAGATAGGCTGTACGCATCGAAGCGTAATGAAATGTCAATTGACCCAAAACAAAACCGAAAGTTGAGCACCAACAGACACATCGCCGAGTCACTTAAAAATAGACAAGGTCAACGTAACCTGCTACCTGTCCCATCCTGTCCCCACAGCCTTTGATGCCGATAATGTTGAAGCCTTACAAAAATCAAGAATAATATGTGAACGGATCTGTTGCTTGGTTTTCCTCATTGTTTTCCCCACTTCTCGCCACTCGTTCACTTTAAATTGGCCGGTAGACGGGACGGGGGATCACACTAACAAGCCGCGGATCTCTCGCCGCCGAAATAAAGAACCGCAAGAACGGCGTGAAGAATAACACGCGAACACGAACGCAGCGGGCGAAGAATACAAGAGACAACGATATTCAAAGGCCCTCCTTCCTTCCAAACGGAAAACCGCTAGTCTCGTCGCAACCGAGAAGTCAATCAATTTGGGTGTGCACAAACACACGCGTGCATGCATGAGCCTGACTGGTCGAATGCGGAAAGACGAAGCTCAACGACACCGAAAGACCCGCTGAAGAAGCTGCCATTGCTCACCACCCCTCGCCCAACCAACCCCTTCGAATAGGGGGTTGTTGGTAGTACAGGTGCACCCCACACGCCTGTGCCGGCCGGTCATCCCCTACTACCGACCCCCTTTTCGGGTTTTCCTACAAACCATCCCACCTACCACCCCACGAGACCAAGAATAATCCGATCGGGAACCGAAGTTACGCTCCGAACGCGCCCGTCACCCAATTTCCCAACCCACCCGCGCGGTACGCACGACAGCGCGATTGCACAAACGGCAACACGACAACGGCACGACCGTCCCGAACGAATGCCGACGTCCCGCTGAATCGGGGGGGTTTGCCACGGTCGAACAAAACTTGCCTGCACTCGCCCGAAGCCGACCAGTCGGAAACTGCACGTTGCTCGGTTCGCAAAGACACGTCTGGCGCGTACGCGTACGCACCGCACATAAGTTAGCCGTCGTTTTGGGGCGTTTTAAAAGGGTGGCCCCACACAAAACATTCGGTTTTGCTAAAAAACCGTCTCCGTGTGTGTGGAACGGCGAGTAGTTTTGTCGTAGCAAAGACCAACCAGCGAAACGAAGCGTCAACCGTGAGGATTGTGACGAATTCTAGTGGTTCGCGGTGTGGAAAATGATCGAATTGTTATGTGCGAGTGAGTGAAGAGTGTAAAAAAAAACGGAAACAAACGCCAGCGATCATCGGAAGATAAACTACCAGAAAGCCAAATGGCCCTAGTGTGTCTGTGCAAAATTCAGAAGAAAAACAAACAAGTGTAATACACATCGCATAAAGTTAATTTATGTGTGCTAGCGAGCAAAGAAATCGTGCAAAACAAAACGTGAATTAAGTGAGTGTGCAGTGTGGATAACAAAAGAAATCCATCAGTGGTGGAAAACACATATTTAAAGGCATCCCCGCCGAAATAAGTAACGCAAAAGTTTGTAATTCCTACGCGTGTGCAATTTTTCTTCACCGTACGAAGACAGGTGTCAAACGAAAGAGAGAACGAGAGAAGGCGTGAAGTGGAAGCATTTTAGCATTAGACCACAGTGGACAGTGGAGATTTTTCGCCCTGGTTTCCGCTGGCAGCCGCCGCGTGGGAAACAAACGGGGCCAAGTGCCATACTCGTAGCTTTTGCTTAGCCCTGCCACCAAGTGATCCAGAAGGGAATAAATTACCGAAGGTACGAACCTCTCGGCACGGTGAAATAGAGGCACGTTTGCGTTGTTTCCAAACCACAACAACGACGGCAATTACATTACAAGTGAACCACTATTGCCACAAGACACACACCGGGTTATACGCTCCCTGGGCTGTGTGTGTGTGTGAGAAGTGTTGCAGTTTTTCTGGTTTGTCGGACGACATTCTTTCGCGTGTGTAGTGAAATCCGGCGCGTCCAATCGAAGTGTGAAACGCATTCGCAAATTCGGTGTGTGGCACGTCTGCGGGAAAGATATACATCCAGAAGTTCCTTCACAATCGCGCGATAACCTGACTGCGGCAAGTGCAACCAGACACGGAAAACGTTGAATTGTATCATCAAGCATCGGGAATTTTGGTTGCAAACAAACACCGATGTAGCTGCGAATCGGCTTTCTGGGACCAAAATGTTGCCAACCGTCCGTTCGGTAGTGAGCCAAGGCTACAACAGAGCCAGTGAAACCGGTGCACAATGTTAGCCATAGACTGTCTGGTTGGTGGTCTGCTGCTCGGTTCGCTCGGTGTGAACACGCTGGCACTTGGTGCGTTCTGGACGACGCCAAGTCTACGCACCACCGCCAACCGGTTCGTGATCAACCTGCTGATAGTGAATCTCGTCTGCTGCTTCATCCTCGGTCCATCGCTGTTCCTGAATGCGTTCACCGGTAAGACACCGGTGCCGACGCCACTGCCGGCTGCGGTTGAGCTACCGTCCACACCGGCGGCGGCACACTACGATACGACCGGGGGCGAGTATGGCACCGGCAGCACGACGGTGGCACTGTTCCAGCGTGCCGATGTGCCAGCTCCAACGATAGCCCAACCCAATCGGACACGGATAGTGCGGTGCCCCAAAAATGGCACCATGGGTACTGCTGAGGATGGTGCAAGTAATTGTGATAGGACGGGAGATGGTGATGAGAGAGGAGGATCACCGGCGGAGGAGGAAACGCCCTTCATCCGGACAAGTCCGGTTCACCCGGGACAGGACGATGCTCTACATCCCAATCTTACGCTCACGAAGATTCGATGCTGGGGGTTAGATCTGGTGGTAGCACTGGGAGCACTCTCGGTACTACTGGTGGTCGGTGACACCTGGTGTGCCATTACCGACCCGTTGCGCTATCATTCCCGCATCTCGGAACTTAAAGCCTGGACGTTCATCATCGCCAGCTGGGCGCTGGGGATCGCGTTCGGCATTGCGTCGGGCTTTCGAGGTGATCAGAAGTACGTTACACTGTTCAAGAACCGGCTCACGGCGGAAGAGGTAGCCGCCATCGAATCTAGTCACTGGGCCCGGAACCAATCCGGTACGAACGGAGCGCCCGGTTTCCCCAGCACCGAGGGCTTCATCAATCACCTAAACATCTCGGAGGATCTGTACAACACGATCTTCTCGTACGCGTACTTTGTGATCGTCATTTTGATCCCGTTTGCGCTCGTGTGCGCCATGTACTGGCGGATCTTCTCCGAAGCGCGCGAAAGTGGCCAACGGATGCGGCAGAATGGATCGTCCCCTCTGCTGCAGAGTGCGCTCAATCTGGTCTCCGCTCAAAAGCATGCTGCCGTCGAGAAGCAGCTTATGCTCGACCAAGCACAACAACAGCCCCAGCAACATCCGGTAATACAGCCGATGCCAAGCATTCCGGAGCGACCGGGTGAGAAAGGCGATTGCGAAGGTCTCACCATGAAGATCGACAAACAGATCCACTATGAGGACGAAACGATCACGATCAGTAGTATACCGCATCATCATCACCTTCAGCATCACACGCAGCAGAGGGATTCGTGCTTGAAGCCACTGCTTCAGCAGTCTCCTGCTCCAACTCCAACGCACAAACCTACCAACCCAACGCACCAGCACGATGTCTCCCAAGATCGGCCCGATCGATGTCCACAGGTGGTACAAATCGCCACACCAACTTCTGCAGCCGCAGCGGCACTGCCGAGTGTGCTCAAATCTCCACTGCGACACGATCGCAACCATAACAGTATTCTGATGCAGCAGCTCCCGGCGGAGAGTAGTGCGAGTGGACCGATCCCCACCCATCCGGGATCTCCAGTAGCGGGGCTGGGAAAGGTGCGTCGCAATCACAGTGCGGGAAGGTTGGTAAGCTTCAGCCAGGAGGAACCATCCGAGATCCCGATCGGTGGGTTGCGGCAGGTCCATTCGACACCCAACTTCCAGAAGTTCAGTGCCGGAGAGTTCGAGAGTCTTGGAACGCATCACATCTTGTCCCTGCCGGCCGTGCACGTACCGCCCAAAGCGCTCAGCTACATGACATCCATCCGGCACCGGCTGTCGAACGCGTCGTCGTTGTTCAAGTACCGGGAGGAGTCTCGTGCCGCCCGTATAAGCATTCTGGTGATCATCATGTTCCTTGTGTCGTATCTGCCGTACGGTATTCTGGTGCTGATGCAGGGCCACGTCGATCTGATCATCGTGTCCGATCAGGCACTGCTAGCGATCTTCACCGTGGTGATCGCGAACCTTAGCTCACCGTTCATCTTCGCCTACCGCAACAAGCGTGTCCGGCGCGGTGTCAAGCGACTGCTCGGCATCGACAAGAAGACGAACGAGCGACTCCAGAAGCTGACCACCAGCAACACACACTTCAACAACCATCCAGCGGTACAACAGCAGCAGCAGCAGCAGCATCACCACCAACTCGGTAACTATGGTGCAAACATCACGCTGGCCAACGCCGTCGGACCGGAGGATGATGTGCCGGAGGTGGTCACCAGCGGAGCTAGTGGGCATCACAAGTCATCGCACAAGGTGCGCATCGCCGGTGCCGGCAGTGTCGGTGGCGGACTGACGCGCAGCAATAGTTCGTGCAAGTATCTCACGCCAAATCACGCGGCGGCCGTGGCCGTGGCGAACGGGTACATAGTCGAGTTCGAGCGGTATCCCTCCGACGAGCTCAATAGTCTCTGCATACAGAAGAAATCGATACTGAAACGGGTCTGTGATAGTTCGCGTAAGTGGGGCTGCAACTTTGCCACCAATTCCTGCACCAGCAACGACGAGCAGACGGAGGTATAGCTATAAAGAGAGCTCCTGATTTAGGGAGATCATAGAAACAGGAACAGGGCACAGTGCAGGGCAGTGGATAGGTTAGGTTAGGTTTGTGCCACGGTGCCAAAACCAAAGCGCTAAAACAGACACTGCAGAGGAGATCTCGAGGTTCTTGATACGCATTATCCATCCATCTTTCATCGCTTTATTTATTTTTCCCTCCCCGAAACAGCCACCTCCACTCGATTCATTTGAAGTCCTCAGCTAAAAAGAAGATATATTTTACGAATAACCTCCAAGCATTGGTTGCATCTTGCACTGACGTTTATAGCCTGCCGAAAGATAACGAGAGCATCACCTCCGTAAAGTTTTGAAACACGTGCACGTTTTAGCCCAAACAAACTACCAAGTTGGACGTCATGTTTAGTAATTCTTGGACGTTCCTGCTCTCCACCAGCGTAACTGTGGATGCAATCCTTACAAAATTAAAGCTCAGGAAAGCTCACTCGTCCACGAACACGTGGTTGTTTTTTTCCATTTTTAAACTTACCCACAACTGTTGTTTCATTGCTGGAAGAAGCAAACAGACAGTGCGTGGTAACGTGTAACTGGGAACGCTACACTTTGTCGACATTCGACTCATTCGGGACGCACCAGTTTGGTAGTCGGTAGTGTTTGACCGCGTGCACGTAATGTGGGGGTGACACAAACAAATGATGATAGTGTACGGAAGAAGCCGGCTCTGGAACCGGCCAGTTCTCACGTTGACAAACCGTGGCTTCGCGTAATGGCGCCTGCTGCCATGTGTCACACATCGCTCTCACATCGCACGGCACGTGGGGATTAAAATAGGACCGCCCGCTAGCTTAGAACCCTGGTCCGTTCTACTTATGGGACACAGCCGTTGCGTACACGTTGCGTTTGACGCAGCTTTTATACGTAACTTTAATACGAGAACCCCCGAAATAAGAACCGGGAACCGCTGCTTCCCCATTCCATCGAGGTGGCTTGCATTTAAATGTGAATGTATTAGATTTTCATCGAGAGAGTATGGATGTAATTAGCATGACAATTGTTTTACTCACTCTGTACCACCTCAGACTACTCATGGAGGTCCTTTCGGCTAATATTAGATTCCACCGGATGGAGATGGTCAGACGGAAGGCTTTCTCTCCCATGCATGATAAACACATAAAACAGGCACAAAGCGAACAGTACGATAACATCCGACTTCATTAACACACAGCGCGGTCAAACGGTACCAGGGTGGTGGGCTATGGTTTTCCGATTGCAAGTAATGAGTTCTTTGTCCCGCTTTTGGGTTCTGGTGGTGTTGGGCTGAATAGCCGGTAATTAGTAGCCTTTAGCACTGAGTGGAATGGAGCTGATTTCATTTCCGAAAGTACGCACGGTTCGTTAAAAACCGACTGGCCAGACAGTTTTATGAACGAAATCAGGATACGGAGGGAAAACGAAATCGAGGTGTTACTTATTTTAGAACTGAAACAGCCCACGTATACACGTTCAGTGTACAAATTGAGTGTTGTTTTTGATACTCAAAAACACACATTTCAAATGCATTTTATTTATGTGCCTTTTTGAGAACGATGTTTCGGTGAGCATTTAGTACGAGCTTTTTCGGAGGGAGAAAACCCCAAAATGAAGCCGCCCCTAGTACTTTTTATTGCCTTTCCCCACTTACTGGAACTATCGAAAGACAAGCATCGTACCGTGGGTGAACCAATTCCGGTTCCGGTTGCTTTATCACTAAGTATCTTTCCCTTGAAATGCTCTACGAGACACCAAAGGAACTCGGGAATTCGTTCATGCGTGTTATAGCATCTTGATTACTACTGACAGGTTACTCCACATCGCAACAATGGCGCGTGTTATCGTAGTAACCTTATTGTCCTGTCTTTCCGGGTTCCGTCGGGAAGGTTCCCCGACCATTCCTTCATTCCGATGCCGGTGTTGGGCATTCTATTTTTGTAACGTAATAAAATAAACCTACGTGTGCAGATATTAATTCATCGATCGAGAGTCAAGCATCGATTATCGATCGCGTTTTTTTTTGTTTTTTGGGAGAAGGTTGTCAAACGACCAACCCAACAGTTACACACAGTCGGAGAGCTTTAGGCAGTGACACATTTCTTATAGCATAACCACTTTAACGCTCTGTGGAGATTTCAGTGGACAATAGTTAATTTCTCTTTAATGTGTTTCTAATGCCTATCATCAGAGCACGCGATTGGTGACGTAAATCTTGGTCAAAGTGGTTGGCTGAGTGATCAAGCTTACTCTGCTCACAAAGATGTTTCTTGAGATCTTATTTTTTCTCTGATGATCATAATTAGAGTGTGGCTTCGATAGCGTGATGCAACCAACAGTAGTCAATGATAGCTTCCCACCGAACCCATTACCATTACATCCCCCATTTCATCTCGTCCTCCAAGAAACAGATCGTCCTCCGTGAATGTCTGTCGTTTGATTTGAAACAAAGGAAAAAGTAAAAGAACAGGGATATTTACCAGAGAGTGTTGCGTGTAGGAATTGGGCTAAGGCGCTGCTGCGATGAAAGCCGCCTAAGTAGGAAGCAAAAAAACATGAGCTAAATTATTACTGTATATACCCTGCGGTCAGCTACTACAAAATGGCCGAATGTACATTTAAACGTGACAGGAAAACAGGCCGAAGCTAACAAAATGTAAGTGTGTGCGTGTGTGTGTGTGTGTATGTTAGATGAAGTATTTTAGTATATTTTTTATTATTTCTTTTATCACGTATCCCTTCTTCAAACTGACTGGTAATAATGCTTTAAAAAAAACCGTGCAACACCGCAACATGAGAACTAAATACACAAATGTTAAGAGACATTAAACTATGTAAAACGATATTCTTAGCTGAATGGCAGCAGGATCCTTTCAACTCACTGTGGTAGAATGGTAAGATAAGCAGCACTCAAAAGCGGACAAATAATGTGGCCGAGGAGCATAATCAATTAATCGAAATGGTGCTTGGATGGTGGATACCGAAAACCTTGGTGCAGAGTTGGCCCAAAACGCTAAAACTAAGTGAAGAACAAAACTCGAACGCCTTCGTACACTCGTAAACGGTTACCAAATATGTTGGCTCTTCCACGTTGGTTTCAACTCGGTTGGAAGCAACTCTTGTGTTTTTTTTTCTTTCTACAAAATGGCTCGAGCTTTAGGAAATCGGAAGTACGGGAAGATGGATGGTAGAGAAAAACGGATGCGAAAGGGATTTATTTTTGCTACAAAACATTCTATTTCAACACACATTTAAAATGAGCGGAAAGTTAACTAAATTCTACGTAGTAGAGTGTGCTTTTACTACAGCACCGGTCCAGCTTTCACAGAAGGCATGTTATTTACTGTAGCTAAGTGCTGTAGCTCTACTGTGGGCTTGACAAATTTCCCCTCTCCGTGCGTAGAGACTCTAGGTAATGTAAAATGGGCATTTCAACACACACAAATACACAAAACAGTACATCGAAGTACCACGGAGAAGTTACTCACTAGCGGACACAACACCATGACTGGATGATACCGATAGCGATAGAGTCGTAGCGCAAGCAACCAAACACGAGCTAAAATCAAAGTAACAAAATGGCCACCCGAATTTGCATTGCGTGTGAGCGTGTTAGAAAGCAGAAACCTATCGCTTATAAATAGGAACAGTCGGCTGCAGTCGGGGCATTAATGTGAGGAGGTAGGACATATTTAAAAAAAAAAAACGGACGTTCCATCTGCTCCCGTGCCATCGGTGTGGTTATTTGATGTATTAATTAATTGTACGACACGATAGTACTCTCCACTTCACTGTTCCCTTCTAAAGAGGTGAAGGTAAAGACCAAATAGACAGACACTCATCTTTGTCGGGCGTAATCAAACCAGTCTGTTAGGTACGCACTTTAAATCAGTTCGCAAAGACAAAGACCCAACATGGACGACGCGTAATGTGGAAAATTGGCAACGATAACTAGTTGATCGGTTTTTCCCTCCATCCCTTCGATGCCATTGACCCGAAACACAACATCATCATCAGGCTTCATTGCAAACAACCCTCTGTTGTTCCCGGGCGAAAAAAAAACATAACTCCACCGACACATGGCAATCGATCCAGAACCCTTTCGAGCAGAAGCCTCCAATATGCATGTTAACAGGCACGATACGAAGAATGTTGAGCAAAAAAAAAACACACTCATATTCGCGATTGGACGCAGTATGCAATGCAACAACCTCTGTGCCTGGCCACCTGAGCTTGAGACATGAGCTTCTGCCGCACCATTGTTGAGTCGAACTGGTTTTTTCGAATTCAACGTGTGTGCGCTGGTATGTGTTGCAATGTGTACTAGAACGAAGGGCAAACAGTCGGTACAAGGGGGCCACGGCGAACGTCAAGCGACAGAGCGGCTGTTGCCGTTTCGCTACTAAACACTCGTTCGCACCGAAGGCCGTCCGCGAGGGTGGGCAAACGATGCGGGGAAACCGCTGGACGAGGGTGCTGGAAAAGGGAAAGTAAATCGTTACAAACTAGTTCGAATAACACCACCACCACAAACACCGGTGCGCGGTTCAATACTGAAGCATAACCGAAGAACATGTTCTCTAGCTTGAAGTGATCGCGGTGCAGTAAGGAATCTCATTCTTCGCTCTCATCGGTGACGCACACCGAACAGGGAAATCAAATCCAGGAAGCAAGTTCTTAAAGTGTACATTTGCGGTTAGTCCTTATAGAGAGTCTTACTCGAAACACATTAAACCAATCCTCCCCCTGAAAGCCTCCGAAGTCGATTGATATTAATGCCACCACTGCGGATGATGTGTCGCACGGATGCAGTTTTATTTATTTTAGCAAATCGAACCACTCTCTCTCACTCTCTCTGGATAGGAAAAAGGTAGAATGTGGAGAAGGTCAAAGAAAAAAAAAGCCCATGCTCACCATGCACCATGCACGGTAAGCAGCATACCATGTAGCGGTTAAGTTGGCTACACCTATACCTAAAATGCAAACAGTACGTGTTTAAGCAACAGATAAGTGTTTAGTGCGATAATGAGCTGTTACTTCTAAGTGAAACGTATAAGTGTGCGGCAGATGAACACGGAAGGAGCAAATAGAGAAAGAGACTAAAAATGAATGCGATACTAAAATCAAAGAATCGAAATGTTGAGTAGTTTTATGCTCGGAAAGTTTAAAAAAAAGAAAAATCATTAAACATTGAAAAACAAATAAAACAACGTAAATAAATAAGAAAAAACAAACAAACAAAACCACACCACTAATTGAAGTAATAAATGAGCAAAGATATGAAAACATAATGACTGTATTTTGGGTATTTTTTATTATTCGGAAGGGTTGGAAAAGTTGGAAAGAAACTATTCAAAGGAGAGAAATAAAATTGGAAGTACGTATATCCAGCAGCTTCACATATCACATTGATTTAGGACGGTTTTTAAATTATATCTGGTATGATGGGTAATTGACGCCTTAAGGTATGCAATCATTATTCAAATATCCTTTTCTATTTCAGATGTTCTAAACAGAAGATTTGTATAAAATATTGGCTTTAATTATTGTTGACTTTTTCTGTAACTAGCATTTGCTACTAACTTAACAAAAACTATAGCAAATGGACAATAGAGAGATAAGAAAATTAGGGTTCTAACTTACCTCCCATCCCTATGATTTTCATGTAAAAGTATTCAATTTAATCACTTCGAATACTCCCTTTACTACATTTAAACAATATATGAACTTTATAGGCTCAAATTATTTGGCAAATACAGAAACACACAAGCACTGATCGATCACTAAATGATAAAATCCAATAATTGCATATTTTCAGGCGTGTTTCATTCAAAAATGACAAACAGATGAATCACCGTTAAATAGTAATTAAGTTATTCCGCTGAAATTTAACAACCATTACAACACTTTGCAAAAATTCGATCCAAAAAGGAATTACTCTATTTTAATAAAACCTATAAATGAAATATGCTAAAACACTCAAGTTACTGAGGAATAAATCAATGGTTCTTTATTCAAAAGCACCCATAAACTATTAGTCATTTGACAGCTGTAGCCCAATTGCTCACCCATGAAGAGTAAACAGGTCGTGAAGCAATCGTTTTGCACAAATAAATCATCCACAACACCTTCTGAGTCATTGCATATCTTGCAATCATAAAAATCAAGGTGCAACTGATTTGTTTATGACACCTATTTCCCGAATTACCTGGCCGTACGTTATCGATATGTTCAGAACAATTCTAATCGATGATTCATGCAACCATTTGTGTGTTGAACTTGCGATTAGGTGATTAGGTGATTTAATTAGTGATATTATGTTCAATTAATGAAAGATGTTCACTAATTAAGTGTTGTATTTGAACAAGCATTATACATGCGATTTGTTACTAACCCCTTAAGTAATCTTTGCCGCTGTGAAATGTTCCAAGTATCCTCACTAAAATTAGAACACATTCCCCAGCTGTCCTCGTTTTTTTTTTTTGCCTATAAGTCACCCAACCGGCTTCCACCGTCTAATGGTGACAGATAACAAATGAAACGTCAAAAAGATTCACCGCTCTGGTTTCTTATCGCTATTGTGTCTCAGCCTTCTTGCGAAAGGGCTATCGGTTCGATAGCCGGCAGCAAACTTTGCAAAGCCGGCTGAATGACATTCAAGCTGGACAGCTGGTACCGCTCGGACAGTAAAGTTCAGAGTTCAGCTTATCAGCGGCTTACGGTAGCCTTTGTCCAGTTTGTTCCCGCGTCCAACGCTCACGTGCGAACCATATGCTATCGTTGTATCGAAAATCGGATTTTCGATAACGGGTTAATGATTTATTGCTTCACTGCAGTAGCTGCGGTAATGTTTTATTGTCTTTTAACCGACTAATGGGAATGCGCTAAAGGTTAATGAAGGCAAGTGCTTATAGGTTCGGTTAAAGTACTACTGCGACAGCAATCATGATTATGGCACTGGAAGGGGGTGAGCATACGCTTAAAGACAATGATTGAAGCTGCTTAAATCACACCTCTAGGACAGAATGACCGACTGGTGCGTTTAATCGGCTCAAAAATGGGATTTATATATTGTATCAACCAATCGCTAAAAATCATTTCTATGGTTTCTATAAACCAGACCGGAGTATATTTTAAAGCTTAAAGTATCAGCTTTTCTAGGAATAAGTATGATGAGCTGGACCAACAGCAGACAAAAAGCTATAGATTCATTGGATAATTCAATTTTGATGACATCAAGCGACCAATCGCCTCGTTCTCTCTCGTTCTTTTATGGCTGCAACTTGGCTTTATTGTGGGCACCATATAGTAGAATTAAATATTGCATTTATTTACTGCTTTGATGTGGGCCTTACTGTGGTTTGGGGCTTTTAAAATCACAGTAATAAAGCTGATAGGAATATTGACCAATATGCATGCATTAAACCATGGTCATATCAATTACCCGTCCAATAAAACATACATGCGAATACGTTCGAAATAAACTCATACGATCGCTCCCAATACGGACTAGTTTATAATCTGCCATGCTCCACAAGCATTGGATGCAAAACTTTCAAATGTCGACGACGACGTAACTGATATTCAATTTCAAAGCGTTTAAATATTTACACATGATGAGAAATTTCACTCGCACCGCATGTTACTGTTAACATAAATCTTTCAAACGTTTCTTTTTTTAACTCCATTTCCCTACAATCCCATGGCAATGGTAATGAAATCGCACTTTTCAAAACATTACCACATCCGTTGTAGTTTCGGTCCGATTGCGGAAAAAGAGGGGAAAAGAAAGGGAAAACCTCAGAACCATCAGGAAATCTCCCTACTCAGATGGTACCCGTGCTCGGCGAAACATTTCGTTGCATTTGTCATCTGCCAGATAATACGTTTTATTTCTACTCCTCCACGCGGATTTTCTTCCATTGTTGCGCAGCGGTTTGCTGTATATTTTAGCTCCAAAGGCATACCACACACAAAAAAAAACAAAAATACAATACATAGAAATTCAACCGAGTAGATTTTCCTTAACCAACTCGTAGAGTGGAGGTAAACGAAAAAGGAAAAAAAGCTCAACAACAAGTTAAAGCAATTCGAAACAGGAAAAAACCATTAAATCGTTCTTTTAGCACCGTACCACCATCGGCTTTTTGTTGGCAGTAATGGTGAGGAGAAACGCGTGTTGGAAGGGAGTCACGGGTGAAGCCTTCTAAGCTGGCGTAAATGAGTGTAAAATTTGAATTAATTTAACCGGTGGCAAGCGAACGAAAACAAAACACCCTCGACACATGGTGCGAGCGTGGGAAATGGAAAATGAATTTGTTAAATTTGGAGCTCCCCCTAACGAATGGGTTCTATCGATACGGGGTAGGGTGGATTATTTGGTAGGAATGCTGGGTGGAAACAGGTGAAGACATTCCAAATCATGCTCAAAGGTGGCATATGTCTTTCAGGAACTGCCATCTCGCAAGAAAGTGCGCAATTGTACGCCAATAGCCGTGTGATATACAACACGATTGCGTAAGAATAAGGTTGGCTAAAAAGTTCTTTATGTAATAATTACTTTTTAATCGATTTTAAGTTGAAGGTTTTTTCACCTTATTTTAAAAATTTACCATTAACTTCATAACTAGTAAATAACTAGTAAAAAGGATCACATAGTTTAGAAAACGTTATTTTGAAATTTCACTCAAGAGGGCGCTACTATCGGAATAGTGGTTGATCGAAAAGTAATAAAGTTTCTGCTTCTGCACATTTCGTGTACCAGAATGAACAGTTCAATCACGAGAGCGGGAAAAACTCCCATGCAATGTTTATAACATATCGAAAAGCACATCTCCCCGAAACGCAATTACTTTTATTGCAGCCAAATAATACGGCAAACATTAAGAATGTATGAGAAACTATCCAATGCACACAAGCGATTGCTTTCGCACGAAAATTCCACTGATCATTTTTCACTTCACTGGGTAGGTGGTTGCCACGGGCAACTACCACACACAAGCTAACTGCCTCATATGTCTGAGGAACAACAACACAAAAAAAGGCAAAGCTCCATCGTGCTCGCTCCTGTAACTTTTCCATGTTGCTTTACCCATTGTGCTCGGTTGACATTCTCACCCGTACCACCGACCAGCTAACTGCGAGCTCTCACTAGCTTATGGAGCCCTCAGGGTAGACAGTGAATTTTTGCTTTGCCCTCACCCTCCCCCACCCCCCTCCACTTTTCCTTCCCAGACGGAAGCTTAACTGTACCGCCTTTTTCGGTGCGTTTGCAGCGGAAGCTTCTTTGGTGCGGTCGGAAATGCTTTTCATCTTAGCCAGTTGAAAGGAACACACACGTACACGTACCTGCAGAATGCTTCATACCGGCATGTCAGAGAAAAAGTCAGGAATGTTCCAAATGTGAGATAATGTGGCGCTTGGCGCACATCACAGGGAAGCTTGTTTCTTCAGGCGGGTATATCGGTACACACGCCAAGGTGACAATGGATGCAACGGAGCTACCTCACCAACCTGTCTAGTGATGTTGCCAAGCACATCAAAAATGTAGCTGATATGTTATGCTATTCATGAATTTTTGCCCCTTCACCTTGGTGCCTTTACGGTTGCACACGCACTTTGCCCCGCCTTGAGTCTGGCGTTGATCATGCCTTGACTTCTGGACGACCGTTACAGACGACCGGACCGGGTTCTCGTTGCGTGCTGGCTCAAATTAACGGCCCACTGGTACTGCTATAAAACCAAGAGCCTAGTGATCATATGGAGCAACAAAAAAAACACGCACACACATTCCATCTGACCTCAGGTGTTGTTGCTAGCGAAAACCGAACCATCCCGCAAAAGATGGTGCGGGAAAGTGCAGGGAAATGTTATGATGTAATTTTACTTTCGTTTCATTACGTCCCGAAGACGGGGCACCATCATCTTCAAACGATGCTATCACTCACCATCGGTGCGCTGAACAGCAAACTATCCAACGAAGAAATCAATCAATGCCAAACGTTAATAATGTGCTCGGTGTGCTTATGTTTCGTGATAGGTTGTGTCTGTTTTCGCTGTGTCTCATCCACAGCTCCAGCTCGTGGTTCACGTTGCAGCTCTGGCGAAGTTCCTTGACCGTTTCGAGAGGACACAAGGATCTCGCTTGGCTTGAGCAAGAGCAAAAAAGGAAATTGATTTCACAACGCCTTGCTGCACAAACACTGAGGACAATTAATTGTGTCGATGGAAACGAGCAAAAAGGCACTAAAGGCACAGGATTCGATCAAGTGCAGTCTCTCGATACTTTTGTTTCCAAGGACCGCACCGGATGAGAAACTATGGACAATGGGCGGGCTTACGCTGGGTAAAGGTTTCTTACAGAGACAAAGCCTTTCATGGTTTGGATTTTCTCATCAAGGCTCGAATGAATAGTTCGAAAATCATAAATCCAATTAAAAGTTCCAAGTATTTAAGGGAGCTCTATTGATCTACTCTTAGCCATTTAAAAAAAAACTTGAAGAGAGTGAAGTCATTCTTAACCATAAAAACTAGTGATATACTTATCGAATCTTCTTAAAGGAGTCATTTAAATCATGAAACTTCAGCAGCTTTATAATTCCTCAGATTTTAATAAATCCTCAAAGATTCATGTTTCCTCAAATCGTAGGAAAACCCAGGTTGGAAGATAGAGTTTCGATATCCTTATTAGTCTTAAATCATTTGCAATGTATTTTATAGAGCAACGAATTTCTAGGCGATTTTTATCTCTTCCTTTCCTTTAACTTAGACTTAGATTGTAGATCGGATAACCTAATTTAGAACGTTGGTCCAGAAAAGTAGCGATGCCCACCGACAACATCTGCCCATAGTCCATAATCGGAACATGACAATTGTGTTCGTCCTTCACACTCAACTCTTGGCTTAAGGACACCGCCATCTTCGCCAAAGAGTATGATTTCCGTTTTTCCTGCCGCACTTCTTCAATTTCAGTACACAAACACGTCCACCACCGCGCCGATCCCATTGGGCCCGATTACTTGCCAACATACAGAGGCAAGCAGAAAAAAAGAAACCCACGGAAAAGAATGGAAAACATTTGCATTCAACCCGTCAGCCTTGAACTTCTGCTGTTTTGCCTATTCGCTCTTCCCCCTTTTTTCTCATCATCTTCCCTAATGTTGTCCTTCCAACCATATGGCGTTCGCGTGGCCCTTGGAAGCGCCACGAGTACGGATGGACGGAGAAAGTCAATCATGCTAAATCCGTCGGACGTAATGCAATCATTGCCACCATCGTGATGTTTATGAGGGCGCTGGCGGCACTTTGATGCATGCATACGATTGCGGTATGACGATATACACACAGCCTTCAATTTGCATCTTTGCTGGATGCATGACGGGGGATCACGGGCATAGGAAGTACTGTAACATTAAATCACAAATAGTATACTGCAACAAGAGCCCTTTCCGTTGAACTCATTTATTTGCCTGCAAAAGAAAGACCACTCATTATTGTGGTTAAGATGGGGAGAGTGTGATAATTTAAAACTTCTTGAAATGAAAGGTGTGTTTTGCAAAGTAAATTTTGATCCTCAAATTGTAACATTTATTACATTTTATAACAAACAAGCAATGTCAGAGACGCAACCGTACACCCTATCCGTACTCAGCGGTACCGTACATAACCGAAAAGGAGCAGGAAAATAATCTTCCCAAAGTTATGCAAACAAGGCAAGAAGGAAAACTTTAATCCTCTTCCAACACACACACACAACAGGGCGAACGGTGAGCGCATAAAAATCGAACGATCGCTCACACCAAAACCGAAGATCCGGACCCAAGCCGTACAGGCATAGCAAATAGATTTCTTCTTAATTTCCTCCCGAGATTCATCCGGTTCGGGTGCTGATGCACGTGTGGCGCCATTGCGGTTCGGGTGCGGTACGATGGAATAAAACTTCACCGTTGCTGGAGCTTTC
Source organism: Anopheles minimus (assembly GCA_000349025.1). NCBI lineage: Eukaryota > Metazoa > Arthropoda > Insecta > Diptera > Culicidae > Anopheles > Anopheles minimus. The sequence continues at coordinate 5,302,281 of KB663610.1, forward strand.
TTCAGCATTGCCGGTGGAGCCCCCTAGTTCGGGCATCAGCAAAGTTTTGGGAAGTTTGATTGGATCATTTTTCGTCGTGCGCACAGCAGGAAATCAATTGCTACTGAGCAATAAAGTTCATGTTTTGTTGTAAATAGAAGTTACGTCAATGTATACGCTAACCGAAACTGGAGCAGCTTTGCTGCTGGGTGTTATTAATTTTTCAAACGTGGTTTAGATATTAAAATGTATGGTATCCATCTCAGAGCTAGACATTTTGTTCAATTCTCAAGTCATTTTGCCAACACATTTTGTGACCGAACCAAACAAACAAAGATTTAAAAGGAACCCACATTCTTGTGTTATACATTGCATATTTTTAGGCGCTAAATAACAAAATAAACTGTACACCATTATTTTAATTTTTATTTATCGATTTATTACTAAAAAACAAATGTTATACAAATAATAACACTCATAAGAGTTGTTGCTTAAGGTTAATATTAGGCTTAATAACAGCATTAGTCACAACAATTGTTTCTATTATCTTCCAATAAGCCTCTTCTCTTTCCATGTGCGAGATCCCTAATGCAGTTTATCGTTCGTTTCGAATAATTGGCACTATAACTGATTATTCTTCGCCAAACGGAACGTGTGGGAGCTTGAAACAGCCAGCTCTATCGTGCATTTCTTATCGAGGAAAACCAATAACAATTAAAATACCCTTTACGATCCGTCCCACAAGGGAACGACCTTATTGTTCACAGCTGAATATTTAACCAATCTCTAACAATTCAATTTCCCTCTGCGACTTTCATACATCCGCTCCCCACCTGGTGTAACTACAACCAGGAAAAGAGGATCCACTCATAAAGCGCCACAGATGCATCGCAAACGACACCGGACACGGCATAAATCAACAGAAAACATTGAAAACTTTCCGCCTACGCCATGGTGCGGGCATGTCACAGAAACCTTTCCAACACAAAAGGACTGCCTTTTGTGTGGTGTCGTGTCGGAATGGAAATAATCAGTACGCAAGATGGTTTGTGGACGACGCCGGTCGAAGGAAAGAGATCGGTCGGTTGAATCAATTGGTAATGGTCGGTTGTCCGTGTCCGTTGTTGGCAAACACACTCTCACGCATCATCATTTTAATGATGGTTCAATGGGTACCAGCTCGCCGGTACTGAGCTGTAGGTTACCTTCTGTAATACCATGAATTCTCATCTTCGCTTGACAACGTGCTAGGAGCTGCATTACAAGAGCCGGGCCCTCATCCACAACCCCTACTGCAATAGATTATTCATCCGTCAAGAAAGTGTTTTACGATGAAAACCACGAGCCACCAGGCGTCTCCATCGGTGCTGGTCGGTGGTTCGGATCCTTTTCGTTGCTATTGGAAACTAGCTTACTGAACTGGCACGTACACAACCGGAGCTTCATTGCTTAGTGTATCGGTTATGCTAAACGAGCGCTTTTATCGCACCGCGCTCGACAATAGACAAACCGTTTTGCATATAAACACTGTAAACCGGCTGACCTTCGAACCTGCGAACTGTAATGGGCGGCAAATCTTGACCAGCTGATCCGTACGGACGTGACCTGTTTATAGTGGCGCGTTCGGTGGTGCAATTTGAGTGTTCAATTAAGCGTTCCGTTACGTGAGACACTCGCTGTGACACAATGTTTATTGGGATGGGTCCCGTCGTACCGGCTCTGTAGGTACGCCGTATCCCAAACACATTGCATCAAGATGAGGGGGAAAAGTGTAATCTATCTGTACTGCCCATTAAAAGGTTATTATACCGAATGCAGTGTCTGGAGAAGCATCTCCTGTAGCCATGGTCAAGGGCGTAAACCAACGTCGGTTTACGTTGTGCAGAAGAAATTGTTCACCCGCAAGGCCATCTTGGGATGGCGTTGGGTCATAAAAATCGACCCTTTCTCACTAACGATTTTAATCGAATCGAGGCGCAGGTAATAAAGTCCTCCATTGTAAATCTGAACCGTTTCGTTTTAATTTTGCTTTTTAGGATACTGCAGGAGTTTTACTTATGGTGATATTTACCCAACTTGTAAAACATAATCTCAATATTTTCCCAGTGAAAGCTGTTCTGTAACATTCCGGGCTGCGTTCGTTTTAAGTTATTTTTACATTGAATGCACGCGAAAAGCCAGACTGATGATTCGGAGAAAATCCGTCCAATTCCACAGCAGCACCAAACCGAATCCACCATGAAATCGTACAAGCAATCAAAATCTAATTCAATTCCATACGTAAACTCGATTCAACTTCTCAAAATACCATGCACAAACGTTCGTGAGGCGCTCTTCTTTAGCAGGGGTGGTTACACAGACGAAGGAAAGATGGCACAATTCATGATGAGCTTTTTTATCCCAAGCCTAAGCCGTGCAGATTGCTTGTAGTCGCTACATTACTACACATATACAAATGTGTATAATATTAATTATTCACCCAATCGGCTTGCTATTGTGATGAAATTCGGGCAGGCATTCCGAGAATTCGATTGGCAATCAGGCAGTGTCTGTAAAGTTTTCCACCATGCACATTTCCAATCACGTCGCTTAAAGGTAATAGGATATGGATGTGACCCCACGTTGAAGCACACCTCAATGCACTCGTCCGCGATTCCCGCCCGAGGAACATCACTCACCATCACCTTCGGAACAAATTTCGACACACTTCTGCTCTATTTGATAAACTTTCTAATTTTCGCTTTACTTCACGTTGTGCCTTATCTTCTCTAGTCGGTCCCGACTGTCTTATCGCCGGCCAGACTTCGATGCCCGTCGGTCGTCGTGTGACAAAATCTCTAACGAATCTGCACCCAACCGTTGAAGATGGGCTGCATCTGACGCTGATCTTCCTCGGTGCAGCGATAAGCTACTGCTTCGTAAAGGCCACGCGTACCAGACGGCCCAACGCTGGAACTTTCCACGGCTGAAGACAAACTTTCTGCTCTGGCATACCAAGCAACCAGGACCAACTTTATCCCACCAGAAGCATCCGTTCGTAAACAGTGTACCGAATGATGGGAATTTCCACCTCCCATTCCCCTCTTATCTACTTCGGGTGAAGTTTCCGCCCAATCCAAGATTACTTCTCTTCGTATACTACTTTCCAGAGGAGACCATACTTTCAGACGCCATACGGGTACAACCATGTGTGCCTCTCCCCATATCTCTAGACCCTTTTGTCCGTCCCCTCCACACCGGCTCTGGCACGCGCTTTTTGACGCTCGTAAAACGCTACCGGAGCGATAATTTGGTTTGATGTTGTATCGAGGAAGTTTACAGTCTTATCTTCACTTGGTCGGTTTGCATCACCGGCACACGATGCCGGCATGCTGGGGATAAACACAACAATCTTCTGTACAGCCCCGAGCCGACAGAACCGAAGTTTGTTCAAGGCGAAACATTAGGCGGTGCAGCGTGTTAAGGATTCCAATCCGTAAAAGGCTTCCGACACTAAAGCGTACGGGCTGCTGGCAAAAAAGCAGCGGAATTATGATGCAAAGTTGTTGGTGTAATTATTAGCACTCAGCAGCACGATTGCATACGATTCAGTTAGACAAACAGTAAGTGCTCGTTGAAGTAATTAAGTTAATCGGTAATCAAGTTTAGTGTTGCATAGTTTGCATAGTATGACCGTTTGACTCTTTTGTTGTGATGGAGATAAATTGGGAATGGGATGAACTAAAGATTTGAATACCCTTTAAAATAAGCCAGATGTACTACCATAAGAGATTTACTTACAACCTCAAACATTGAAAACTGAAAAAAACTGAAAGAAGTTAATAAAAATCAGAGGTTTTGTCTTCAATACTTAATCCCCTAAACTACTAGGAGCCGAGGAAGAGTCGCCCAAAAGTATGCAATCACATTAAATATATTACATTCATTTTATCCGATTTTGGATTTTAAAAAATTCTCCAACCTTCATGACGATAGTTTGTGAGCTTTTAAATGAAATCTCTCGATTATGTAATCTAATGACTCTCTAGCACTGTTAAGTGCACATTTTACTGACATATGAAAACCTGAGCTGAAAACCTACCTTTCATTATTGGAAAAAAGAATCCGCTAATTAAACACGCCTTCTTGAACTTTATTGGATTTTTATTCTGCTTTGCCTCGCACTCGTTGTTTAACTTTTACATCGCCGCAAGCTTGTTGCAACTCGCATGTTTCCTGGAAGTTCAAAGTGCTAGAATGCAGCTTTCAGTTACACTACATCACGTACAAACTTATTTCCGGGACGAAGAATTCATCAAATTTCAAACGACCTATCATAACTGCTGCTTTTGCAACTACTACTACCCTTCTCATACGGGCATAACAATTACATTCGCCGGATATTATATTAACGTTCATTGGCGCAACATGTGTAGCATTGGCTTTAGGGAAACCCTCATCATCATCATTATCATCAGCATAACCAACGTACCGAGCGCTTTGTTTGATTAGAGAAAATTCCTCCACTATAAATGTTGCTCCAATGTACCGAAAATGCTGGTCCCTGCTCTCGGACATACCGACCAATGTATGTAAATGTTACACCGGTGTAAAAAAAATACCGGAAAATGGAAGCAACTGGACAATCGTTTCCCGGCGAATGCCATAAATCATGCTGCCAGGTCATACCCTCTGTCCGGGTACGGCTATAAAAGACATCACCCTGGAACCCACGAATGGAGATCACACAAAAGGTGGGAATCGTTTTGCTGGTATACAATTTTCTACCGGTTGACTCGTATGCCTCGATCCGTACGAGGAAGTATCTTGAGCTCCTTCTACTTGGACGCACCCGAATGCCTTGCGGCGTAGGTAGGGCACATTTCCCGGCATAGCCGAGCGTCTGCAAAACGGTGCCTGGAAAAGAATCAGTGCTCCGACGTATGCAGGATCATGCACAAGACTGAGTTTTCGGGATGTGAAAATTCCTGCCACTCAACCGTTTGTGACGAGATCACTCTCCGGTGGACAGACGTTCAGGGGTTGTGTTATGCGAGAACTGCATAACTTCCCAAGAGTCAGGGAAATGCGGAATGAAATGCTTCACCGAGTGCATGACTGACAGTGGGTCTTGATTGGCTTTGCTGGTGATTGTGCCCCGTGCGGACAATGAAACCTTCGTCCTGATACAATTAAAACACACTATTGGGGTTCATTTTCATGATAAACTCCATGATCAGTAAAGTTTATTACGGACCAACCGGTTTCTTTGTTCCAGAAATAAAACACACACAGAGAGATTGTATCGCCACTACCGGGCGCCACCTCAATCATAATTCGAGGTTTGAGGCCGGTCCGGTACCGAAGGACAATGGGTTTGCATTGATTTTCTTTTTTTTGTGAAATGCTCATAAAAAATGCTGAAGCAGTCGAGAACCCCCGGAATCCCCAAAAACGGATGTAATGCAAACGCACAAAGCAATAGGCTACAATTTATTGACAAAAAGAAAATGTATCTCAGTGCCGGCTCAGTGCTGCAACCAGCATGGGCAAAACGTGGCCGGTTGAAAATCGATGACAAAGTTGGCATTGTTCGAGGACACCGGAAAAAACCGTCCAAAAACTTTCCCCACCGCAGGTTTAGTGGAGGACGTACGCATAGGAAGGGAGAGGGGAGAGAAGACAGGATATGATCGGAGAGCAAACATTAAAAAGAAGAAACACGTTTGAGACTCACAACAAAAGGAGCGACTAGGATGCAGATAGTAAACGATATATGTGCACCAATCGGACCGAATAGACCGCTTCTACTGGGTGGCGTGAAAGAGAGCACATTAGATCAGAATTTTAGGTTGCTGCACAGCTGTTTTTGGAGGCCCCCAAGAAAAGAAAGTATCCCATAGAAAGCACGACACACACACACACACTGTAGCGAACGAAAATAACACAATATCAGGCGAATAATACTGCCGTAAATCACGACATAAACCAATCGCTTAAAGCTTTCGAGATTTTATTTCCCGTCTGTGTTCTTTCTTTCCCAGCCTTCGGTCGTCTCTTGAAGGGTTGGCCGAATTTTGGCCGCTGTAAAAGAAACGGAGATCGCTGGAAAAAGACGCTTGCTTTTCCTCATAAAACGCTCACCGTAGTGTCTGGTGCAAGATTTTATGGGCAATTTATTTTTGGAATCTCGTCTACAGACCTTACTCAAGAACTATTAAAAATAATTCTTACCTATTTAGGTTCACCATGGAGTTACCTCTCCAGGTATATAGCTTGTCGTACGAACGATTATCTATATAGTAGGCAATAAATTGTTTGTGATATCCAGAAATAACCAACGGACGTCACGGATTAAAAAAAGGAACGAGATCCCAATGTTTCTATCTGAATCAGATTTCCCAAATTCTTCTCGTTGATAATAGATCTTTTACCACAGAATTCCATTCTCAAAATGAGAATGGCCCAAAATAAAAATATACTTTACACATTTCACAATATTTTACTTTCAAGTTCCCAATTTACAATTTACTATGTTTTTTACTATTTTTCCTGAAATTTTCCGTAACGCCTTTTTCAAATTCGGTCTTTATGTTTCGAACATAATTTGAGTTTCGAACTTCATACCCATTTCGAAATAGACATCGCGGTCTCGCTCGCACGTGTTCGATCCGAACGTTATGACAGCTAGCAGCGTGCTCGTGTTATTGATATTGCTCTTCGCGTTATCGTTGATGAAAACGAAAACATTTTCACTGCTGTCCGCTTTCTTGCTCCTTCGCTTTCATGTGTTTTGCTGATGAAAGTTTTGTATTTGGTCGCGTTCCTTTACAACCACTGTGAATAGATTCTTCCCCAAGTGATGGAATCTATGTAACGGCTTGTGATAGCATTAGGATTTGTGTGTTCGATGTAGATAGTGCATTTGGCTGTGATCGAGTCGCAAATAGAAGGAAAACCTTGAACGAAAAGAACGGTTCGACGGTGCCGTTGCGTGTGCATGTTCTTATCGCACCTTCATCCTTCGTGTCTCGTGAGCGTTGAGGCGGAAAACGTGACGTGTTTTCACTGCTGCTCCCCCTCCCCATACATACACGGGCACGCGGCGCAACGCTAATGTTGGAATGCAAGGTGCAGTACAGGTGCATTCGTCACTGATGCAACATCGCATCAGAGCACGGGGAGTGTGTGTGCGTCAGTGTAATCGAGTTGCCTCACAGTAGACGAAAGTCGGTGGAATTGCCTTCATCCGGGTAGGCAAAGTCCAACAGCGCAGTGAACCCTAGGAAAAATAACACGGGAATGACTGACTGAATGACCCTCCGAACCACAGCCGCCGCCGCCGTTGTACCGTGTCATAGAGCAACACGATAATGATAAGCCGCACTGCGGACCGTCTCTGGAATTGTATTTGCTTTCAGTCGTGTGCCAGCCGTGCGTAGGGAAAGATTACACGCTCATCATCTTCACAAACACAATGGAGCAACAGCAGCAGCAGATGGAGGAAGCGGATTGTTCCATTCCGCTGACCGGGGAAGAAGCTACCACCACCACCAACATCACAGAGGAGCAACAGAGTTTGATGCTGTTCGATACACTGATCGATCTGTGCCGGAATAATATTAATTACTTCGAGAGTGATGAAACGGAAACCGGTTTACGGCTGCACGGTGCATTCGTGGGGCTAATCGATCACATCGAGATGGCCAAACCGCTGGTCCGAACGGTGCAAGGTTTCATGCACGAGTATGACTTCGATCCGACCGTACCAGGGAACGGGTTCCGTAGTTTCCTGGCCGTCACCGAGTGTTGTGTAAAGACGGCCCTCAAACTGGCTCGTTACGTGATGGAAAACCGAAGCACGATCCTGTTCCGGAAGGCACTGTACGTGAAGGAAGTCGAAGCTTACAACCATCTGATGGCAAGTCTCTGCACCTGTTTGCAGCACGCGCAAACTTTGCGCGAATGGACCCGCGAATCGGGCGATCTCTTCCCGGACGAATCACACTCGGTGGAGGAACTGTTTGCACGCGGTGGCATCATCAATCAGTACTGCTTCTACGGGCGCTGCCTTGGGTTTCAGTTTTGTGATTCGATTAAACCTTTGCTGAAGTTCATATCGATCGGGATGGCAGGGTTTTCCGAGGGTTACTACTCGGAGGGCGGTCGTATATCGAAAGCCACCAGTCTGATGTACACCAGCACCAAGTACATGCTCGATCCGGAACTGCGCGCCCGTCGTATCGTGAACATTTCGCAAAACTCAAACGTCGACTTCTGTAAAGCGTTTTGGTTTTTGGCCGAATCGGAGATGATGCATTCGCTCCCATCGTTCGTGGGCTTCAAGGTGAAGGTGAACCGGGTTATAACGATCCCACCGGAACCGATACAACTGAAACAGTGCAATGGTTTGGGTGAGAATCGAGCAAAGGAAGACATCTACGTGGACATCCCCATACCGAAAAGTCACGGCGGTGCGGCCCCGATCAAGGCGCGACTTATATCGGCCGTCAAGCGAAAGGGCATGATTGGCGAGCGAAGCAACTCACAGCGCAGCACCATCTATCCGGCATCCCGTGGATTGTTGTTCCACTGTCACGGTGGTGGTTTCGTGGCGCAGAGTTCCAAATCTCACGAGTCGTATCTGCGCGAATGGGCCGTCAATCTGAACGTGCCGATCCTCTCGATCGATTACAGTCTAGCGCCGGAGGCACCGTTCCCGCGCGCACTGGAGGAAGTGTTTTACGCGTACTGTTGGGCGTTGCGTAACTGTGAGCTGTTGGGGACGACGGGTGAACGGATCATACTGGCCGGTGATTCGGCTGGTGCCAACCTTAATCTGGGCTGTGCGATGCGAGCGATCGAACTGGGGATCCGCCGTCCGGATGGGATCTTTATCGCTTACTGTCCGGTACTGATCAGCTTCGTCCCCAGCCCGGCACGGATGCTTTGTCTGATGGATCCGCTGCTACCGTTCGGGTTTATGATGCGCTGCTTGAAAGCATACGCCTGTCCCAGTTTGGAAGTGTTGGAAGAGAATCGGAAACGCCACGAACAGCGACAGGCGATTATAAATGCAGGGCAGCAGATGCGTAACAATAATGTGCCTGTAATGGTGCCAACCAGTGACGGAAGGGAGGCACAGGATAAAACACCCGATCGGTCCGATTCGGGTGATGATAATTCGATGTGGGAACAGCTAAACAGCGCCAACACTGTACAGGTAAGCGATCTTCAAGCAAACGTTTATTTTGATGATTCAATTTAAATATTATTGAGGCAATTCTATCAGCAAGAAGGACAATTCATTCTTGGGAAGGATCTCAAGACTGTTCTAATTTTATCTATTAATATGGTTTTTGTATTACTGGAGTTGCGATTGGTATCTTTTTTAGCGGCGTCCCATGCAAAATAATCCATCGGGTTATATCGGGATTTGTGGAAGATTTGCAAAAGTTTCGGTTGCAATATCCATTTCACATCTTCGAAATATTTTTTCTATATTCTTCGTATTCACCATTGCAAGTCCATAGTTCTTATAGCCTGATTGTATTTTTCAAGGGACATTTTTCATCTTCCTTCTTATGGCAATACAACCTCAAGAGGTTTTGGGGTGCCATATTTCTGGCTTGATTCCTCCGCCTCGAGATAGTCTATCCTATGTACGGGAGTACGTTTGAAGACCGGCACCATTTTCTCTTCGGCCACCGAACCGAACCATTTAGGGGACATTTGGCAACAGTAATAATTATTCAGAACACAATTCTAGCATGTGTTGTATACATGAGGAAGGGTCTAAACTTCTAAATGACGAATAGACACCTACAGAAAACTATAAATTAGTCGAAATAAGACAAAATTATCTCGTACACCCTGTATTTTAGACCACACACACTCATGCAACCTGGAAGATCCTCTTTTGCTAACCTTTTGAGGTCAGTAAAACCGTACTTTTACCATCAGTAAAAGATAATAGCTTACAGCGTGGTATAGTAATACGTACTAATCACAATGAATTCTTCCTGAAGCTTTGACCTACGTTCCCTGATAAGTCTGCTCCTCAAAGACGGACGATGGCATTTGCATGCTAAACCCGAACGTCAATCTCGAAGCTCGAACAAAGTTCCTATTATTCCGAGCTGATAAGTTGGGTTTAATTGTAATTGAATCATTCTAGTTGATGCTGAATCACATGGTGACGTAAAATATCCTTCACCGGATGCTCAAAAGTGGTGGGAAAGTCAGTTATTTTTGGTTACAACCGATAGAAGAGAAATCAACAAATTGTCCGCACTTGGTCGTGATGTAACGTTGGTTCTGTTACATCTGTATTTCTTTAAAAAAACGCGCCTTCCGTAATCACTTCGTTATCACCATCATTGTCCTTGGTTGTGGCGCACAAGAAAAGGCATATTCGGGCAGGCTTAATGAGAATCTGCTACAATTCTCCCCCCTTTTTTTCGTTACAGCTTCAAAATCAGCATCTTAGCCCGGTTAGCGATACGGCGAGCGATACGCTGGCGCTGAAAAGTCAATCCCTCGGGAATACTATCGACATAATCAGCCCGGACGAGAGCAACACCATCACATCGCTGGAGGAAGACTCGCAGCCGATCACACTGCAGCAGGTCAATTTGAACACGGAGCGAAGCAATGTGACCGTGGTGGATGATCTGGACATGGATATGCCGAGTGACATCAGCTCGGAGCAGAATACGAACCAGAACGTTTCGAATTTTATCAATAGGTTCGTTAGCGTGTAATTGACGCGTGGTGTGTGGCAGCAATTGCTTATTCACAATCTCTCCCATTTTTAGTTACGTCCTCGACACGACCACCAATGCTGCTGGCGAGCTGGAACCGATCCTTCGCCCTGTTTCTCGGTCACAGTCGGAAGAAAACATTGTGCTGGATATTGGTAGGGAAGCTATCAGCGTTCAGAATCTACAGGAACGGTAAGATTTGGACTGAAATGTTTGATGGTTCTTACTCGGAACTAAATTCTTCCGGATCTTTTTATTTGTAGTGTGACCACGGCAGCGAGTAACTTTGTGAGCAAGGTGTCCAACACGCTGACGAGCATAACGGCTTCGAAGCCTATCGCTGCCAGTGGTTCGCAGAACGAGCTACAGACGAATCTGGATGCACTGATCGCTCGCAGTCCGTCCGATGAATTTATTTTTCACGTCCCGAAGGATTCCCACCTATCGCCGTACTGGGCTACCGATGAAGTGTTGAGTCAATTTCCACCAACAAAGATTTTAGTGCGTATCTATATCTGGTAGCTTGTATAATCTTTGGGTTTTTGGAGCTTAAACATTTATGTATTCTTCACAGACCGTCGTTCTGGATCCCTGTCTGGATGACTGTGTGATGTTTGCCAAAAGACTGAAGAGCTTAAACCGGTCCGTTTCGCTTGATATTCTACCCGGGTTGCCGCATGGATTTTTGAATTTCGCCACCGTAAGTTAATTGTAAGTAATCATAGTCAAGTGAGGTAATTGAGCTTTTACCGCTTTGTCAGATCTCCAAAGAGGCACACGAAGGTTCGAAGCAGTGTGTGCAGCGTATTACCGAGCTGCTGGAAATACCGACCACGCTAGACGAACCGGGCACCAAGCAGGGCTGCTGTTAGCGTAAATGCTGGTAACGCTGCTGCGTGTAAATGCTTCTTGCATTACGGTGGCGCGATGGATTCTTTCCCAACTAGTGACCCACTCTGCTTAGCCATGTTTTGGAACAAACCAAAGAAAAAAATGGAAAAGTAATCCGAAGTGCGTCCAAAAATCGGAATCCTAAAACGAGTGGAACCAAAAACGTAACTGTGAAGAAGAAATAATCTACTAAATCTACAACAACAAAACTATTAGCAGTAAAACAGCGTCAAACGTCCTTTTGAAGCATTTGTAGCGAAAAACCGCAGAAAAACCAATTGGCCTTTTGTAACCCCCGTTGCGCATTGTGTGTTTTACCTGCGATGCGGCTTTATAATTGCACATTTTTGCAATCAGCACCGTTCGTCCCCTTCAAGGATGAAACGATAACTTACAAGCCAACATACAATACAAACGCCGTCTGTACGGGGAGGATTGCGAGCCGAATTTATTATCTGCCTTGTCTTTGCGCTTAAGAATTTTGTCGCTTGATATTTCGTCGTAAAACGTACCAATCTATTTGCTGCTTACAATTGGATATTTACCAGTTTCGTAACTTTAGCGTAACAAGAGGTTGAAAAGGGTGAAAAAAGTTAAACCGAAGAACAAAGCAAAAGAACCACCGAATCTGGTGCTTGGGTGGGGTGGGGGGAGGATATGTTTAAGAATCCACATTTCCGTTTGTTACTATATTCTTACCGCATTAGAATCTCGTTCCGTTGTTTGCTACACTATGAACAAGCATTAAACGAAACTTCTCGGTGGCTATCATGATTATCGCGATAAAAACAAAAACCCAAAGCAAAACAAATAGTCTCCACAAAGTAATTAGCGTGTTAGGATACGAAATAAGCGTAAACCAGTTTGTACACCACCAAATGTGCGTGTGAAAACTCACCCGTTATCTTGTTGTTACCACGTTGACAAGTTAGTAATCCGGCATACAGTGCTGCTGTGCCGCAAAGGGCAGCCAGCAAAAAAACAATAATTGGTACGAAGGACCGCAGCAGAACCGACAGGAAACGGTCAATCATCATATCCCATCCATTAGTTTCGATCGCATTACAATCAAGCAATAGAGATTTTGTTACAAGACTGGATTTTTTCCCCTTGTTACCCGTTACCTTGCGTATATGGAATGGACATCACATGAAACAATCACTATTTTGCTCGTATTAAGCTAAGAAAGTAAGGAAGGATGCCATTCTTGGTGTGTGCGTATATTCGATGCGAAAGTTCTACAGAAGATCGCGACACTATAAAATAGTATTTTGTGCGATAATACGGAAAGTGATGTGAGTTACTATAATCTATTTCTTATTGAAAAACAAAACAAACAATCTTTTTTCTTCTCTCTAAACATGATGTGTGTATTTCAACTATTTTCAAGTTTATACCGTTCGAGATAAGAAAATCGTTTGAAGAAAAAAAATTGTTATAAAACAGAAAAGTCTCAATTTAAATGGATTGTACGGAAAAGGTACCTACATTTTGTGCGAAATATATATATATTTAATGTATTTTCTTAACGGCAAAAAGCAAGGTGTGATCATTTGGTGGACAGTTTCGGACACTCACAAAAACAAGATCACGATCACAAAGCAGTTGATCCGAACGAATCAGAAAGTGTCATGGAAATAGACAATCTATTTTAAGCGTTTAATCTTTGTGGAAACAAAGGGAAACAGAAACAAAACAATCATTCGCTACGATCACTTACGTTAATCGTGATAAACTTTATTCGTCCTAGGTAAGGGTTTTTTTGTTAAGATGTTTCGTTTCACTTGGTGGTAGCTGGATACCGGGCCATACAGTTCGCGCTCGCGTACATTACTATCTCGCTTAACTATTGATGAGTACTACAACAGAAACACAAACAAATTCGTTCACATTTGATGAGGGGCGGGGCGGGCATTTTATCAGACTAAGAACACATATTTCACTCACACTATTTGCACAACTTTCACCACGAAAAACCGAACAGGCATAGGAAAATAGGAGGGGGGCATTAAAAAAACGCTCACACAAAATACAATGTAACAAGATGGGCGGCGGTGGTGGTGATGGTGGGTCGCATGATCCTCCAATATCGTCGATCGCAGAAAGCAAAGATCATCTTCATTGGATGTACAATTTAACAAATAGAACGATTCCGCTATTCGAATAGCGTGACACTCATATCATCGACCAGCGCGAAAGGACATTCCGTGGTAATGCCACACAAGGGCTTTACAGAACGATCCTGCTCCCGATATGGTTTCCATCGCAAATCCGTTTTGCTTGCGGATTTTGTTATCCGTTGCGCAAATGTTTTTTTTTTTCGAGACACGGTTTATCGGTTCTTTTCCGCGGCTTGCGGCGTTTGTTGCGAGGTCGAGTTTTGAATGCTCGAATGATTGTTAACGTTTACATTGGCCGGTGCATCCTGGGCTGCACCGCCAGCCCCCGACACCTCATGGCTATCTCCATTAGCGACCTGATGATGGTGCTGATGATGGTGTTCGTCCGATTCCGAGCTGTGATGGTGATGCGAGGGATTGCTAATCGCAGCCGCAGCCGCCACTTCCGCCTTTTTCGTAAGCGTTTTCTGCAGCACGTGCGCATCCGCCGGTTCGATCCGTTTGTAATAGTGTTGTTTCGTTTCCACTATTTCGAACCCGAACCGTTTGTAGAACTCGATCGCTCCCTTGTTGTTTACCTTCACGTGCAAGAATATGCTGTCGAAGTTACCGTCCCGCTCGACACAGTTCAGAATGTGCTGTACCATGACGGTGCCGATGCCAAGCCTCCGGTATGGGCTGAGACAGCCGAGCGTCATGATGTACAGTCGACGCATATTTTCGGAGGTATCGATACGGGAACAGACGGCACCGACCACAACATCGTTGTAGTACGCCAGCTTAGCCAGCTCGCCCGATTCGAGCACGTCCAGGTAGAATTTATCATTGTACGACACCGGCAGTACGTTCGTGTTGATCTTCTTCAGCTGCTTCAGATTGTGGTGCGTTACGTCGCCCAGCTCAATATTGGCCCGAGCCGGAGCTTCGCGCATTAGCCTGGGAAAGCAACACACAAGTAGAATTAGAACGGCAAGTTCGCACCCACGATGATTGAGGTTAGACGCAATGGAGCGGCCTGATCAGACCGAGAATTATGCGATCAATCTGCATATTTACCGAGTCATTCTAGATCTTGCGCAAGGGACCGAACGAAAAGATCCGTGCAACAGACAAACACACAATCCTGCTAGGACACGAGAGTGAAGAATTAGAGCCAAAAATTGGCACGGACTTTTTCCCTTTTTCTGTTATTTGCTCGCAACGATTAGCAAAAAAGCAAGTGTTGGTGTCTGTCAAAACGAGTGACGTTTCTGCACAATTGTCAAAATGACGGTGGAATTATTAGCCTGCAGTTAAACAAATAGAGTTACAAAAGATAATCAAATGATCATTTTATTTGATTTTTATCCCATAAAAGAGTGATTTTGAGCTACAGTTGTGGTAAACATAATTTTTGGTGCATAACAAGCACAATTTCCAGTATAATTACAAGCGCCTGCAGTACAAAAATTGAACAAATATTCACGACTTCCCAGTTCGACGAGTGAATTCGTTTAACTCCCATCTAACAACTGTCACCGTTTCTTTGTTATTCTGGATCCAGCTTCGAGACGGAATAGAGTTTTGTTTGTTTGGTCACTAGTGAAAAGTCGTAATTACTATTTCCTGTACTACTATAACCCGGGAAAAAGTACCTCAATTGTGTGAGAAGTGTAAAAAGAATCAACTTTCACCATGGGTGCCGTTTTGGGACTAGTTTCAGCGGCCAATGTAAGTATAAGTAATCTCGCAATGGAGGCACTGTGCTTCCATATTGATTTTCTGTGTTTTTTGCTGTCGCTCCAAGGCCGAGCAGAAAAAAAACCTCTTTTTCGGATGAGTGGCGTACTGGGGGTTTTGTTCCATAATTTGATTAGAGTATCTGAATATAATCTGAGTAAAAGATGAACCATCTCTTTCGCCTGCAAACGGATTAAAGCTCTTGCCTTATATGCAAACCACAGTACATTGTTTGTTTTTTTAGCTGGCCTGCTGTTGCACGGGAACGGCCTGTTCGTTGTGCTGCTCCTTGTGTCCGTCGTCGGTTAAGTCAAATTCGACCGCTACCCGGTTCATGTACGCGCTGATGCTGGTCCTCGGCGCTATCGTGGGGGCCATCATGTTAGCACCGGGTTTGCAAGATTTCCTGCAAAAGGTACCATTCTGTGTAAACTCCACGTCGTCCACCTCAAACTTTATACCGGGTGGCGAAACAATCGATTGTAGCAACGCCGTGGGCTATCTGGCCGTGTATCGTATCTGCTTCGCACTGGTTTGCTTCTTCGCTCTCTGGGCGGTTATGATGATGGGAGTGCGCTCGTCAAAGGATCCCCGGGCGGCTCTGCAGAATGGCTTCTGGGGTATCAAGTTTATAATCGTGATTGCCATTGCAATCGGTGCGTTCTTCATCCCGGAGACAGGATTCGGTCCGGCCTGGATGTGGGTCGGTATGATTGGAGGGTTCGCATTCATCTTGGTACAGCTGGTTTATATCATTGACTTTGCGCACAACTGGGCCGAAGTTTGGGTGAGCAACTACGAGGACGAAGAGTCGCGCGGTTGGTTTGCGGCTCTGTGCTGTGCGACCGGCATACAGTACGTGTTGTCGTTGACCGGTGTTGTACTGCTGTTCGTATACTACACGCAATCGGATGATTGCGCGTTGAACAAATTCTTCATCATCTTCAATCTGATACTGTGTCTCGCGGTAAGCATCCTGTCGATCTCGCCCCGTGTCCAAGAACTGCAACCAAAGTCGGGACTGCTGCAAAGCTCAATGGTGACCCTCTACACGATCTATCTGACCTGGTCGGCTATTGCTAACAACCCGGATGCCGAATGCAACCCCGGATTCTTGGGCATCATTGGGGAAAAGTCCACCAAGGTGCATTTCGACAAAACCAGCATCATCGGACTGATCATTTGGTTGCTGTGCATCCTCTACTCGTCCATGCGCTCGGCCAGTAACGTTTCTCAGTTCGCCGATCCGGAAAAGCAAGGTAAGAGTTGTTGGTGCTACTGCTAAGAACTGCTTGTGTAGTTTTACTTTTGTTTTACCCCACCCCAACGCATAACTAAAGCTAATACCAAATTTCCAACACTTCTATCTTTAATGCTTCTTTGTGGACGTTTCGCACTAACACGTTGAATGTGAATCCTGTCGTCCAAAATTGTTTGCCTTGCACCGAATGCAACTAATCGATCAAGATCTTACAGCCACGCTTAGCGATGATACACCGAGCAATAATCGCAATGAGGTACGCGACAATGAAGAGGAAGCCGTCGCTTACAACTGGTCGCTGTTCCATGTTGTGTTCATAACGGCCACGCTGTACGTAATGATGACGCTTACAAACTGGTATCAGTAAGTATTAATTGAACTAAACTTTATAAAACCTTTCCTTTATGCTATTAACGCACTTTTTTCTGGATATTTTAGGCCAAACTCGTCGCTGGATACACTGAACGCAAATGCTGCTTCCATGTGGGTGAAGATGGTCTCCAGCTGGATGTGCGTTGCACTGTACGGATGGACCATGGTGGCCCCGATGGTACTTACCGATCGTGAATTCAACTAAAATAATCAATCCGCTACGCTAATTCCAAACTTGATTACTCAGCTAAAACTTCCTTTTTAGTAGCAATTAAGAAATTCAAGTTTTTTTTTCTGCATGAATTATATAAATGTGATATGGATAACCTTTTTGAGTGAGGAGAAGGAACAGTGATGAAGGCGCGTAAAGTATGTGCAGAACAAAGAAAAACGTCATCACATAATCATTCAACTAACATTAATTCTAATTATTTTTGTCTTTGCAACAATTGGTTTGAAAGTTTTGCATTCATCAATGTACATGGCATGTGTATGTCGTACCGAAGCGTTCGCGGAGGTGTGTGTGTAGTGTATTATACATTCATCGGACGATGCTAGAACCCGGACAACCAGCTATGAAGCTATGATGTAAACTTTAACTATCAATAAACTAGTGACTCGTTGAAAAAACCAAAGCGCTACTCGTCTATTTCTGTCTGCCAGCTGCCAGCTCGATCCGTTCGACCGTTTTCTCCCGGCCGAGTATTTCCATCATTTCCGGTACGGACGGACCTTCCTGCAGTCCGCTCAATCCCGAACGCAACGCTTTCATAAGCTTTTCAAATGCAAGATGGTTCCGTTCGGCGAATGCTTTGATAAATTGGCTCAGTTCCGATTTGTTAAACTCTGGTACGTCCGTTTCGGTTGCCAGGTTCTTTGCCAGAACGGCTAGAATATCTGCAAGAAACGTAAGAGCATTAGAAGCTAGCAGGTGGTTATAGAACGTTGGGATACTTTACCGGAGTCGACGATTTTCTCCCTGTTAGGTTTAGGCAACACCCACAGAAAGGAAAGTTTACTTTTGACGAGATCCTGTAAAGAGTCTATCCGCGGTAGAGACCAGCTCAGCACGTCCCGCACGTGTTCTGGGCTAAGTTGAAGATTTTTCACATCCTTTGAGAACTCTTTCCGTACCATCTCCGTCACCTCCCGGACGATCCGTTCGGCTGCTTCACTATCATTTTCCAGCTTGTATCTGATTTCGGCCCGATTGAAATGCTTCAACAATTCCGGATTTAGACGACTAGAATTGGCGTTAATTTTCTTCAGATCAAACTGTCGTATCAAATCGTTCAGCTGCGGTGCCTCAAGTTCAAGGATTTCCCTTCCGAACCCACCGCCACTCTGGGTTATGTAGTTCAGCAGTGCCTGTGGAAAGACGCCATTGTTGCGATAGTGTTCCAGCTGAACGTCCCCTTGCCGTTTGCTTAGCTTCGATCCGTTCGGGTTCATAATCAACGGCAGATGGGCGTACTGTGGCGGTCGCCAACCGAATGCATGAAACAGCTGTATGTGTTTCGGGGTCGATATCTGCCATTCAACACCCCGCAGCACGTGCGTAATCCTCATGTAGTGATCATCGACCACATTCGCAAAGTGGTACGTTGGATAACCGTCCGATTTGATGATGACGGGATCACCTTCCTGTTGTGCTATGAAATATACGATCTTGCCGTAAATTAGATCGTTAAATTCATCCCCTTTCGAGTCCAGTCGGAAGCGAATGCAAAACTTATCATTCTTCGCTAACCGTTCCGCAATCTGGCCCGGCGTTAAATGGCGGCACTTGTTATCGTACTTCGGTACCTGGCGCAACCGAAGTGCTTCCTTGCGCAGCAGCTCTAACCGACGCTCGGTACAGAAGCAATAGTACGCCCGACCGTCTTCCATGATCTTTTTCACTTCCCGCTTATAGATTTCATATCGTTGGCTTTGCGTGTACGGACCGTTTGGTCCACCCTTGTAGGGGTCTTCGTCCGGCTCGATACCGGCCCATTTTAAATCGGAATACAGTTTCTCCGCAGCACCCTCGACGAACCTATCCCGGTCAGTATCTTCGATGCGCAATACGAACTTTCCACCATGGGCTTTGGCGAAGAGATAATTGTACAATGCTGTACGCAACCCTCCCAGGTGCATGTATCCTACAAAAATGTGTATTAATTTTATTTCTCATCTTTGAGCATATTTTCCCCGCTGCATACCTGTTGGACTAGGAGCAAAACGTACACGAACTTCCTGTTCATTGCTGTCCTTTCCATTGGCCGAAGGGTTTGATACTGCCCCAACGGGCGGTTTATCACAATAAAATCGAATACATCCTACCGACGATGTTCTTAGAGCCGAATGCAACACTATTGGAAGACTCGTTCTCCACCACGAACCAGAAATTACGTTCATATCGGTACTACACGGTCATACCGTAGTCGGGTTTGCGGAATGGCGAAATACTTTGTTTTGGTTCGTACTTACTTGCCTGACATTTCGCGAAATAAACAACAAACCAAGGCTAACATAGGCAAGATGTGACGCTTTGGGAATCTTGGATGCCCGTCCATTGTGCAGTACGCGGCCCGATCAGGACTCCTGTACGGGTTGGAATTGCATTTTACCCGGCATCTGAAACAAGTAAATTGAAGATTTGAGAATAATTTACTCGCGAAGAAGTTTCTATTCATTTGATTTCAATGAAAACCCACACCAACTAACCGAAAAGAATCATTTTGATATATCTTTCACAACGGGACTTTCAATTTGCAAACATTATTTTTCAGTTTTGTTATCTCTGCGATTTGTTTTACCGTTTAGTTTCTGAATTTTTATAAAACATAATTTTTCATCATTTCCATTTTTTCATAAAACATAAAAAGAAAATTGTCGTTCGGATGACCGTGCGGTCGACTACAGTGCGGTTGCCAGACGAATGTCAAAATGTAAAAACGAGAAAACGCCGCTTTTGACTTGTATTTATTTGTTCGCAGCATTTTTGCGCAAACACTAATAAATAAGCGGCTTTCCGATATTTTAGTTATTTATTCACCAAATACCATCGCAGTGTTGTACGTGTGTTCTTGCTACTGAAACGCGCCAAACCCCCACGCCAACAATGAAGGTTGCGCTAATGGTGGCAGAGAAGCCATCGCTAGCAGCATCGCTAGCGAACATTCTCAGCAACGGGAAGTGTTCGGTGCGAAAAGGTACTGCTACTAGGCGGTGTCCACCTGGTGTATGGAATGCAAAAAACACATACGAGATGTAACATGCAAATGGTTCTCTTTCGTCCATTAGGTTCGAACAATGCCTGCTCGGTACACGAATGGGTAGGTCAGTTCCGAGGCGAAACAATGCGCTTCAAAATGACGTCCGTGTGTGGCCACATAATGGGGCTGGAGTTTGTCGGCAAGTACAATTCGTGGGACCGGGTCGATCCGGCGGAGCTGTTTTCTTGCCCTACCGAGAAGAAGGAATCCACACCCAAGTTACGCATGCCGTACTTTCTCGGGCAGGAAGCGCGCGGATGCGACTACCTCATACTGTGGCTCGATTGCGACAAGGAGGGTGAAAACATATGCTACGAAGTGATGGCGGCCGTGTCCGACGCGATACACAATGTGCATTCCAACCGGGTAACGTATCGCGCCAAGTTTTCCGCCATCACCGAGAAGGACATCAAATACGCGATGGACAATTTAATCCACCCGAACGAGAATGAAGCGAAATCGGTCGACGCCCGGCAAGAGCTCGATCTGCGCATCGGCTGTGCGTTCACCCGCTACCAGACCAAGTTCTTCCAGGGCAAGTATGCGGATCTGGATGCATCGCTCATCTCGTACGGTCCGTGCCAAACGCCAACGCTCGGGTTTTGCGTACAGCGTCACGATGAAATACAAACGTTCAAGCCGGAAACGTTCTGGTACGTGCAGGTATCGATGGGCGAAAATCCAGAAATCAAGCTCGAATGGCATCGTGTGCGAGTATTCGAGAAAGAGATAGCGTGTATATATCTGAACAAGGTTAAAGACCACAAAGAGGCAACGTAAGTTGAATGAGAGCATTTGCGCAACGTTACAAGGATGTAATGCTTTTGTTCTGTATCTTAGTGTCGAAGCGGTCACTTCGAAGGAACAGGTCCGTGGACGCCCTCAAGCTCTGAACACCGTTGAACTGATGCGCGCAGCTAGTGCAGGCCTAGGCATTGGTCCTCACACAGCAATGCAAATTGCCGAAGGGTACGTCCGCCCAATGAGAAGATGTATTGCATTATTAATTGTCTTTTGTTTTCCTTTTCAGATTGTACACACGGGGCTACATCAGCTACCCCCGTACGGAAACCACTCAGTATCCTACAAATTTTGACCTAAAGTATGTTAATCTCTCAATTGCTTTTTATGTTCTATTCTAATAGAGATTTCGTTGTATCCTTTCCAGTGGAGTCGTACGACTATTGCAACCTTCATCAGAGTTTGGCGAGGAAGCGAAAGCGATCGCCCGCGATATGTCCCATCCACGCAAGGGTAACGATGCCGGTGATCATCCGCCCATAACACCGATGAAACTAGCTTCCCGCAACGAGCTGGACGGTGATAGCTGGCGGGTGTACGATTACATCTGTCGCCACTTTCTCGGTACGGTTTCGCGCGATCTGAAGTACCGCAGCCACACGACCAAGTTCCGGATCGGTGGGGAACTGTTTACGGCCACCACCAGCGCTCTGATTGATCCCGGCTTTACGAAGGTAATGACGTGGCAGGCGTTCGGCAAAAACGAGCTGGTACATCAGTTTGCGGTCAACGATAAGGTGAAGATAAGCGACGTACGGTTAGTGGAAAGCCAAACCGGTCCGCCAGACTATTTGACCGAGTCGGAACTGATTTCGTTGATGGAAAAGCACGGCATCGGTACGGATGCTTCGATTCCGGTGCACATAAACAACATCTGCCAGCGTAACTATGTGACGATTGGAAGTGGCCGTACCCTAACGCCGACCAACCTTGGCATTGTGCTTGTGCACGGATACCAGAAGGTGAGAAACATGACGATTGCTGAAGAAAAATATCTAATTGTATCCGTTTGCATGTAGATCGATCCGGAGCTGGTTCTTCCGACGATGCGATCCGCCGTAGAGCAACAGTTGAATCTCATCGCACACGGTTCCGCCGACTTCCGGGCGGTGCTGAAGCATGCCGTCGAAATATTTCGCCTCAAGTTTCTGTACTTTGTGCAAAACATCAGCAACATGGACATACTGTTCGAATCCACCTTTTCCTCGCTCAGCTCATCCGGCAAATCGTTGTCGCGGTGCGGTAAATGCCGCCGATACATGAAGTACATCCAGTCGAAACCTGCCCGACTCCATTGTCCGACGTGCGATGAAACGTATACGCTGCCGGTTAAGGGTTCGATACGTGTGTACCGCGAGCTTAAATGTCCGCTCGACGATTTCGAGCTCGTGGCATGGACGAACGGTGCGATGGGAAAGGCGTACCCGCTCTGCCCGTACTGCTACAATCATCCACCGTTCAGGGATATGGTGAAGAATTCGGGCTGCAACAACTGTCCGCATCCGACGTGCGCCCATTCCCTCTCGCTGCTGGGCGTTTCGAGCTGCATGGAGTGTGAACGGGGCGTACTGGTACTAGACTGTACGATGACTCCGAAAACGTGGCGGTTGGTTTGTAACGGCTTGTGCGATGTCATCATCAATTGCTTCGCGGATGCGGTGAAAGTGACCGTCGAAGGTAGGCTTTACGAATTGTTTGCTCATGCCGACCATATAATAGCTTATAAGACTTATTGACTTATTATTGAATCGTTGATGAATGAGGACTCTACTCTACTTTTTTACTAAAACTGGTACCACTATCACCTAGACCACCGTTCCTTCCTGGCGTTAAGAATTAATAATAATATGAACAATTCAACTTTACTTCCGTTTTAGCCGAATCGTGTGAAGAATGTGGCGCTCAGTTGGTGACAGCCGTATACAAACAGGAAAAATCTCCATTCAAGGACGAGGTAACGGAGAAAAAGGGATGCATTTTTTGCTTCGCCGACTTTATGCCTCTGGTAAGCGATGGTATCGTACCGATCGAACAACTTTAAAACACTAACGCGTTCCGTATTTTTCGTCCCGCCAATGCAGGTTGAGAAGCACAAAGCGGTTGAGATGCGTCGAAATCATGCCGGTGGTCGCGGTGGACGAGGCCGAGGTTTTCGCGGCAGAGGTGGCAAGGGAGGCCGCGGACGTAACAAAACACCGAAGGATAAGATGACGCAGCTGGCGAACTATTTTGTGTAGCTCGGTTGCTGAAAACATTGCTATGCCAATCAGTCTGCGCAACGAGAAACTGCATTTCAACTAAAACCTCGAAAATCCGATACACCGAATCCGTGTGAATCGTGTTTTGATTTGAAAAAATCATGTATTTTGCAAAGCCTAGTATTGCACCGGACAGTTGAGGTGTGTTCATAATAAGGTCAACCGAGAGGAGAGAGAAAGAGAGAAAATACACAACTCACACACAATCTTATTCCGTAAAGAAATAATAAAATCTCTACAAAATGTTAACATTATTCGAACGTAGAGAGATATATGGTGTGATGTTTTGTTTTGGCGTTTGTTTTACTTAACTTTTTGGTACGTGATCGTTGATCATATAAAATGTACAATAGAATATTCGCTCTTACAATATGCACACACTTGCAATAAGTAATACTTTCTAATACCACAGCGGTAACGAACATTTAACTTTCAACGGAACTGAAGCGACACTCCGATCGGTTGTGATTGCAATGTTGTAAATGCAATTAATATTCCACTGGCGTATCATTCCCACCGCAAGACAACCAAAGTTGATCGATCAACAGTGGAAGCGAACGTTTCACGGAAAGTCGATACAAAGAGTCGGTAAAGAAGTACGTCAGCCCGAGTTCATCATCCAACTGATGGCGCACCAATGCTTCCGTTTCACGACGATTCAAGTACAACCGTCTACCATCGTGGACAACGTGTTGCCGCGCCGTTCCACGCACAATATCCATCGAAACCAGAATCGGATGGGACGAATCGCACGTTACATTTTGTCCCGGAACGCTTGCCACCGGGGTGCAGAGAATAAAACCGTCCTTCGGTAAAACCCGTTCGATCGCTGCCAGCAGGAACGGTGTATTTACGAACACACTTTCGTTGACGAACAGTACGTATCGTGCATTAGTGTCGACGGTTCCACGATGCTGCAACCTTTTCAGCCAACCAACAAGTCTGTCCACTTTGATCGGGTGGGATTTTGAGCTGATGTTTCCCGAACGCAGCACAAATCGGTGCGCCACACGATGATCCTTCCGGGCCCAGGTCCGTCGAATGGTACGTCGTAATGCGTAACTTTGTTTCGACGAGCGAATGATCATCGCCACTAGTGGATCATGGTTTCGTTCTGCTGCACCGGTGTGTAATTCCGATGAAGCTCGCAGTGCTCCTATCCTCTTCAATAGTTCACTATTGTCTCGGTTAACGTCATCTTCCAGCCGGTGAGTTAATTGCACCAAAGCTACCAACAACACCGAAACCGACACTAGTCCAACCACTAAAGCGAACAGAGAGAACTTTTCAAACCAACCCATCAGTAATTACGGTCGCGGCAGTAACACAGCATTGCTACGTGCGATCAGTTGGAGCGATCTGTATCCACACCGCAACGTTTCACGTTCGAGTTGTAACTAAACGTTCACACGTATCGAGCGTGTTTGCATCCGCGCGTGTTAGTGACACAGGAATGCTTCGGTCAATAAAGATATGTGCGAAACAAAGAAAAGAAAAAAAACTAAGCATCGGCGCTTATCGCACCCAACAATGCCAATCTTCATCAATTATCCACCGAACCGTCGGCGGACACTTGTGATTAGCGATCATGTCTAGTGAGTGCGGAAGGGCTTTTCCCAGTTGGCATCTTTCTTTGATTACACACCGTCCGGTATCTTAGTAATTGTGTGTTGCTATGACAACTGTGGCGCTATTGGATGATCGATCGCATTTGAACTCAGCACGATTGTACTATCTATTGCTTTTTTTTCGTTTAACCTACTTTTAAAATGCTTAAAATTCCGCAAATGTTCAATTAATCTATCTTTTCAATCTGCTCGTAAAGGTACGTATTTGTTTTCTTTTTGGAAAAGTTTGTAATGATAAGAGAAATAAAGGTGATGCTTTCTTTGTTCGTAACACGTGCGTTACAGTTTTACGAATGATGAATGACGTACTTTTTATATGGAATAGAAGAACCAAGTTCAATTACCCCTCCGATAAATCGAAAAACACACCAGTGTTCAGTGTGTTTCTAATCCGATAAGAACCGTGGGAGAGCTAAGCTTTCATTCGAAACTAAACATCAGCAGAAATAAACTAATTTTTCTACAACAAACGTTTGTTTTGTATGAAAAAGTTCTGAAAAACAAATTGTTCTTGGTGGCTAATCTAGCGTTTAAATATTCAATCTTTGCCTTTCAATAATACATAGAAAACAGCCATCTTCAGACTAAATCACACACCTTGCTTTTGTAAATTGTAATCTTATAGGTCCAAAATCTACATTTAATTTTTTTATTATTTTAGAATTAAATTCATCTTCTTACATACAATCAATAGCATCACGTGTTTAGTTCCAAATTTTAAATTAAACTCAATAACCGCCTTTTCACAATTTTCGATACGGTGAGCAAGAAACGCGCGTTCTCATTCTCTCTCATTTTTACCCATCTCTCCACAATTGCTCACGCGCAGCGGACTCGCTCTAGCAACCTAGCGAGTCGGTGGCCCATCTCGCTCTGCCAAATACACCGAACATCGAGTAATGATTTGATCGAAGATTTAACGAACATCGAACGTCGATGATGATGATGCACAGTGGGCGAATGTGCAATATTTTTTTCACAAAGCTCGTTCAAATGGTCAAACTTTGAGCTTAACATTACAGCATTTGTATTATTTTATCCGAAAGAATGTTTTAAAACAAATGTTTGAAGCATGCTTTTAGAGCGTGTCCGAAATTCTGTGTATGTTTAACACATAAAACATGCATCGTGTAATATTTTAAGGGTGAAAAGAATCAATTGATTATTTTTCCTTCGAATCGTTTATTGAATACAACAAATTATGTTTCTCCTATTACATTACTGCAAAAAAATAATTTTTTGAAAGGAAATTATCAAATAAAACATTAATTAAAACTAAAACCATTTATGCCATAATTTTTATGCCCATTTCCCATTGTGAGGTGGCATTTCGCTGTCCGACGATTGGTACTGCTCTGCTCTCTCTCTGGGCCGAGCATTTCATTCATTCATAAAGCAACCGCGCGCGGACGCTGTACGTGATCGTCGCTTCTTTCTCTGTAAATGCCGGCGCGGCATTTCTGTCGTCCCAAACACACACACACAGCAGCACAGGTGTGAAGTGAAGTGCGTTCTTTATTTTGTGTACGGTAAGGCTTTCTTTTTCCACTCGTTGCGTACGTGAGTGTGTATGTGTGCGTTCGTGTGTAAATTTCCCATTACACCTTCCGACGATCGGCAGGGGGTACGTTGTATGTACGTGTGGTGTTTGTTTGTCCCTATCCTGGGGTGCGTTACCTGTGTGTGATTTTTACGGGGCCGCAGTAAAGGTAAATGGCTTATTGGCATATCCGTGTTCTAAAGGGAATGCATCTTTCGAAAAACCGTGTCCCGTGGCCATGGTGTTGCTGTGCGTCTAAATTGCCAAAATAAAAGCACCCCGCTTACTGTGATGTGGGTGTGCGTTGTATTGTGATCGAGCGCATGCGATACGGTGGCGTATCACAACGTTCTGGCTGAAGATCGTGAAGATTTCCTACCCGTACCACCTTCCCTACCGTGCTGCTTTCCGCTCATCAACCTGCTGCAGCCAAAAAAACCTGTTTCGGTTTCGATAAACATTTAAAGGTGAGTGAAATAATTTAATTTGCCTATACTTTTCCTCGTCCGCGGCCAACACACACAATACGTGCTGTGCACACCATTTAAATATCATCGCTAGAAACTTTTTGTTGTGTGTTTTGTTCCATGTTTTATTTTTGCGACCCTTTCTTCACTGTATTCCATCCTGCGCGTATTTGGGCTAGTTGTTTTCGTTGCATCCCATCCCGTTTTCATTCCGGTTTTGGGTTTTTTTTTTGTTTTCAAACAACGACGCAACATCAACTTCCACCTTTTCGGTGCGAGACAACCAAACCAGCCAACAAAAACACCACCCAAAACGGCGATGAACGAAAGAAAATAGTAAAAACACAAAAAAAAACAACAAAGCAATCTCTCCTGCGCCGTCGTTTGCTTAGGAGGCTGGCCGCACAGCCACACATAGAAGGAGAAACCAAAATCTTATGGGGTCTCTCGCAGCAAAACCAAAAACCACGGCAAAGACGAAGAGAACGAAATCCAGGTGAAGAAGAAAGCGCAAAACATCGGAAAACCTGTTTGGTTCCATAGCACCACCGTACACTTTTGCGCGCGCGTGTGTGTGTGTAAGTGTTGTGTCGAAGAACAGAAGCCCCCCCCCATCGGGGGAGAGCCCCCACCACACGCAGACGTGCTGGAACATGTTCTCGTCCGCTGGGGTTTCACGTTGTGTTCCTTTTTTTATGAACAAAAAATAAAATCATTATGCTTCGCCTGCCGCGGATCAAACAGA
This sequence comes from Anopheles minimus, assembly GCA_000349025.1. NCBI lineage: Eukaryota > Metazoa > Arthropoda > Insecta > Diptera > Culicidae > Anopheles > Anopheles minimus. Next base: position 5,330,064 of record KB663610.1, read on the forward strand.
TCGAATCTGATCGATCAATTTCTGGGCAAGCTTGCTCTGCTCGCAGCTTGATCACATACACTCAGCCACATTCTCACATTCTGAATGTTGTTCCAATGGGTTACATTTGTTGTTTGTAACTGTATTGCTCTATTGTGCATATTGTGGTGTGAAAATCTTTTCTACTATTGTTAACTATGTGTTAAAATACCATTTTTATCAAATAAACTCTTAAGATGGATTCTAAGATTCAGAATTTAAGATAACTTCCACTCTTCATACATCTCACAGTATTGTGATTAGTCTTGTGCTTAATGAATTTTCTGTCATATGATTTTTTTTTCGAGGATTCATTTCAATAATGAGTCGACTCTACGTAGAATTTTGAATCCTCATGGACCCATGAATCTTTAAGATATTTAAGAATCCTCAAACAGTCATGAAACCATCCAGATTTTATGTTTAGCATCTATTTTTTTAAATAATTTTTGTTTACATTAATCCTTGTACAGTTTGTATTAAATTTTTGTATTTATTATGAATCTGAATTAAAATTGCCCGACATAAGTTAGAATTACTGTAGAGTTTGGGTTTGCTTGATTATTTGATCTGATCCAATAAAATTTGATCACCACTGATCATTATGTTTACTGATAAGAGTCTTTTAATGACATTTTTTGTTCATCTCGATCTTCATGATCAACTGAGCTTTTAGTACTTCTAGTCTATTTAAATGGTTGAAGAAATCGAATTAGAATTAGAATCTTTTTCACTTTCAAAATTGTACCGACAATCAAAACGGGTCGGGCCCACCATTAGGGAGGGGTCGCACGATTGCGTTTGCGTATGCGTTTTCTTCGGGTTCGAATTTCCTCCCGGTTGAGTTTCATGAACGACGGATGCATTCAAGCCACAGACACGGCGCTCCAACAACACGGCCGTGTCGTTGTCATCACCATCATTGTCGTCGTCGTCGTCGTCTTCGTGACGTTGGCCACCCTGTTTGGTTCAACCGGTTTTTATGTGCCCGTTCGGGGTTGGATCATGAGGCAAATGGTGGCGACGGCAGCAGCGAACATAACACAAACAACACACCGAAGAAAACACACCACAAAAAAACACACATAATAAAAATAAAATAAAAACTACATAACAATGGACGTGGACGTGTGTGTGTGTGTGTGTGTGAGAGAGATGGTTGAAAAAAAGTGCAACTTTAGCACATCATCGATCCACGCACCTCGCACCATGGAAGTCAATCTCAGACACGAAGCACGGAGGGGACCACTTCGCTAGAAAGTCTATGGACGGGAAGTTGCTCCCGTAGAGTAGTGTGACTCTACTCTGCTATCACGCCATCCACCACACGTACACAGATGCATTGGTCCGGATGGCAAAACGTGATCGGTGTCATCCTGCCGCCTCGATCGACGCGACATGCGACGACTGGCGTTCACTGGTACTGGAAGTAGGCTGGATGACCACCTGAAAAAGGTTAAAAATATGGGTGATTTAAAGGCAATGTGAAAGTATAGGTATTTACGTATATTTACACACCCTATCTCCATATTTTATTATCTTATCACGAATCATATCAATTCCGTTGCGTAAATAAATGTGTCGTTTTGATATTGTTTTCCGTGCCTGCTCAGGAAGCATAGTACGGTAATTGATCAGAAATATATTTTTTGAATTTTATCTAAAGCCGGAGATATGATTATTTTACACGGCAAAACGCTCACATCAGTTGTACCCTAACGGCGTATTCTCGATCTTATGCGTATAGGTGCACGAAACCCTTCCATTGCCACGAACGTCATCCATTGGAGATGACACACTCATACGCTGCAGCTACAAGCGCACTTTAAAAGCATTCTTATCTGAAAAAAGGGAATGTTATCAAACCTTCCCGACAGCTGTCCAGAATGTGTAATGGTTGTGTTAGCAGTAACCTACCGGATAATCGTAACATGATCGATCGGGGGAAGAAACTAGCATGACAGATACCAGGGTCATGCTTACCCTGGTGGAACCTGTTTTCTGCTGTCAATAATTACACTGAACGCATAAAACATGATGAAGTTGATGCCCACTTCCCAGCCCGATTGCAATCCGCGCTGGTGTCTCCACTGCCGGTCTTGGAGACCTCCGGGAAATTGTTTTACCGTTCGACTGTAACCCGCTTGGCATCTCGTTTGATGTGACCGTTTCCCGCGGTAGACGGAAGATGAGCGCGTGAACAGGTAGCGAGTCAAGTCGAGTGCAAAACTCCAACTCTAACTCCAACAACCAAAGCCAATAAGCCAACAACAGTAACAGGGTAGCTTTAAGGGTCGATGCCACGACTCTCGTTAGCACTTGACGCGTTTATCGTACGCTGTTCCGCGAAGGGCTCTTTACGAAAAATTACCGAAAACTACGGTCTGTTATAAAACGATATGCGTACCCTTGTGTGTAAGCACTTCACTGAGCTGAGTCTGGTGTTCGGTAGCATGATGTAGCATTCTTGCAGCTCGCGCAATAGCTCACACGCGGACTACTATTATGCTACCATCGATCCTGGACCAATGAGCACAAGTATGGCGTGCTATGGTCAAGCCTGTTCTGTTCTGCTGTTTTGCTCTTGTGTTTACCCCTTTTCCTCGGATGGGGAGATGGGAGAGCATATTTTATGGTCTGCTTTGTTTTAAAACTGCGGGATCCACGGTATGATCTGATGGGCCTCGATCGTACGTTGTTCCCCGGGACTGTACTTATGGAACTTATAGAGTGAGATGACTCTGAAGTAAACTTGAGCTAAGACGCAGCTTGGAACCTATAGAAGAATCTAGGAACAGAAAACTAACCATATATCCAGAAAAACTCACTGTTCGGAACATGATCCAAGAATAAACTCAAGAATCCAAGAATAAACATAAAATAAATCAACTTCCAGCAGGATTTATTGTGTTTTTCTTAAATACAAATTGTTTACGACACATAATATCATCCAATTATTGATGTAATAGATACATGTTCGATCATAGCCGCGCGGGAAACGGGACCAGCGGGAAGATGCTTTTACAATTTATGCAAGATAAAAACGTATAAAAAAGAAAAACACCGATCCGTGCAGGGAATTGTTTTGCTAACCGGTTTCCATCTGCAAAAGATGATGTACTCTCCATTATGCACGATAACCAGTTTGGTGATTGTTGCCGTGCATTGCCATTGGTGGCCGTTAATGAAGCATATCCGCCTGATCCAGTTTGGTGCTATCAGTTTCGCTACCAGTTGTTGCAGTTCGAGACGCAAACAAAGAAAATGATGGTTTTCGTGTGCTTTGGTTCCTTCACTTACCAATGTGTGAAGGGATCCGTCTACATATGGTTCGATGATAGTTCAATATTTGTGATACAATTCATCGATAAGATCTAGTTAAATTTAGCGCACCACTCAATTGGCAAAAAAGATCCGATACCGAAATGGCCTCAATAGGGTTTTACATCTTTCATTTTGCTTCTTTCATAGTCAATTGTGAATGGTTTTAAACGAGCGGGAATAGGATTTCAATTGACCGTGATTGATTTTAACTGATTCGCAAACATATTTATTGTCACATGTTTGTTTGGCCTGTTTGCTTGGGTAAAATCATGTTTTTAATGCATGCTATCATATTTTTTCATTTGTTTATTTAAAAGTCGTGTATATTGTTGTGTACTGTTTGCATATATCCTTACGATAATTTTTATTAATGATTATTATACTAACCTTTTTGTTTTGTTTTTTTTTTCTTTACAGTTTCCCATCGATTCGTGATTAATAAATGAACAACACCTATTGTTATGTCGTAAACAATAAACGATTGAAGGCACCTCCGCGTAGCAATCATCCAATTTAATTATTGTTTTTATATTAAATTCCATGGAGTATTATTATACTTTTTAATTTAGTAGAGAATCCCAAAAAAATACATGAGTTAGAATTGATCTTAAATGTGTTTGTGACCAATCATTTGGAGGCTTAAAATCTATTAAGTTCTGCAAGTGTTGTACCTATCAAGAATGTCTCCTTAGTCTGGAACAGAAAGTGCCTTGTGCGTTCGATATATGTAAAAATGAGGAAATTCACCGATAGTGTAAAGTGAACCCAGTTATACAAGTGATCGTATTTTAATTTATTTCATTCTTTATTAAAATATTCCTTAACGTTCCGAATTACTTTATCGAACCATATTTATAGCAGCATTATTTCGCTGTTTTTCATTACATTTGTTTCGTTTAGTAGTTTCGAAAGGTTTAGGTTTAATTCTTAATAGTGTGCGTGTGTATAGTGTAACAGTGCTGCTTGCATGTAGTTCACACGGTTTGCGCAAATAAATCGACCCATCGCAGTCGTTAGTGCGTGACAAGTGTTCGTGTTCGTTGTGCGCAGTGTGACATTTTCGGTGGCATCGAATCAAATAGCAAACGCATCGAACGGTCCAACCGTACCTTCCGGGGGTTTTTCCGAGAAACATCGGTACCCCACAGCACACCACCATGGGCTTCTCGTCCGCACTGCAGGGTCGGGCGGCGCATGATGCGCTGCTCAACCGGCAGGAGGCCGAACTGAAGCTGCTCGAAACGATGAAGCGTTGTCTGGTGCAGAAGGCCAAGTGTGATCGCGAGTATGCCGTCTCACTGGCAGCCGTCACTCAACAAGGACTCAAAATCGATCGTTCCGATGATCTACAAGGTGAGTGTGAGAGCAATGAACGAATGAGAGAAATGTTGCGGTACTCCAGGAAAATTCAATAATATACTGGGCGCCTCCATCAATTCAGAAGTCCTTTCAGTACGCCACTCCAAAGCAAAAACCTAAACGAATGTTTTGGAACTAAACCATGGAGTTACATATATAGTACATCACTTTTTTTCAAAACGCTTATTTCAAGTGATTTTGAAAGTAGGAGTGATGATTCTTTGTGTATTTAAAAATTTCCTAAGTGGTTCAATATTTTTTTGTTAATGAGTAAGTAAGGCAGAATATTTCCTCGGAAGAGAGCTTCGAGCAATTTCCTACAAACAGTTTTCCTCGGAATCCCAGGAGTTTCCTTCGCAACCTTGGAATCAGTATTCCTTTTTTTTATTCATAAAGGGCGGTCAGGCCGTATTGCTCAGTAATTCTCTTTGTTGCATCAGCAATTATTGTCTCAGTCGTCGAAGAACTTCTGTGTATATTTAGTACACTACAGCCAAATGTTGAACTGCAATCTTGAATCAACTATACTTGGAAGATGGAGTAGATGCTTACGTGACGTAGCGATCGCATTTTATTGGCACATGTATAGGTTCCCAATCCAGTGGTATAGAATAAGCATCCGGAACATTTCTAGAACTACTCTCAATCTTTCAAATACATTTGTTTCTCAGTGTTAAACTATTCCGCTAAAGCTAATAATTGACTTTTTCACATGCGTGTCAATGTTAATTCTTAAGTATTTCAAAATTAAATTTTCTATGTAGTATTGAGAATAAATTATGTCATGAGCAATTCCACCAAGGTCATTTATTTTGGCTGAGACTTTTTTGAATGATAAACAACGTGGTTTTCTGCAAACACCAACACCGGCCCGTAACCAATAGGATTTAATATGGTACGACGATGCCGTTAATTCTTGGAATATTTCCTGTTATTCGGTTGCTTATCAAATCAAACAAGGTCTAAAACCTAAAATAAATATAAGAATAACAGGCACAAGTACCGCGGTAGAGTTACAAGCCTCCCCAAATCCCGGTAGTTCTAGTGTTAAGTCCAAAGATAACATTGTTGCCCAAAGGGATTCCTTGATAACTTGGTCAAACACATTGACCCCATCTAGCCATGAATGTTCTTTCATGAATGTTCCCCTCGCTGGGAGTAATCGAAAACGTCCACGAGTTCGCGACTTATTGCGGCGATCATTCGAACATAGACCTCCTCGGGAATCCCATTAGGACCAGGAGACACCTGGGCGGCAGAATGTTTGATAGCATTCAAAACTTCACACGGGATAAAGTGTTCCCTATAATCTTTGTTGATATTGCAATACTCAGGTATTGCAATCACCTCATCCCCTTTAAAACGGAACGATATGTGACCATTCTCGGAAATGGGTGCCGAAACCACGCAAACGTTTTCCTGCTCAAACGTTGGATTCACCAGCGCTCACAACCATGTTCCCACGTCCAAAAACTGAGACACAGTCGCACAGCTTTTTATAATGCGCCACACACTTTCCTTCCTTCCTTCGGTGGGTTTATTCGCTTCCAACGTTCGATCGCTTCTTTGATTTCGCTACAAAACCCTCCGCCTGCGTGTGCCTAAGTCGATGTTTTTTTTGTGTTATTTCACTCGCTTTTATAGCGACTTCCATCACGCACCATTGCGTGGAATTCATTTTAAACTATCATCCAACACCGGGCCAATGGTTGTCTTTCGCGCACCTTTCGCTGGAAGATGAATCCATCGGGATGTGCAGCACCGAACGAAGCTGATGGGAAAGACAAGTCGCACCGAGTCTGGGGCACAGTTGTCTGCAGGGGTGAAAACTTTCGATCGTTCCACATGTTTTGTTGCTATCTCTTTAACGGCTGAACTGTAACAGATTCTTAGGTTAGAATGTTTGCTTAGCAATTTCTAGTTTGTTTGTGCTACGGACGAGGCGCAACTTCGCAAAGAGTTTCGCTCTCGTGTTTTTGCTTTTTTATTTAATCTTTTTTTTCTGTATTTTCCTTTCCCTTTTGCGTGTGTTTAGTGTGTGCAATTTCATCTACGCTCCATACGCATACATCAGTTATCTCACGGAATTCCATGCCACGCTCCGAGGTTATCTTTTCGTTGGTCATGTTATTTTTCGGTGTGTTTTGTGTTGGTGTGCGCGCGTAATTATAGAAATTTGCGGAAATCCAAATTACAACAGCTTTATATTGGACGGAACGGGGAGAGACTTACTCGGGGTGGTTGGTGGGAGCTTTTCCTGTTTTATGTTTGTTTCCAATTTATAGCACAGTATTCGCGGTGTGAAATTGTTCGTTTCATTGAATTCGATATCGATACTGTTGAGAAAAATGGGAATGTAGAAACAATTTAAAAACAGCTTGTACTAAAAGCTAAATTTTCCAGTTTCAATTCCCTCGCCCACATTCCAAAAACACTCGTGTGATGAAAATTAGCAAACAGGGGGAAAACCCTCCACATGATGGCGTTTGTCAAACGATAGCACCCCAAAAACACCATTGTGTCATTTAATTTGAATACATTGTCCGTTTTGAAGGTTTCCTAATGGAGACCCGGTTAGTATAAAGCGTTACCTCTAACAGGTTTTGTTGTGAATATTTAATGTATGCTAACAGCTAATCAAACGTATTCTACGTGCACACAAAAACCGCAACCAGCTGCCAATCTGCTCAATTGAAGGTAAAGTCAGGGCCGAAAAGCATAAATGTTTGCAACTTATTGAATTAAAATATTCAAAGTCTAATTGTTCTGTGTGTGAGGGAGATGTTTTGACACATTCGAGCAAACAAAGGACATTTAAATGCTTTCAAAAGGAATTTATATCATCGTGGTGGTTTTGTCCATAATCGAGAACCTCGAGAACTGCTGGACCAATTTTGATGGTGTCTTCGGATGATGTGTTCCTTTTTGCCCAACGGAGTTCTACGGAAAAAGAAAAGTTTAATTCCTTCGACCCTTGGAGATAGCCTACCGTAAGATCCGCCATTCTTGGAGGGTCCCTTTTCAAAGCGGACTGAACCTCAACATATTCTAAATTTGGGTGTCCCAAACTCCCTTATTCCCTCTTGGATTCCATCTAAATTCAACACTTCTCTATCTATTCTTCTCACTTCTTCTACGTGATAGTGAGGTCCCAAAACTTATTCTACTTCAAGCGTCTCAAAAAGAGTTTCTTCAGATGTTTTCATATTAACTGCTACAATGAAATTCTTTCAAGCAAACTTGATAAAATATTAAAAATATTAGCATCTATATTTTATTTAGCCAGTTTCTTACTATAAAATAAATAATGGACGGAACGAGTCCGAAGTCTTTTGTAAAAATATGTTGGTGCGTGATCTTCTGACTATCGCTAGTCCAATCTTTCAACCGTTCAAAACATCACGTTTAATGATCATGATTTAAATATGCGGCAAAACTATCTCTTTGTTGCAGTATAGTTATATACTTGTTTATTTTCTCCAAAGTCGTAATAGAGTCGTAGAATATTCAAGTAGTGTGCAATGTTATCCTACCATTATGTGACGCTTCTCTCCCTCTTTGTGCTCCCATCCACAGGAAGTCACATAATGCGAGCGTGGCGAAGCTTCATGGAAGAATTGGAGCATACGGCCAAACAGATTCGCACCAACGCGGAACAGTTGGAAACGGCCTGTCACGAAAAGCTAGTCAGCTTGTACCAGGAAAAACGACGCGTCAGAAAGCAGTACCAGGAGGAGCACACCAAAATAGCCACCCAGTTCAGCCATGTAAGTATAACTGCATGCGGCATTTATTAATTGTATATTATGCTGTGTGTTACTCTGAAGCGAGTGTATGTATACTGTATTAATGATTAATTACTGGTAATTTTTATGAAACCCTTTAGTCAACTGCCAAAACAAATGCTTGGGCATTAATAATTCCAAAATGAAGCACATGTTTTGACCTTTTTATGTCGTTTCAAATGATGTGCCCTGTCAGGTCAGCAGCGGAATGTGTTGTCTTCGTGTCATTGCAAACAACCACCAGAAGAATAGCTAATGAAAGTACGTCTGAAGCATGCAAATGGCTGCAGCTTAGGGTGACGATCGATGAACTTAAAAATTGGGTCAGTTCTGGGTCACTGGGTCGCAGTAGATAAGGTTTGCAAATTACGATATAATCAAAATTATCAAGTTTATTAACTTATTTTCACTTCAAATCCTCTTCCCAAACAAACAGCACATAAAGTAAAACAGTCCCCTTGTTAAACCACTAAAGGATAAAATTAGAAAAATTGATGTACTGTACAGTGGGTTGTACAATGCAGTAGCAGTAGGATGACTATTATCACCACTAAAATTCATTTTCCACATTGTACAAGCATCCACGGCAGTGTCGGTGGAAATAGGGCGTTGTGTCATTGCACAAGTATGTCCGACCAAACCCGCACGAACTTCCCAACACAGGGAACGGGGTCCAACCAAATGGTTCCGACAGACGGTCGACGGTTCACGGTCCGGGCCGGTGGGTTGAGCAAATGTTGTTAAATTGTGGTAGCGTTGTCTGCTCGCACATACATCCACACGCACACATCTTTGTACACAAACAAACGGTGTCTGGTGCAGATGACCGAGTCATGTAGAACACGGCCCACTATCATCATACTGGTTGATGGCTTGGGGAAAAAAGTCCGATGATGTTATAGGTGTTTCTCTCCTTTTTCTCACATATGACAAAAGTCCAACGTTTTGTTATGGCTTTATCGTGAAGATTATTGTACGGATCTCTCTAGCTGATTTTAATTGTCATATTTGTACTCCATTTCTTTTCGGAGCTTTGGAACTAATGGGGTCAAAAAATTTACTGGCACTGTTTGTTTGAATTAAATATATGCATACTCAGTAACTCATGAGCTGTATCACTCATGAAAAGATAATTTGACTTCCGAAAGAGTTAGTTTAAGAATTAACTCATTAATATGGCTCACTCACTCTGAGTAAGTTTGTCTTAGTATGTTAGGGAAGATCTATTTATAATGTAAAATTAGGGACACTTGTCGGAAACTGCATTATTTGCAACGAAGTTCGTCTCATCAGTCTCAACATTTTCTTCAATCTTAAAATGTTCCTGATCCTCAGGAATTACTATCTCCTGTTTTCCGGTGAATCATCTACGTCATGTTCTATGGCTTCTTTTTACTAAGGTGATCAGGAACTTTTATGAAACGTTCCAAAAGGCAAACAGTTTTCTAAACCATATGATAAAAATTTTGCTGCCATCAATCTCCATATCAGCGTTGCGTAATAATTGGATGTACCTTTATTATTCCCATTTTCGGTTAGAAGACAGGATTTACTCATAATTTATCACAAAAAAATTAAATGCTTATGCCAAAAGAGACATTAATTTTACATTTCGTGTATATTTTTATTTAAGAAAAACTTTTTTCTATTAACAAATAACACAGTGAAGGTCAACAGTGTTACATCTGCCCCCCGATTGATTCCTTATTTCCCCCGCATAAAATTAAACAATTTAACCCAAATAAAGATCTTCCGCTGATACAATGAATGGTGGTGCAACATTTCTAACTGCATCGGTGACGTGTGTCACGCAACTTGTGCACTACTACCCGATTCTTCCTCCTTTGTCGTAATCGTAATTGTACAGGGCCAAAAGTCAAGAAAGTTACCGCTCAAAGTGTGCAGGCGAGCGCAGAAGCATTCGACGGTGCTGTGTTGTGTTGGATTTTTCAGTTAGAAAGAGCAAGCAAACAAATGCATAAATCGTATGGTAACAGCTGCAAGTCACCCGTGAGCGTCGTTCGTCATCATGTCTTCTAATTTAAAACAAACCACCCGCCATCGGTCTTGCACGGTATTGGGCGTACTGGGCGTCAGACGGTCAGGAAACAGTGCAAACGAATAAGGGAGCCAATCATCGAATCAATTAATTCAACACTGACACCTACTAGTAGGTCGGCTGAAGTAGGACATCTTAGAAGTAGTACATTTTCTGTTAAAAGTACACTCTATGCTCAATTTTTTATTGTGTTATTTGTACAAAAGTTTCTTTGAGTGTAGCCAAATTTAAATTAAGTTATCAAAACACTTCAAGCTTGCTCCAAGAAACTGAGACAAGCTGCGCGTTCGAATTTATTAGCGCCAATTATAGGTCACCCGGAGCTGTCCGCGAGGGTGGCCCCGTTGGTATGGTTTCGTCCACTGGTCCAACACTGGCGAACGCACACAAACGCAAATCCGGTCCGTTTGCTAGCGCCCACCATTCCCTACCCCACCCTTTACGTGCTGCTACGTGTCCGATATTTTTTGCCATGCCGCCCGCTTTGACAATCGTGCATGGTTGGGCTTTTTCGCATTTTTTATATTTCGTTCATATCCTAACCGGTTTTGTCGAATAGGCAAAGGCAAATCGAATCTTTGCTTCCTGAGAGACAAACCACGCGAGACATCGACCATTCGATCGTTTGCGCAAGACATTGCCAACCGTGTGGAGCCAAACGAGCGCACGTTTTTTCCCCCCCAAGCTCAGCTCTCGGTTGGAACATGGCCAAATTTGAAACGGAGAAAGAGAACCTCGGTCCACCACCCGGACTCGGTGGTAAGCGCTATGTTTGTGCTATGTACATACGAGCATGCTCACACCCATCGGGTGGGAGTAAAGTGAATTAAAGTGAACAAAATCGGCAAGCAACAGCACCAGCAGCTGACTGTATAAATAAACAAAAAAAAGTCCACGCTACAGGTTGTAATGCGTACATTGTATTGGGCAACACGGTACAACCGGGGGGAAACACGTGTTCGTTTGTGAATGAACATGAAAAAAGGGAAGAAAATCCGGTTCCGGTTGATGAAATTTACCCGAAAGCGAAAGATCACCCACGGTCACATACCCGGACACCAATTAGAGATTAGTTGCTCCGGGTGAGGCAAGAACTAGGCAATTCGCTTAGATTGCAGCTGTAATTGGGAGATATTCTTATATCTCGCTTTTATTCAGGCGCCGCCAATCCAACACATGATAACGCTATCGGGGTGGTGATCTATTTGATGTCAAATGGTCTACCCATGATTACCCAATTACCCAGAAATAGATGATACCTCCAATGAGCTTGTGTACGGTGTGTGAGCTGGTTTCTTGGAAGCATCAGCCGCTGCTACCGGCAATGTAATCAACCGAATTACCCGCCAAAGTGCTGGCACTGAACGTCACCCCTAATGCACCATCCTAGCAAAATAGGGCCATACCATTATGGCACTTGCTGGTGGAGGAAAGCACTCAAAGCAGATACGAACATAAAAGGGCTTTTAAGGCACGAAACATATTGGTGATCTTTATTGTATTAGTTTTGTGGTATATTGATAGTGCCCAAAATACAAAAGGGACACTTTCTACAATTCAAAAGATCTCGCCCATCTCATTTGTTAAATCTCTCCTGAAGGCTCTTGCTATTTAAAACAAAAACATACAAACACTTTCATCCCCAACCTTCAATTACACGGTTGGTTTCGATGAAGAAACATTGCAAGCTTCCAGATCGGCGAATCAGACCATCCATATCCATTTGCCCGTGTACGCCAATTGCATTGATGTGTTGCTCTCAGCCCCCGAACATGTACATTCCAATGATGGTACAACGTTTATGTGCGGTCAGTGCGGTGGATTGCTCGACCGAAAGCTAATTCTGGATGTTTCGGAAGGCGGAAGAGTTTGGGAAATTGTGGAGAAGTTGGGCAAAAGGGGAAGACCATGACGCCCAGACGGAATGCTCCAGAACAACAATTGCCATCAATTATCGCAGAATTGATATTAATTGGATTTTAGTGGACTCGTTGTTCGACCGGCGACCGTTTGGATCGAATATGTTGCTCTCTTGAGTACTGGTAGAATGGCATGTAGGAGTTTGTTTCTACAATGTCAGGTGGCTACTTTTTCGAACAAAGATCCGAAGGAAATGAAGCAATATTGTAGCCCGTGAAAAAAAAGGAAGTTTAAACTAGTTTATGCATTTTTCCTTATAAACTAGGCCAAAACTTCAATCGGTTACAACAGCAAGTTTGTACCACAATTTTCCCAAAGAAATCTAAAAACAGCTTCCCGCCTATGCGCTTGCGTTCGTAGCTTATCTCATCGCGCCTGACAGCTGGAAAAACCAGATGCTACTAAACGCCATTTGAAACTTCCAACTTCCGAACCGCTTTTAAATGCAGGAGTTTGTTCAAATTTAGAGCAGCACAAGAAACACCAACCTTTCGTCATCGTTATCGGGGAGGATTAAACAAACGAAAGAAGGGAAAAAAATGTTCGCCCCACATTTACTCTTGTTTTCCGATTTTCCAGTTAACTAAATGAAAGCATATACGGCTGGCAATGGAGCGGTTAATCGGACCAGGCAGTTCAGTGCACAAAAAGATGCACTTGGGAAAAAGGGTCAGTGTGAGAAGATGGAGAGATCTGTTTTTTTATTCACTGCGTCTAATTTCTGTAGAGGGTTTGCTGTCTAAAACGATAAACTTTTCATTATCGAATGGAGATAGATATAAGAGTAATGCTCTCGGAAGAGATTTCATGAAGGGTCTAGATACTTCTTTGGTTGATGAATGCCCTTATACGTGCCTGATTACATTTTTATGTAGATGGGGTTTAACTCTCTAAATTATCCAAGAGATTTTGAAGAACTCAAAGTACAAATGATTTTAGTGTTCCAATTTTTCAGGTTGTTTCGTTAAATATTTTTATTTAGACGTTAGAATTAGCAAATTGATTATATTAATATAATATAACAAAATATAGCGTTATTGAGCATACAATTGAAATCCATTTTAAGAAATCTTCAAACTGCCCAATTTTTAAATCCGCATATTTCAAAAATTTATACATTTTCCCACGCCGTTCAACAACCGTCACATCTAATCTATGACCTACCATTATCGTGGTAGAAATGAAAAAAAAAACTGCACGAAAGTGTGTGAAATGGTTAATTTTCTCCCATACGCATCCCATCATATGGTCAGTGGGCCGATGGACAGGCGCAGATAACAGCGGAAAACATTAAACGGTGTAATAAAATGCTACAACACGATGGTCACATTAATGAGCGTTTAATTTCCACACTTAATTAAAACCAAAGCATACCATTCACTTTCCACGTGCTCTGCTGCTATGCAAAGCACTTTTCCGCCTCGATGACTTCGGTAAAGCTCGGTAGCGGTAGAAGCGCTAGAGGAAAGAAAAACACCAAAAGTGCATACATTTCACTGGAGCAGATTGTGTTAAAGTGACTCTGTCAAGTACCAAACAACTCGGAGAAGGAAGATTGACGTTTGACGGGCCCGACAGCCGATCAAACACGTGCAAGAAGCGAATTAAACAAATCCGTCAACCAGAGCTGATCTTTCGATTGGGAAATTGGGTACTTGTTGGTGAGGTGGAAAATTGAAGATGTACCCCTTGGATACGGAAGGTGACGAGAAGGTGATTTAATAATTTGCCCAAACCGTCCGACAAATTAATCACCAACGCGGTGGTACACTGACTTCAATATTATCACGCTTCTGCACCCAAGTCTTTCGCCACCTTCTTCCTCTCTCCTGAGGTGGTCGATCAATTTAGTCAATTTTATTCAATTATTCGCTTACGGAAGGTGTGTGGGGAAAACGTGGAGAGACGTTTTAAATGGAACGGTTTTTCCACCGTTTATGGCAAACAGTAGCAAGAAACGAATTCCTCCTCTTCCAGCTAAAGGAAATTCGGAAAACGTTTGCGGGCTATCTGTCTCGCTTTTTTCTCCCTAGCACCACCGGAGTATCCACTGGGCTTAACATCTGGTTTTGACAAATTTTCCATCTACACCATCGCCGCACCGTCGTCAGCTGTAGCCTTCAGCGTCTACATAAATTGAGCTAAAGCGAGCAGCCGATTGCCTTGTTGGATAATTCGCTTGGGAAATTGTTTTTCCTCGCTGGTTGGAGCGCCCCATTCCAGGGGTGGGATGGGGTGATTTTCATGAAATCTTCACGATGTACATTAAGCAGTGTTCACAATTTCAACTACCCTTTTAAAGGCACGGGCTCAAGCAGGAACAAAACCGACAGCGTTAATTGAGCCATGAAACAAGAATCCGCCCTTTACTGTCAACGAGCTCTGGCAGATGTTAATTGTGGTGAATCGTTATTATTACTTAATTGTAGCGTAACAAAACACCATGGGTGTAAATGTAAATTATCCTCCTTTGGGTGTATGTGTTCATGTTGTTATCCGCGGGTACGTTAAGTGTACGATGAGCTATTGAAAGAAGAAACCAATTAATATCTCCTTGTATGAGTTGTTATTGGTTCAGTCATATATTATTACGAACTATGCGGATTCGGGGAACTTTAAATAAAACTTTAAATTGATAGTTAGACAGTTTGTGGATTTTTTTTGGAAAAAATGGTAGAAGCGTGTCTTTATGAATTCGTTTAAATTGTAAGTGTTTGGAGCAATTGGACCATGAAAGGCTGAACACTTTAATTTTAATATACATTTTTTCGATGTGTTAAAAAATTCTAAACTATCTCTACGCACTGTATAGAGTATCAAAAGTGATCAATAACATCATGTTGGACACTTTGGCCAAACTATAATAATCCCCTTCCAGCGTACTTTTAGTATTCGGTCGTTTACTCTTTAATCAAACCTCCAAACAAACAATAATAGTATATTAGTTAAGGTAACAAAAAAATGTTACCTTAACTAATATACTATTATCATAATCATTTCAAGAGTAATGTGAACTTTAGAGCAAATTGCTTCAAACATTTATTTACATTCAGAGGACGATTTGGATTTGAATATATTGAGATTTGCATATAAATGGGTTTCATTTTTTTTTAATTGTCATTTTACACCCGTAAGCCATTCACATTTTATATCAAAAATATATTCGCCCAAATGGTCTTAAGTTATTTATTTTTAAAATTCTTCGTTATTTGAAATGTTATATTAAGTTAAATATTTAGTCCAGAAAGCAAGAAATGACTAACCAAGATTTCTTGAGGTTTTTGGTGCCATAGAAGAAGGAGATTTTTTTCTGTTTTTCTATTCTTTATTATGTTATTCAAAATTGTTATGGCTTGCACTTTAACCATCCAACCCACAGACACGGGTAGATTTGCAATGGAACTGCAAATGTAACCCCAATACCCATGGAATTGCAGATTAGGTGACCCGAATATTTTGTTCGGCAGCTATAGGAACCACTATTATTACCCTGCCACGGTAAGAACCGGTCAATGCTGAAGGGGTACTCGGCCATGATAGGGGACAGCATCCTCCGATGGCTTTGATCTTCACCTTGCAGCAGCAGATTGCGTGTGAGGCAGGTCAGTGCATCATGGGCGCACTCCCTCTGGATGGAAGCACCTTGTTCGAGGCAGGTTTTCTTTTTCCACCACCAAACCAGTTCTGCAGTTCTGCTGCAATGTCATTCATTCGACTGCACCGACGTGATGTACCGCTACGTTTGGTGCATTCACATGGACAGGTTACAAAGGACCGGATCAAACGGTTGTCCAGCGGATTGCAAGGGTTTGCAGGGTGCGCTCATTTTAATCCCAAATGAATACCGAAGGTAACATTCCACGCCAACTGCCTAAACTCCCGGTATGCATGAACCTGGAACATGGAAACATGAAGGATTAAGGCATACATTTATTATTTATACTTTGAATTACAATTTATTATTTTAAACGAACAAGTAGGACAGGAAAATGTGTTTAATAAAATCAGGAGGCTTAAATTGTTACTTAAATATATAACAATTTTATTTACATACCTAAAGACGTTTAAATTAATCGTAAGCACAGCCACTATAATAACACAAAAGCACAGCCATTTGTAAGAATATTGAGCATGCTGTTGTAAACTCTGTCCAAACACATCTCCTCCATCCGTCCCGCCGTTCCGCCCATTTATGCTGCACAATTTTATGCAAAAAGTTTCCGTCCTCCACCGTTGGCTTGTTGTAAAATTTCGATTTTACGACCGAAGGAACTGGCTTCATAGTGAAATTATTCTTCCACCAGTTGGTGTTTTATTCCACGGAAGTAACCATAAAGTTAGCATTATGCGTCAGTATAAAAGTAACAACCTTCGTAGCCGCTGATACCTTCCCAACCGGAAGCTCTGTCTGTTTTGTTTTATGCTGTTGCGAAAGGATTCGAAAAACCCAGAACAAACACGTACAAGCGTTTGCATGTGCGAATTCCGAGTGCAACATGTCCTGTCCCGTGGAGCGGTGGCGTTTAAAAAGGGCATGCCGGTTGCATTAATGTATAATGGTTTCATTTACTTTGCGAAATATATTCTTAATAATGATTGCATATTTAAATAATGGGGTACCGTGAACGGGTTCCTTCTGCACAAATGATCCCAAAAGTCTGTATCGACAACAATATTTATGTAGAATTATTTACCCATTTTTGTAGTGGCCCCCAAAAGGTCATTTTTGTAATTGATGCAACGTGCAAATGTGCAATGAAATATTGCTTTTGTGTTGTTCTTGTTAAACTGTTTGGTTGTTTTTGGATTCCTTCCTGTTCCTACCTATTTCCTAACGACAACAATCATGCTACAAACTAATTTATCCATGCAAGGCTACTTACTGAGGAAAACTTTTCACAAAACTAGGAATCTTCTAGCGTCAGCAAAGAAAAAGAACATACTGACTCTGCAGTGCACAGATGCATTTCCCGGGGCTGGAGTACGTATGCGCCAAAGTGGTGGCGAATGATTTATGGATTTTGTTCCACGTTTACTGAAACGAATGACTTTTACCTTACAACACCTCTGGGCACACATTCGTCTTCATTATAAATTATGGTGTTTATTACATCAGGGATTAATCCCTCAGACCCACATCTTCTCTTCATTTTGTAAGAAGCATTCTTAACTAGCCATTTATTTAACTTCTGATTCGTTTACCTTATAAACATCGCGATAATTCGCCGATAAATGCCGTTGGTGTAATTATTGATTTTGCAAAAGAAATATTAATAAAATAAAGGTATAATATCGTTTTGAGGATTTTTTTATCATTTGTACTTGTAACAATTCTGTCATGAGTAATAGGAAAGCGCTGATAAAAACCAGGCTTTTATTGTGAAGATAACCACATCAAATTACTTCCAAAAACATTACGGATCGTATTTCTAACTGCGCAGCTTTAGGTTGATAAGAAATTCGATAATATTGTAGGGAAACAATCGTGGTTTAAACAGATTAAAGCTCCTCAAATGGTGGCCAAACCTCGTAACTAAAGCCGAGGATGTTCTACTGTGTATTTGGTGGAACTAGAATAAAGTAATTCATTATAAGTTACGGAAGCATAGCCAATCAATAAAATCAGATCTTTATTGTCAACAACTGGTTTCAAGCTTGTAATTGACCGGAAACGGCCAGTGATTGGCAAAAAGAAGAGATGTTGTGTCAGAACAATGCCAAATCTGACTCGTCTATATTGACTTCCCAAAGATTCAGGGAGCTTGGTTGGAAATTTGAATTCATACACATGCATTACAAAACAATGGAAATAATCCAAAACATATTGAATAATATCGTAAATGTCATGTAAAATTCAAACGGCATTATTCTAGGTACAGCTTTTTAGATCAAATAATAACTTATATAATTTAGAATGTACTTATAAAATTTTATAAAGGCTCCACATTACAAAATGATTCATAATCGTTTTGGGGCTTCAAAAATGTCTCACTGAATCAAACAACGACTTGTCCGCATGGTTTAACCGATGATTCACCACAGGTTGTTCGATGCTGGTAATTTTCTTTGGAGGCTTACTCATCGTGCAATTATCGTTGGTAGTAGCAGCAGCCCAATTGAAGCTTGTCCCAAAGACACGCAGTGCCATCGAAGACCTTTAACTTCTTCCTTCTGTGATGATGTTTAATGACGCATGATGATGTAGCTCTTTATTTCGATTGTTTTTGCGTATTAGTTCCTAAAGAAATACAAATATATTTGTATTATTTTATTTTACTTTCTTATAAAAAGAGTTTAATTTGTTTAACAAAACAACATGTGGTACCCCAATCATGTTTTATAGCCCAAAATGGGATACAAGTGACTGCAGTAGAAGGCACAACACCATGGTTACACTGCAGCAAAACTGCATTCCTTCTGATGTGTCATTGCTATTGGTTGCAAGTCGGCCTAACCCGACAAACCGGAACCGAATGCCATCCCGTATGAAAGGGTTGTATAGGGCAACTTCATATGTTTTTTTTATTGAATTCCTTATTTTTTCCTCCCCACGGTGAGGAGTTTTCGTTTTATAACAAATTGATTTGTTGTGCAAACGACGGGGTTTTCCCCGATAAAACTGTATCCTTTTTTCGCCCTTCTTGGTTCGAATTGTGTCACTTTCAATCACATCTGAAACATAATCCTATCTCGAAGCAACGTAATGGAAACCGTAGCTTGATTAAGACCTCCGGAGCTTCCACCCGGGAGCTTGTTCACTTGTAATGTCGATACAATTTTCCTCCTGCTTTCGGAAGCATGCGACAGGGATGCAGTTTATTTTTTCAGGAAAGGATGACCCGCTTCTTCGCGTGTTAGATACGGGAATAAGCACACACGAGATGCAGAAAGAGAGATAAGCGGGAAAATGGATTGAACGTTTCCGAGAAGAAATGCGATTGAAAATCGTGCTTCACCGGGTGCTGTCGTTGTGGTGCTACTATTACTGTTTTTCCCATAAAGTCTCGATCTCGGTGTTGCACTCCCGCTGTACGAAGCGACAATATTTGGTGGCTGTGTTAGCATCACATAAAACAAGTCCTTCCGGTCACCGTCCACAGCTTTGCCAGTGCAGTGTTTCGTAACACTCGTTGTATCCCTTTTGGACTACTGTCGTCGTTTTATCGGAGATTTTATTTGCTACTAAATTTTTCCTTTTGTGCTGCACGATAATAACGCGGAATTGGGGAAAACCGGGAAAAGTCAAGAAATCGGAAGTGTGGAAATTGTCGCCTCTCGTTGGGAAGAAGCTTCAATTCACACCAACTCCAATTCCTCTTTTCAAACGATGTTTCTCGCTCTCTTTTTTTTCTCTTTCGAGTCCTGTCGTTCGAACAACCGGGCAACAACTTTAATAGTTAAACTTCCACGTTAAGGACTTTTGATTGTGTTTCTCCTTCTACAGATTCTTCAATTCTTTACAGTGTCGGATTTAAACGAAAATGAAACAAGTTCAGGAGAATAGATTCCGTACGAAAGTTTTTCGTTTCAAACATTCCATTGTTTTTATTATGCACCATCAAAATTTCGTTGGGGAAGGTTAGTGACTTTTATTGGGTGGTGTTTTTTTTCCTAACAGAATAATCAACTTGAGAAGCAGTTGTTTTTTTCATTTATATAATTAAGAAGCATTTATAACTAATATAATCGGTATAATAATTACTTAAAACTTTAGACTTTGGAAAAGAAAACCTTAAACAGACAGTGATAATAAATTACCTGCAACTTTGTTAAGCTTTCAGCTGTCCAGAGACGGTAATGAAAATGGATTTTAGCCAGACGCTTCTGGTTTTCTAATACTCCACCCCAGATGGTACCGAATTTGTCTACATTTATTGTTTGCAGCACCGACCAAACGATACCAGATGCACTTGACAAAAACTGCACAAATGCCAAAACCATTCCGTGACTTCGTTTGACTCCACTTGTACAAAGGAAAATCACCTTTGCTAGACTTCTAGAGCCCAAAAAAATGCAGAAAGCATCGAAAGGTGTCCGCGCATGAACGTGCCCGTCGAAAGGATGCGAACACGCGAGCAAACGAGCTCTCGTACCAGGATGGCACGATGCCTTCGCTTCCGGAATAATGATCTTCACCCCCAACCCTCAGTGTCTGGTCCGTACCATAGCGAGTGGCATTATCCTTACCACCGGGTAACAAACTCACTGTGGGTGGAATTACGGCTCCCTGAACTTGGGATGGGGCAAAAACGAAGGAAATTTCTTCGAACTTTGCCAGACGTCTGCGAGCGAGATGAATGACGGCGATAGAAGGAAATTCCTTGCTCGCTGTACAATGCATTGCATCTGTACTTCCTCTTAGTTATTTTTTTGTTGTTGTTATCAACCATCCCACAGCCTTGCTGCACCCACAGCATCATTTGATCGAGTAGCCGGCGTCGCTGTAATCGATTCGGTCGGTCAGAAGAACTCGTACCAGACATGCGAGTTTCATTCGGCAATTCGGGCGATGCACGTCTCGTACCACCGACTCGTAAGGACATTCTCAGTCTGAAAGCAGCTATGGCTGAGAGAATTGCATCCTCGTACAGACATCTTGTGGTTTCTTCTGCGATGTTGTACAACGAATTAAATCATCCTTGGAATATGCTTTAAAAATAGCAAAACACAACACGATTTGAAGCGAAAAATCAAGAATGTAGTGTAACACGGTAACAAATAATTAACGACAATAGAGGTGCAACAAAAACACACATATCGTTTCTTTACGTGGCAAATCGTGTTACTTTAATTACCCCTTCAAACAATCGTCTATTTCCACCCGGGGTGGGTAGAGCAATCGAAACTGCAATCGATCGCTCCAACCGTTTGAGCGTCATTTGTCTTATTCAATACAATGTGAGAAAACGGTTAGGAAGTGGATTGATTATAGGAACACTATCATCCGAAGTTGCATTTAAAACTCCTCATCAATCGCTGCCTCGTAACAGTTCGTGATCGACGTGTAGAAGGTATAGGAGAAGATGGACTTGGTTTTTTAATATTAATGCAATCCTCCATGGTACTTGATGGTTTGTCGTAAAACGTTGAACAGAGCCCATTTAATCATGAGTATCAATGATCATGTTCTGTGAGATTGCTGTTTTGAAATCCATTTATCCTAAACTATTAGAATAGCGTTAGCGTTATTTCATTATTTAAATATAATTTTATTTCCCTTGTACAGTTAAAATTCAAATTATGGATCCATTCGGGATTTCAGGATTCCAACGCCTTTAACATGCATGCACAATTACTATTTTATGCATTTTTTGTGTTTTATGCAGCTTTCAGAAAACGCACTGCACCACCATTCAGTGCAACTGACCAATCGATGCGATGTGTTGGTTTTAATTGGTGCTAGAATTAAATTTAATTACATCTGTGCTTTTGCACACTCCCTTGTAAGATGGTAAAGCCGACAATCTGGAGACCATGTTCGGATCATCCCCCGGAGTGCAACATCTTACGAGAACGATACACATAAAATAATCCCCTTATGAGACGTAACATGGGAGCCACAATACTTATGCTAACGGTTGAGGACAATGCACACGCACGCATAGTGCAACGCAAAGTGAAACGTTTGTTAATAATCAACCTTCAAGATGTGTCAGTAGGACTTCGGACGAATGTGGTGTCGGGTGTGCATTATGTCACTCATTAGGTGCGTGTATTTGTGTACGGGTTTCCCTCAGTTACATCGCTTCTCTGCACGGAATGGGAATGTAAGATGCATCAACGGTTGGCTAAAGAAAGATAAAAACAAAAGTGTGTGTGAATGAAAACATTCCCTACCTATAGTGAGGCTTCGGTCTTCCTTGCCAGTCTTCAAATGAAGTTAATTATTATGCATGTATAGTGCTTATCGCGGTGCACTGCCCGTGTGCATACACGCAGTAGCTGAGAAAATGTTGCGTTGGACGCATTCAGGCACAACATTAAGCACAACAAACAACATTGCCCGGGTGGGTTTTACTGCCGCTGCTCCAGTGATCGCAGCAAACAAGATCAACCCGAAAAGATGCATTACTCGACCCAGTTTAACGGGCTTAGCTCGCATCGGGCGATGCTGTGTGAACTTGTAATCTGTATGTTAATGTAGCTTCTGCCTTTCACGGGATGGAAAGCCATTCCAGATAAACACCAGCCCCCTGGGGAGAAAACGCACCTGCAACAAAATCTGTGCCAGAATTGGATGCAGTTGCAAGTTGAATATAAAATGTATGTATGCATGTTGTTTGTATGGTCGTTGTTTTTTTTACTCCATACGCATTATCTCGCCTTTGTGCTTTCCGATCACACTGTTATGCGTTTTCTGCACAACAACTGCTGACATATTTTACTCTGGCGTTTCACAGTATACCGGACATGCAAGAGTGATATTTATTCTGGCTTAACTAGAACACCAACGATGCGAAACTCCTCGTCGGTGAACTATTTCGCTGTGTGAGAAACGGGCTGAACTTTTCTCTTTTGATCCACTTTTGATCTACACTAGACAAGTGAGAGTATATGTTTTGCATAAGGTTAAATATATTTTTGTATATTTATCACTTTTAACAATATTCGCAATATTACACTTTAAAAAAAGAACCGCTGCGAGTGCGTAAAGTGCATTATAGCATTATGGCGGGACCCGCATAACGTCCTACCCGAATGGGAGGAGGTCACACCGAATTCGTAACCTTTTGTGTTCGCTTTGGTGCAGCGTAATGCAATTTGTAATCAACTCGCAAAGAAGATTGGCTAGTGCCGCGGTGCCTCAGGTATCGCGTATCTCCCAGGGTCTGCTGGTGCATACATTCCCGAACTCTTCCCGCTTGCCGGCTAATGAGCAAAAGTAATTAAAACCCGTCTTTGGCGCATTTCATCAGAACAACGTAATCAGCAGCACTGATTTTATCATTTATGTAATGTTTATTAGCGTTGGAGTGGTTGCGCTCATGGGTTCCGACGTGCATTAGAAGGTTTGGGGTTGAATATTTGGATTTAAAGAATAAAAATATAATAGTGAATAATAATATTTTAATAATCTAGTGGAAAAACGACAATTTCTATCATTTCTGTTTAAAGTGCCTGTCTTAAAGGTGATGATGAGCTTGAAGTGTAATGTAAATCTAATTAGGTTAAAGAAACTTTCGTGATTCAACCTCACTAAAAGGGCTTATCGTTACTCATTCTGTAAGGCAACTAATGCAAAAGCTGGCTGGACTCCAAAATTCGATAAGAGCTTTAAATGTCTAACTAAATGCTGGTGCTATCCAACGGAACAAACGGGGAATCAATATCGGTCAAAGTTTTGAAACAAAACAAACACCAATCCGTTCCGCTTTTAATCAGTGGTCTGTCATTGTTTCCGCAGAAATATTGAACGCTCCACAAAAAGTTCCATAAAGTGGAAATAGAATAGCCTTGCAATGTAATTTTAGACCACATTTGTCCCTTTCCATTCAATGTTGCTCCGATGGGGAATCATCAATCTTCGTCGCAAGTAACGTGTTGAAAAGTACTTTCCTTCGTTGTTTCTCTTCCCTCCCAACTGTTCGCTGTATTACTGAACGAACAAAAAACAAAAATCCATTTCAATCACCAGTGCATCACTGCTGGCTATCGGGCAACTATTATGCTCCGTCTGACTATGGCGTCCCCAGGATTGACCACAAACCAGTGCTGGGTTTTAAACTCCACCGTCCGGGGGTTCGGTGGAGTATCGTGAACCGTTTTGTGCAAAACTGCATTTGGAAATTGCATTCAAATGGATCCCAATCACGCACACCAAATTGATAGTGTGGATTGTTAGTGGGGGCTGCAAAACATAGAATAAAAAAACATGGTCCACCGGTTTCCGGAACAAAACGTAAAGGTCGGGGTGAATTGAGGAGCATCGAGGTTAAATCAAATCTCCTTTACGTGACATCGGTACGAGGGCGAGGTTTTGCACTATGATTTATGGCACACCAGGGACAGTTTATTGTACAGCACCGAGCTAAATCGTTCGTAACAGCAAGGATTGTGCATAGATTTACATAAACTGGAATTCAAATCATTCCCATATATCAGTGTTTTTCTTTATAAAACATAAGGAGTTTTAGTAATTTATTGTTTAAAGTAGGAAATATTTTTACAACAACACAACAGTAAATTTGACATTAAGTTACTTTTCTATTTTCCAACCTTTGCAGCTCACAGAAGACGTCGCACGAAAGAAAAGCGAGTACCAGAAGCATTTAGACTACTACAAACTGCTCCGGGGTCGGTTTGAGGAACACATCAAATGTAAGTCAGCGTTCTACGTGCCGTCACTTGCAGGCACGCTTGGCAATGTCTTATTCCTGCACCTTCCCGTCACAGTGTTTGTTTATTGTTAAAGTTGAGACTCCGTGCATTTCGTTCCATTGCAGCCGGTCGGTCTGGACGGAAGCTGGACGATGTCATCGACAAGTACCAGAAGGCCTGCCGGAAGCTGCACCAAGCACATAACGAGTACGTCCTGCTCATCACCGAGGCGGTCGAGGTGGAAAAGGACTTTCGGACGATACTGCTACCAGGGCTGCTCGAGCACCAGCAATCCCTTCAGGAAGGTTTCATTCAGGCGTGGTAAGTAATGGGTGGGTACCGTGGAGCCATTAAATGCAGACGACCCGCTCCCGGCTACACATTGTTGAGGTTCGGCCGGAGACGACCGGAATTAGTCAGCAAATTATGCGCTGCTCGCACGCCCGGCATATACACACCGTCCAGAGACCCAGAGCAGCCCACGAGTAATTTGGACTTTGGATTGCTAGGAATTAATTTGATTAACATCCGGTCAAAGGTGGATGATGCTGAGTGTTTGTGGGACTAGCGGAAGCACAAAACTGAGCAGCTAAAACCGGGCCTGTCGGTATCCCTGTCATGTTTGCTTCCTGCCATTTCCTTCCACAATACAGTCAAATCATGCAAGCAATCTAATTTATGAAAGTCATGCCGGACCGCTTGTTCCAGGTCCTTGTTGTAAGGGCCCTGTTGTTCTTATCTCATAAATGCTTCATCGACAGTGATGAATTTGAATAATGTTCCTCCCATTCCGTCGATCGTTATGATCACGAACATAATTTATTGAATTCTAAACACGCATTAGCGATTTACTATTTTTATTTCCACTGTTCGTTCTGTTTTGCCTTTCAGGAGCAACCTGCTACAAGAGATTGCAAAGCTGAGTGATATGACGTCGGAAAAGTTCGTCGATATTCAGCAGCGCATCGAGTCGAGCCTAGCGGGAATTAACTCCACGGAGGAGTACCGCGAGTTTACAGAGAAGCACAAAACCTCACCGACCGCTCCGGTCATCTTCCAGTTCGACGAGAGCCTCGTCGAGGATAGCCTGGGCAAGCTGCAGGCCAACACACTGACCGTGGACAACCTTACCGTGGATTGGTTGCGGGGCCGACAAACCGAACTCGAGAGCACGATGAAAGATCTGCAGGAGCGACAAAACAAACTGTGCGGTGATACGAACGGTACAAATGGTGCTGCCGGTAGCAGTCCGGCGACCAGTCCAGTTAGTACACCCGGTACGAAACCATCCACACCCATACTGAACGGTTCCAGTAGCAACGGTGCGTTGGGAAAAGACCAGGCCGTTAACAAGTAAGACCAGAAGCAAACGATACTACCAAGAGGAGTATGACTCATGCGTACCGCTTTTTTTTCTGCCAACAGATCTTCAAAAGAGCTAAACACACTGCGCTGTCAAGAACGACAAACGCTCAAGCTGGTTGACATGATCCGTTCGGCGCTGAATGAAGTTGGCTGTGAGGAGCTGCCATCCGGTTGTGATGACCTGTCCGTGGAACATCTAATCGAGAACAAAAAGTCTGTCAGTCAGGATCTTTCGGTAAGTGTGGTACCCAACATCGGACACGTTTTTAGTAACATGCGTGTGAATGCGAGTTTTGAATGTATGGGATTTTTTGGAAACATCGCCGAAAGGTGTAGATCACATTGCTGCCATTTTGTATTTGTAATATAATGCAACATTTGTGAAAGGTGATGGTTTTAATTCTTCTGGATTTGATTTTCATTTGGGACTAACGCAAAGCCACCCTTTTCTGATTCTCATCCCGATCTTAAACATCCCTCTGGTTCATATACTCGGTGCTTGCTATCTATCGTGATTCTATGTGGGGCAAACATGTTTAGGTGGACTCCCTACAGCATACTTCCACTGGTTTGGGTCTCTTCTCCTTGCGCACTGGTGGTGGTGGCAGCAGTGGTGGAGGTGTTATGTCGATGCTAATGGATCAACTAAGGCGCAAGTCTGGGCCGCCGACCATTTCAGGATCAAGCTCCACCGGTAAGACACCACGGGCAGGTCCGACACCGGTGCAAACTCCAAAACCTGGACATCGAGGAACAGCGGCAACGGTAACTAGTGCTGACAGTGATCCTTTGTGTGCGTCTGTTGCGTGTGATCGTGTGCTAGTTGCTTCCGGGGGTGATCATTCACGACCCGCTTCTAACCCTTCCCGGTCGGAAGAGACTGATGTTGCCACGTACGCGGAACTCCTTCACGACGGAAACGATTCCGACCATCGACTGTCGAACGTTTACGTTGACATGGAGGCGTGTCTGTTGCAAGCGATCGATGTGGAACAGTCGATTGAGTATACTAACATAAGTAGCTGCAGTCGTAAGCAACCGCTGCTCGCATCCGCAGCGGACGAAAGCTTTGGCGAATCCAAACTTCCTAACCCAACTAACACGGATCATCGCAATGTGCCGCAGTATAGGCGTTTGCGCGCGCAGGCTAGCAGTGAGGAGAGTGATATGCATTTGCTAAACCATCGGTATCATAGCCGTGCAACGGATGAGCAGTATGATGACGATGAAGGTGGCAGTGGAACCACAGCTGATGACTTGAATGATTCAAAGAACAATCTACTTCGGGAGGAAAGCTTTGATGAAAACCAAAGGGAAGAGCCGCCGCTTTTTGGAGAAACTGTCGACTGTTCATGGGACAAACAAGGTGATGCAGAAGAAATGGAAGCGGATGGCAAATATCTCACGATGAGGAGGGAAGGATCGGTACCCACCCTTGAGGCGAGTCCATCGAAAACGATCGAAGATCAGTGGAAGTCGTCGATTGAACGACATCTGGACAACATCGATGCACTTAACCAGAAACTGGACGAACATCAACGTTTAGCTGCACGGCTGTCCGAAGAATACGAGTACATTCGCGTTCAAACGCTACGTCCCGGAGCTTCGGTACAGCAGCAGAACCATTCCAATCCAACCAAACAAACCCCGATGACATTCGAGAAAATGAACAGCTTTCGGGAGAAGATAAAGCGTCGTATTAAGGGATCGAAAACGGAAAGCGACAAGACGGATCGTCCCGTGTCTCCCGATACACCTGAGCAAGGGGAAAGCTTCTCGGGTCGGTTGAGAAACCGTATTACAGCCCACCACACTCAACGACAGTTCCGTCTCATGAAGGACACAGACTCGGCAAGCCCATCCACCGATCGGTCGCTAGCTGAGCGCGTTCCGAACAGTGCGTCCTCTAGTGGTCGCAAAAAGAAAAAACGTAAAGCATCGAAAGCGAACCGTATCGCAAACCAGCGGCAACAGAACCGCACTGGAAGTGATGCACAGCAACGCCACCAACCGTGCCACCCCCAACAATCCGAAGATGAACTTCTGGCCGAAGAACACCAAGGCCTTTCGCCGGAACATAGCGGTCCAAAGGCTGCCGGGCTCGGTACATCTTTTTCGCAAACTGTCCGAGCAACTTGGCGCGAGCTTCTTCATTCCACTAACAAAGTGAAGGACTCCTCATTGAACCTAGCCCTCCGATCGGATCGGCCCGAAGAAAAGTTGGACCTTATAGCGGACCAGGATCGGCAAGGGTTACTTTCGATCCGGTTTACGTTTTCTGACGGCGAAAGAAAGCCAGAGCTAGTCGATGGAACAACAGATTTAAACATTACCGGAGACTACTGTGTCCCGTTGCTTGTACCTCGGAACGAGGACAGTAAGGACAATAAGGATGCACCGGAAGCATCTCTCCCGGAGCCATCGTCTGCAGCACAGCGGGGAAATAAAGCTGGGCCTAGTTTGAAGAGCAATCTCCGAGACAAACTGACCAAGCTGGTGCACAAAAAAACCGCTAGCACTTCATCTGTCCCGTCGAGCCAATGGACCCCACCGGAAGTGTGTCGTACGTGTTCCAAAAGGATTGTGCCTCGTTCCAGCGATGGTGGCGGAATACATCCAAGTCGTACTGTGTTGGATTTTAGGAAAGAATTTCCCGATGTTGACATCTGCGAAGGTGAAGGTAGTTGTGCGGGCGATGGTGTCAAAGTTGGTACCCAGCAGTGGCCGCTTTCGGAGATGATCAATCTAGAGTATGAAGATATCGATGTGCTAACGATCAAGCCCCATAAACTAATCGATCCCTCCGTGGGTGACGTCGGTGTGAGTGTGAGTATTTGTAACCTAGTGTCTGTGTGTATGCACTAGAGTGCATGGGAATTACAATCCTTCTTAATTTATTACTTTTAGTAGTCGTTGTTTTGTGCTTGTTTAGTTACAATAGTTGTTCAGTCGCTTTTAATTTGTTGTCTATGCATGTTTTGTTTTTTATACTAATGTCCTCATCGTGTCTTACTGACTAGAACTTCGAGTTGCTATTTCTATTACTAACACAATTTGATTTTAGATTTAGTTTAATAATCGTTTACGAATCAGTCTTGTCGGTGGATAAAAAGCAACAAATGATCCGTTCTTCACATACCTCTAATCACAACGATTGGATCGGCTTTGACCCAAATAGTTGAAACTTTACACCACTTTGCACTTTCCCTTGCGGTACATCATCGTCGAGAAATTGCGTCCAACAAATTGCACAATTTCATCCATTCCGACAAGATGATATTTGTGGCCGCCTTTTAACACAACCAGTACAGCGTCTAGCGAAGTTAGAATGAACACGTCGCTGTGTTGCCTCTAGTCGCCTTCTCCACCACTTATCAAAAAATCAACCAATCGCTTCGAATACGTTCCGTAGTGACCTTTCGCAGGCAGGCACAATCACTACGTCCACGTTGACATTCACAGCTGACGATATTTTTTTTTTCGTATCTTCTCTAAGTCCTTTTCACCATCGGTTTTCGATCTGAAGGGCAGGTTCAAACATTCTCAATTGCGATCGACGCATTTAGAATCGCCACCATCGAGCCGGCGTATCGAGTAATACCGCAAGGAGCAAGGGATTGGAAAATGGCACGGGAGAGGGGGAGAAACGCGAGACGGCAGTAAATCAGACAAACATGTGCGCGCATTTTAAACAACGCGCTTGTGAACAGAGTTCCCTCTATCCTGCAATGATTTAATTTTATTTTTAATATGTTTACCCGTAGAGCGAAAAAAAGAGTCGTCTCCTCTCACACATCGCAAACTGTTTGGCGTGTGATGAAATCTCTGGTGGAGACACGGAATCAGCAGCACGACATTAGCATTGCCATCACAGTGTGCAAAACGTGTTTGATGCAATCCCACGACAGGGACAACGTGCCACAAAGATGGGTTACAATGCTTTTACCACCACAGCATCCGTATCTGAGTGGAATGTGACGCTCTTCCTATTGATAATTATACATCTCTCCGTTTTCCATCTTAATCATCACCCTCGAACTATTTAAATGCGGTTGTTTGTAAAACCCTACACTCACATAACCAGCGCACAGTGTAGCGAATTTTCACGGCGGTATGAAAATTCACGTTTTTCGGTGTAGTAACGCAACCGTCCCGCACTTCTGCGCTCTATGCTTCCTCAACCATTGCATCCAACCGAACCCACTCAAGATCTCACGATCGCACTACAGCAGCAACACATCTCTTTGTTTGACACACGCTCTTTCTCTTGCTCGATCATTTTTCACGTCCATCCAGAGCAAAAGGAAAAAATGCGCACGATCGTCCCGGTTATGAACGGTCAGTGAAAAATTAGCTACCACCATGAATAGGTGCGCTCAGGTTGTTTCTTCACGTAGTTCGGGTGTCTAATGAAGTTGCAAGGGCTAGTGGAACTGAAATACTACTAAAGTATCTTCAAATCTAAAACATCGTGAATTTTCTTTGCAAATTAAGTACAATTTCAACCGCAGTTGGTTATTACACACAGTTAAAAAAGACTACATAACTTACAGAAACGTTTTGTGAGTGTTGTTTTACATTACGTGTGCATTTTTGTTCGTTCACGAAGGAAAAATGTGAACTGTTGTGCAGCGTAGGGTGGAAACAAAATTCAAGATCCTGCAAAAACAAGTGCACCAAAGTGTCGAAAATGAGCAGTACAGAAATCAGCACCACCGCTTCTACATCGTCCTCGTACGAAACCGATAGCGTCTATCACAACTTCCTGTTCCCGCCGCGGCCACCGGTGCGCAAGAAACGCATCCGAACGCTGCTGATGGTAAACATGGTTTGCGACGTTTTTAAAACTGCTTATGTTGCTTGGAACTTTGAAAGATTACGATACTTCAAAGAAACGGCACTGAAATCATCACATTCTTATGCATCTTTTAAAATGCTTCATCCTTCACCTGAAATTCTCTTCATTCTCAAGCGTTTCTGTTCGTCTGATTTTTTCGTCCTCCCACACCCCAAAAATATATGTCTTTCGTTCGTCCATACGTTCGTCATCGATGCCGTCAATGTGTGGAACTGTGGAAAATACGTCACGCCATACGTAAAATGTGGTCCTGCCGCATCGTTCGCATGTCTGTACTTTTGGTCTCGTCGTACCAACACCAAAACATGGTGTTCCATACGTGTGTCTTGGCTGCTCGATGGTCTGGTCGATCCATTTCATTCCGTATGCCGGCTGTGCGCCGCGTGGGCGCGACGACGGTCTTGTAGAAACTGGGCGAAGTTACTAAGGCGATGGTAAGCGTTACCCATACGATATCAGTGTTGACGTTGGTTTTCACCATCACCTTTACTTCGCACGGAAGCGAAAAAGAGGCAGCAAGAAAATAAAATTCATCTCATTTCTTTACCATCCCCAACCGTGGGCTTGCTTTCGGAGGAGTGGATACCAAGGCTATAACAATTTTATTTCAATCGTTCTTATCATTTCGTTCAGCATTGGAAAAGGTTGTCAGGGGATTTGAGGAAAAATTTGAACTAACAAAATGGGCCAGACAATTTCAATCTGTTAGAAGGAACGAGATCTTCTTAGCAGATGTGCTAGGAATCCTCCAAAAATCTTAAAACCCGCTTCTAAAGCCACCTCCTTTCGTATCCTTATCCAAAACGTCCAGTAAATAATTCTCATTTGTCTTTCCCTCTACGGTTCCATATAAGCTATTCCAGCAAATTCTCAATGCCCGTTGGCAACCGCGACGACCGAGCGGTTACATTAAAGATTTAAATTCAATTAACCATTGACCTGAATTCTGCAACCGTAATAACATGCCCGACCACCGGGGGTTGGTTGTTTTGCATGAGACACTCATGCGCACGGGAGGGAAAGCTGGCGATGGAAAATGTTTCGATTGTCGCTGTCTTTAATCTTCCCCCAGGACAAGAATTCATATTCCGCATGCAACGGAAAATACTAACATCCATCATAGTATGATTGCTTGATTATCGAGACGCTAGAGTATCATGTTAGTTTGCCAACTTGGCATCGTTCATAAGGGGGATTCCTCTTCTTGTGGCAGTATGATCTGTCCATCTCATCCCCGGCGTGCCGTGCTGTACAAGTCAATGGCGAACAAGATCATGCTAATAGGTGACTTATTTCACGATCACGATTCGTGGCGCTGACAGGCTGGCACGCTAGACGTTAATTGATGACCCTTCAGCGTCGGTGATCATAGAGGGTTGATTCCCCAACACTTCACATGCATTCGCTTTAGGAAACATTTTCACGAAGTACGAACGTTTTTCGAATTTTAAGACGAGAAGCGAACCTGATCTTACTTCCGTTTTTTGACTGATTTGGATCGCCAAAATGTTGTATTGGTCTCTCCATATTAGTTCAATCAACATTGGATAACTTACTTATTACTCAAATCATCCCATGGAATTGCAGTGTGAAGGGAAACTAATCAAGGTTTGATCATAAAAGAAATCACAAAATTTTATGTCTACTCTCATTTGGATAACTAGTATTTCGTATGAGTATATCACCGGTTCGGATCATAAATTCCACCCGAAGAACACGTTTGATCCCTTTTTAGTTTGCTTTCCCTATCCACCAACAACTGTGACGTCTGTTTCCGTCTGTATTGAAGCTCCCGTTTTTCACGAATCTTTGTACATCATTCTTCAATAATGCAACTGCACCCCACAGATGACTTTATCGACAAACCGTCCCCTGCATGAAGAAGAATGGTTCCATGGCGTCTTGCCCCGTGAGGAAGTTGTACGATTGCTGCGCAACGAGGGCGATTTCCTGGTGCGCGAAACGACCCGCAACGACGAAAGCCAAACCGTACTAAGTGTCTGCTGGAACGGACACAAGCACTTTATCGTGCAAACAACTGCTGAGGTAAGCGGAACCAGAATCAACCACGCTCACACTCGATCGCTAATGAACTGTTTACGAATCTGCTTCCAGGGTCATTATCGTTTCGAAGGGCCGGCCTTCCCGAGCATACAGGAATTGATCGTGCATCAGTATCAGTCCGAGCTGCCCGTCACGGGTCGTTCGGGGGCGGTTCTACGCAAACCAGTGTTGCGCGAACGCTGGGAGCTCAGTAACGACGATGTGATTCTGCTGGACAAGATAGGGCGTGGTAATTTCGGCGACGTGTACAAGGCGAAGCTGAAATCGTCGAAAAACACACTCGTTGCAGTTAAAACCTGCCGCATGACGCTGCCCGAGGAGCAGAAGCGCAAGTTCCTGCAGGAGGGTCGCATCCTGAAACAGTACGATCATCCGAATATCGTCAAACTGATCGGTATCTGTGTGCAGAAGCAACCGATCATGATCGTGATGGAGCTGGTAGCGGGCGGTTCATTGCTAATGTTTCTACGCAAAAACGCCACCACACTTGGTCAGCGGCAGATGATGAGCATGTGTCGGGATGCGGCGGCCGGTATGCGCTACCTGGAGTCGAAGAACTGCATCCATCGGGATCTTGCCGCCCGCAACTGTTTGATCGGGAATGAGAACATTGTAAAAATCTCCGACTTTGGAATGTCCCGCGAGGAAGAAGAGTATATAGGTAAGAAAGGGAGGGCTTTTGTTGGGTTGACCAAAACTAATGAAGTTTTTTTTTAGTTTCCGGAGGCATGAAACAGATTCCGATCAAATGGACCGCTCCGGAAGCACTGAACTTTGGCAAGTACACATCACTGTGCGACGTCTGGTCGTACGGCATATTGGTGTGGGAAATATTCAGCAGAGGCGACACACCCTACTCGGGCATGAGCAACTCGATGGCACGTGAACGAATAGACGAAGGCTACCGTATGCCGACACCGGAAGGTGCTCCACCCGAGATGTACCGCCTGATGCTCAAGTGTTGGTCGTACGAACCGGAAAGCCGACCACACTTTGACGAAATTTGCAGTGTCGTTGACGCACTGTTGCTCTGCACCAAGGACTGACGACTGGCGGACACCGGGATGAGCGTATCGAAGGCGAAGGATGTCATCGCAGGATGGCCAGCTGCCCGAGGGTTGTGGAGTGAAGGGTTAACTATGTTGCAGCGGTTGATTAATGCTTCAAATGTGGTTTAATCTACTGCACTACGTGGAATTCCTTTGCTTTATCAATCCAGGGATGCTTCGAATAATGCTGTTTTTGTTCCCCATAATGCTCCAGCTGATGCTTACGATTTTAGTTCAGCTTTACATTGCTCTATGGCGTTGAGCAAGTAGCACAGGAACGAGAAGGGCATACACTTAAATTATAAGAACAATGTGCTTTCTGTAGGCAAAAACGAGTTAGAAAGATGTCGCAAACAGGAAATGGAGATTGTAGGAAAATAGATAGTGAGAGCATAACAACAAAATGACAGACAACAAATAGAGGAAACTGGAACGAAGTACTAGGTTAGTTGCTGGCCTTAATTCTTGTGTACAGGCTCTTCGAGGGTGGGCAAACGTTAGATGTACGGTTAGTTGAGTTGAGTTTATCAAGGTAACTAACAACGAAACAGAACAACACAAATAGGGTAAGGACTTTAGAAAATGAGGGAAATCATGGTGTGTAAGGGTGGGCAACGTGCAGGAGAATGCGGGATTCGTATTTTAATCGAATGTACATGTAGAAGTATGAAACTGTGGTCAAAATTTAGGCAAGGTAAGTATTTGTGTGTGGCGTGAATGCGTGATGATGGGAAGTACGGAATGTGAATGAAATGTGAGCAATGCTTGCGACGATGTGTGATAGTTGTTTAGAGAAAACGGGATGGTTTATAAGAGAACACGGAAGGGAAGAATTTTAGACCGACAAAAATGGGTTAATCATAGAGCAAAAGCAAAACACGAAACACCTTTGGTCTGGAAAGAAGGAAGGCGGCACAATCCGCACAGAGACGAACAGTGTGTGTTCCAAAGTGCTTGTATTTATTGAAAGTACTCATTAGCCGACTCATAGTAATAGCGTATGCTAATCAATGCAGCAACAAAAACACATATTAGCTTGAGCGGAGCGTTTCTAGCGCTTTAAAGCAGGATTTACAAATAACTGAGATTAGACCTTCGCGTAAGGAGAGATCGTCCAAGGACATCCATAAAGGCAACTCGCAACTGCATTTAAACAAATGCATCCAACAGCCATCCAGCCAGATGGTAACAGCAATAGGCACAATATCAGATACGTACATACGTAACTGGAACGAACGGTTTCCACTATCCTCCTACTATTACTCACAAAAAAAAGCACAAAGTTGAGCGGAGCGTAATTTTGAACGCGATCGTGACCAATATTGCATGCACACTTTGCGAACACAAGCTACTGACGCTATATATACTTGCATAAAGACTCATTTCAGGAATATGTTACATTTAGTCGTTTCTCAACGGTAGGCCACTTCCTGTTTCTTTTCTCGTTAACTCATGTGTACTCACTTACCCGGTGTGTTTATGCCGGATAAGCTAAATATCGCGATATTTACATAAATTAAACGTATAAGTTAAACAAAATGTATCCCCTCGCTGTTCGAGTTCTTGTGTGAAAGAAAAAAATATATTTCCTTTCTACGTCCTACGAAACCAATGCACCACGTGCTCTTACATATACAATTTAATCAGTTCATCGCTAACAGCACTGGGCGCTAGAATGCCTAGGTCGGAAAACAACAACGTAATGTATCCGGGCGGTGTATAATCAACCATCGGGTGTACCTTTGCCGTGTCCTTTAGATTTTTCTGGTTGTACTACAAAAGAAATACGGTGTTGATATAAAGTTACTATTTTCTACGAAACCGCTGATAACACATACCTTGTACTCGTTCGGAAGATCGCGCTGGTTAAGCGGATACAGTCGACAGAATTTGAAACTTTCTACCAACGCGTAGAACGGTTTCTTCATCTCCCTGGCACATATTGCCATCGTCACGGTACCGATACGATTGATGATGCCACCACTTTCCACTACTCCTTCCGCACCGACCAGTACCATGTCCACCGTTTCCATTACGTATCCTATGGCCGTGTCCAGGATTAGCGTACAATCGATGCCAGCATTTTCTAGCTCTCTCACCATTTGTTCACTAGTGGAAAGGATCGAGAGAAAAAAGATTAGTACGTCGCATTGATTCGATCTGCAATCGGCTTACCCGTGATGGTCTGGAGCACTGTGAGTAACAAATACGTGAAATCGTTTGTTATTTTGAGCCGCCAATATCAAAGCCTCTCGAACAGTTCGTGATCGCGCGTGGGTGAGAATGCGCTGCAATAGGAAATGAAGGAAGAACACCATTTACGATGGAATGCATGCTACTACCTTCTATGTATCCAACACATACGCATCCTTCGGTGATGAACGTAATGGCCTGTTTGGCAATCACGTTTCTACTTTCCAGCAACTTTTCCAGAAACATTTTTCCCCTGTTCAGCATAATTTTTCGCACTTCATCCATCGTTTTATCGTCGAACTTGGCCAACGTTATGAAGCGTGAGAAAAGCTCCGTCCCAGAGACGACCGACGTCATCGGTCTGTCCGTTTTACGCATAGCCCCCACGGCCGCCTGGATGGTGGAGTGAAACTCCTGTACGGTGTCAACTGCAATGGGAAGAATCAAGCAAATTACGGCACTAGAATATGGACCATGTAGGGTTTGCCTTACATTTCGTTTTCTCCAGTACCATCAGCAGCGTTTTTATGGCCGCTATTCCAGGCGACATGTTATCATCCTTTTCGAGAATGCTCACAAAGTGGGATGCCACATCTGCAGTGGAAGGATGATACGATAAAAGGGGAATTCTATTTCTATATGGATGAGCTACGCTTACCGAACTGTTGCGTTTCCTCCTTCATTTTAAGAACCGTATAAATTTAACCGAGGCAGTGCAGGTTAGGCTTATGTTCAAACTTTTTGCTGTATGCCGATGAACTTTAGAATGAAGAAATTCGATAACGAACAAAATCGGACACCGCGAAAAGGGCAATGGATTGAAATTATTGTGCAGAATGTGGCAGCATTGCCGTGTTGTTAAATGCTTGACAGCGATTTGTATTTGTTGTTATTTCGGCATCCATCAGGCTGTGGTCTCGGCGTTTTCTTTTCAAAGTAAAATCGTTAAGGCGTTTTCATCAAACTTTCTGGTAAATTGCTAATACCAAGCATGCTTCTGCAGCGTTTGTTAAATACTCTAAATGATAAGTTTATGTAGTGCGATATGCAGTTACCAAAATACCATAAATTGAATACTACATTGACAGCAACGCTCGTGATGGGAAGGGAAACGTCACGCTGTGTTGATAGCCGTCAAAATACGCCCCATCGTTGCTTGGGAATCAGCAACAGAGGCGTTACGAGGCGTTACGAGATTGCTTGGCTGACGACGAGCTGTCACACCGAGCATCGAGTTTACCCAAATTTTGACAGTGTTCGTGGACGGAAGGTTTCGTGCTCGGGTTTGCCGTGTCATCAAATAAATTGCGTTTTGGATCGTATGCTGATATCAATTTCCCATTTCCACAACCAGCAAAGGTACGTAACATCTGCAGCAATTGGGGTCATCACAGCAGGGGACTCTAGAAATATGGGCTCAACAAAACTCGCCTCACCTTGCCATCCATTTTGTGGGTCGAATATGTGTGAGGTAGATTTCAACATGGCGGCTGTGGCTCGCGATCGAAGGCGTATACATTTTCTATTACCCAAGGACGATACGGACGGCCTTGGTTTCGCGACTTTTCGCCAATTGCCTTGGGTTTGATTTGTGTGCGATTGGTAAAAATGCAATGATTCCAGAGCGCGCACCTTGAGGATATTGCAATATTGTTTGTGGTTTTGCAACATCCTCTCGTAGCAGAAGAAAATTCGTCATCCTCTCCCCCGTTTCCGAGTCTATTGAATGCTGCTTCACAGCATGGGTGCGAAAGAGCAAACGGTTGGGTGCATGACGGTTGTACTGCTTTATCGCATTGCGTGTTGCGGACAGTAATCGAATATGCTGGTCCATTTGTGTATTTTTTTTCTCTTCTCTTTCTTACGGCCCACAAGAAAAACAACATCCACAGTTTGTGTGTTGCAAGCCAAGTTTTCGCGATAGTTGTTTTTCTTTATATTTAGTACCTCAGTGCCAAACATTTTCGAGTTTAGAAATTACGATCGATAACGAATAGTACAGTGGGGTTGCTTTCGCTTCCATGGAAGTTGGGCTAAGACTTTGAATGTATTTACTCTGCTGCTCCATTGCTAGCGTTGTGATTATGTATTTTATTAATTATTTTACCCCTTTTTTTTGTTTCTTTGCAGGTAATAATATCATTATAAAGATCCTGCAAATTGTAGATAAAATAAACACGGTTTAGCACGGTTTTGTATGGGCTCTAAATCTTCTGGTTTCCCACCGTGGCTATGGTTAACGGAACTGCAGGTGCAAGTGATTGTGTAAAGGATTAGAATAATGCGTCGGAAGAGCGAAGCTGCCACTCGTGATGTGTGCACTATTTGTTCATTGCTATCCGCGAGTGCAATACAAACAAATTACTACTACACCCACACACATCGACAAATTGTGCAACTGATTCTTCCTGCCTTCGCATTAATTTGTAAATGCTTTGTTGAGGGCAACAGTACGCGTGCGTTCAGCCCCCCCTTGTGTGTGTTGTGTATGAACTCGTTAACTGTACGCACATACTACTACACCACTCATCTGCTTCCTTATCGTGCAAGTGTTCGTTGCTGCCGTGTGGTTAGAGAGAGAGAGAAACAGTGTCGGTGTGCGCGTCCGTGTGCCTGTGTGCGAGAGACAGTGACTGTGTTTATGTGAATGTGGCTATAAAAAAACGCGACGAAGATTCGTGTTTAAAATTCGTATTTTATAGAAAGTGTTCCTTTCGATAAAGGCAGCTAGCGCTATAGAGTGCAAAAAGTGAACGATCGCTATTATTTATTCATCCATTTCCTAATATACGACAGGACAGTATATGAGATAGTGCACACACAAAAAATCCCCAGCCTGCTGTTGGATGAGTACATCCGCTTTAAGCATCATTCTACTAAGCAACGGAACAACAGGCAAAACAACAACAGGACTGTTAGCATCACGGAACAAACGATAGGGAAGCATGCAGCGCATTCACAATTTATTGGAAAACCAATAGTCTTTTCAATTTCTTCCCCGTACGAAGCAACACTCGGAAATGGGGGAAAGCCCCAGGTTGAAAGGAAAAACTCGAAACCAACCAACGACAACAACGTGTGTATGTGTTTGGTAGCGAAGAGCGCTTAAGGCTTGGTGGGACATGCGCGCCACTTGACACCGTTTTTCGTTATCTGATTTAATAGCGTTCGACGGTGAAATGCGTCTGTTAGAAGACGAACGGACGGAAGGTGGTCGAACGAGAGACGGTGAACGTGGAAAAGGCAAAAATACGGAGCAGCAAGCACATCCAGCAGCAGACCCAGAGCATGAGTTGGGTCGAATACCTATGATGATGGTGGTCCCACCGCCAGCAGAATATGCCGTTCATGTCTCGTTCGTGATAAAGCAACTGTGGTGCTGTATACTAAGGACCGACAGTCACAGCTTGCTGTTCGTAGAATCTGTTTTCCATGTAATTATTAGTTTCAAGCTTTTGATACTGCTTTGTCTGTAAGATGGATTACTCTGTTCTCAAGACCAATGTAATCCTCAACCTTATCGTTTTTTGCTGTTGTCGTGCTGTCTGAATACCAAAGCTGTTGGAACGCACTCTTACAATTTATTTCATGGTTTTTTTTTACATCGCAAAACAACAACTCAAACAACAGATGCAACAACTCAATCAAACAGGGAAGCACTTTGATAAAGCTGATAGTGAAGTTGTTGGCACGTTTCTAAAAAGCAATCTGATTACAATAGGAAACAAAATGGACTGCAATTGATACGGTTCCCTCTGCTGCACCTGTCATTAGACACAACAGATCTCGTCACATGTGATTGCACATCACCAATGAGTCGCCTCTGGTTGGCCTCGTCTCAATCACGTGGTAAAAGCCACTTTGCACCGTGTGTTACGTTCGAGTTCAGTCCATTTATGTAGGCTAGTTACGAGAAACGTAAACGATCTAATGTAATTGCAAATAATTAAAACGAAACAATTCTATAGTCTGTTAATAATGCAATAACATTTGCTGAATGTAAAACGTAAACCATAACCAACATAAAATGTCAAACCATACGCACGTGGCCCCACGCACAACTGGTTGAACGGTTGACACGTGCGAATGAATGCGCACGAATACAGGGAACACATCACTCGGAGTTAAGTAAAAAGTGTTGGAAAATTTCCATTTCCCGTGCATTTCTTCGACAATCACGTGCCACTGCTTCGTGACATATCGTTGCGTAGTATGAATCGTACTTACAACAAAATGAGTGAAACAATGTATGTCGGTAATTGTTTTTTTTTTTGTTCTGCTGAAAGTGTTTCGCCACTCTGGTTAAGGTTTAATTGTTTTCCTTTTTTGTTTATTTGCTGCTCTTGTAGTGGGCGGTCTAGTTTGTGCGATAAACTCACCATCCCATAAACGTGCACTTGTTTCGTCTTGAAATCCAACGAACAAAACACCTCCCTCCCATTATATGCGCAGCAGATGCCGCAGGATCTGGCGATGAAAGCAACACGAGAAACAATGTTTCTGACATCGCACGAAAACAGGTTCTTCCTTTCTTCCTACTTCACTAGTCAGGCCCCCCTTGCCACACGATCAATCTCCCATGATCATCCTGCACAGGAGGGAAAGAGGAGAGAATGATGTGCCATATTATAATAGGAACCTTCATCAAAAGCCGCACGGTAACCGTCAGAAACACAGGATGCGCCTTTTGCTATAATGCAGTTTTCCATAAAGTGATGCTCGCACATTGTTGTTTGCCTTGTGTTGTGTTGTCTGTCTGCAGGCGTTTTGCTTCTTGGTGTGATGCACCGAAAGAAATCACAACACATGCCAAAAGAGAAGCTATGGTCGGTGTGGAACGGAAATTAATATATAGCCGCAGAACGACCCGTCGAGCCACGGGATCGCGTCAGTCAAGCGTGGAGTGTATCTGTGAGATGCACCGGATAACGATAGACGGATGAGATGTAATAAAATA
Organism: Anopheles minimus; assembly: GCA_000349025.1. Classification (NCBI taxonomy): domain Eukaryota; kingdom Metazoa; phylum Arthropoda; class Insecta; order Diptera; family Culicidae; genus Anopheles; species Anopheles minimus. The sequence goes on from KB663610.1 coordinate 5,371,333, forward strand.
ATTTCACCACAGCCACTCCAAAGTTCAAGGTTTTCCGCGCGCGCACACATGCCCCCTAGGAGATACAGGAAATGGAACGAACATTGCCCAAAGAGAAATTCGATGCTAAAACAAAAGACACACACACACAGTTCAGATGAAAAACGGTATGGAAAATGGAAACATCTTATCATGGAAGATGATTTCCAAAACTCCTCTTATGTGTCTTATGTTTGTTAGCGATCGTTTACCGATGTTTATCAAAAAACACACCGAGATGAATTGTGTAGACCTAATTGAATTGAAATATCTAAACAATGTCAGAGAACTTGTCATAAGAGTTGTTTAAATTATGTTTGGTTCAATAATCATGCTTTTCTTCCTGGATCTCTGAGGTTTCCTGTATATTCTCTGCAAATGACTATGATTTAGCAGTTCCCTATTATTTCCGTTATTATATAGAAATATCTTTATGCTTTACATTGATTTAATTATTACTTTTATCTGCTCAATAAGAATATTTAAGTATGACGACATTCCCTCGTACGATTTGAACTCGTAAGAATTGTCGTAAAAATTGTTACAAAACTTTTAAATTACAACAGAAATGTGTTTTCTGCCAAACTACAAACTTGTTGACTTACTTCCCATTATCACGCAGTGCCAGAATGAACGCTCACTCATACATACCGCTTATGCTAAGCATTCGTACACCGCCTCTAGCCATTACGAAGCGTGTGGGATTATCCTACACTCACAAATAAGCTTAGAATGTGGTTTTCCTCCTCCGAGCAAAGCGGAAAGGACGTTATGTAGACCTTTTTTTCCTCGCGGTGTGGTATAGTTCGCATTCACGCATCGCGTCAGCGAATAGAATTCAACGAACTCTGAAGGTCTTTTTCATTTATTATAGGCCCGAAAAAAAATTCATGATGTATGAAGAACGAACCGGCACCGAACTGTCGGCTGTTTTTTTTCGGTTTGCTTTTCTAACAAATTATGAGAACCGATTGATTAGTGTGGTGCGTTCGTTGTCGTACGTAAAACAAATTCACCACTATCAAGAAGCTGTAGTGGTTAAGCAGTTTGTTAAGGTGTAGAAGGAAACGCTCAAAACCATTCCACGGTGCAGTCTCTTCACTGTCAGAATGTGCAAATGTTTGCCTCTGACGGACGTGGACGATCTTGAACCTGCCGGATAAACAAACGATGTGGTTCAGTTGATCATTAGGAACAAAAAACTAACCCCACTCCCCCCGGCCTTTAACAAACGAATGCTTCACCATCGGACAAAGGAAGCGAACATTCGCGTTGGGTTCCGGGAGTTAGGGAAACGACCTGGTAGAAAAGGTGTGAATTTTTTTAAAACATTTATTCGTAGCGTCAAACATAGAAGCGCGTGCAGATTGTGTACCGGCAACGCTGATTCTGATCTCCAGCTTTGGGTCCTTGAATTGTCACTCTCGGTGTGGTATTTAACAGACCAAAAGGGAACTGTGCTTCGGTTTCCGTTACGTCCAGGAACTGTATTTGCATTTAATCGCACAAACTACCGTTTTCACAAGAAGCTTACAGGAAGCGATCCATAATGGGTATCTTACAATTATAAGTCCATGTGTAGTTAATCCACCACACAACAGTGATCAGTCGATTGCCTTCGATCGCCCGCACGATCCGATCGTCGTCTGCACGAATGAAAACGTTTCGTTTGTCACGAATCATGTGTTCAATTCATGTTTATGTATTACTCGGTTGGCTTCCGCATGTGTAGAACAGTTGCACACGTTCACTTTGAAGATTGTTCACAAAACAAACCGCCAACATTCTAACGTTTCCTTACAATATGCTATGTGTCTTAAATTAGTTGTTCGATTAACACGCGCTTTTGTGGTGTGGTTTGAGTACGATATCTATCATCGACCACTTTCAAAAACCAAACCACGGTAAGAAGTAAAGAAAAGCCATCAAACGACATACAGGGTTTCGATCAATATAATGTCACATTTCATCCGGTATCGCGCAACATTGAATCGCTTAAAACATCTATGCAATGCTTAGCCGGATAAGTT